>VYXC01001717.1:48222-105299 GCA_013397175.1 Platysteira castanea | reverse complement strand
TTTTTTTTTTTTTTTTTTTTTGGAGGGGGATGAAGAGGGGAGAAATCATATCCTTGAAAATGTAAGAAAACGTGAGTCGATTAAATGCTGAAGCTACCAAAACAAATAACGAAATGTTTTCTGATCTCTTCAATGCCCCAAATTTCAGCAGTGTTTCTATCGCATGCAAATGGATAAACACCATGACAAATTAGGCTATCTCTGCCTGCAGTCTTGAAACCTCAGCTCATAGCACAGATTTAGATTCCTATATCAATGTGCTCTTAAACATGAATATGCATTTTGAGGTCATTAACCCTCCATTTTTAAAAATCAATATCCAAAGGCTTTAAAAGAGTTTCATTGCCATTTTCATACAGTTCACAAATGAGCACTTTATGTCTGTGACTCACGAGCCACCATTCTTCCTGCAGCACTTGCAAGGTCTGTAATTCTGGAGGCACTCTCATTCCTTCTGCCCACAAAAACCATATTGGAAAAATATATAAAAAAACGTATTCTATTGACAGGTCACATTCCCTACATTCCTCCATTTCCTGATCAGTATCTATGGTTAAGTCTTTTGTAATTACAGTGTTTACTACTGGAAATGGCATGTAGGCTTTAACTGCAGCCCGAGTGTTTAACCTGATTTTCACCTGAAATGACTGAGATTGTTTTCAGCGCCCGCAGTACTCTGAACGTTCGTAAGGCTGAGACATTGCCCAGGTCCACAAATTCAGTTATGTATCTGTAACAAGGGAAAGTCACACACAGACAATGACAAAACACCAGCCAAAAAAACAACAATCAAAGGGACAAAGAGAGACAGAGAGAGAATCACTTGTAGCTGAGAGCCAAAACGTAAGGATCAGGGCGTCTTACCTGGGATTACTGAAATAGTTTTTAAAGCTCTCAATACCCTGAAAGTCCGAAGAGGTGAAACACTGCCTACATTCACAAATTCTCCTACATACCTGTAGAATTAAGTCACAGTTATTTGGAATTATACAATAGAGTATGAGACTTGTCTGAATGAAGAAAGCATTCATACATAGTGGGAGCGAATGCAGCCAAATGAGAGGTGCATCCACTTCTCAGGCTGTTCTTTGATGCCATTTGCCCCAGGTTTTTATTAGTGCACATCATTTCAAGTGCTACTTGAGCTATTAAACTTTTCTAATAGGCATCAGTTCTTTAAAACTACTGGGCGAACTCTGTTATTGTGCTGTTCAGCCACAAATACTTTAAAGATTTTACCATCATGTAGTGGAACAAGAAAAGATTCTTTACATTATTGGAAATATTTATTTTTCTGCTCTAAAATAAATAAAAGCTTCAAATATTCAAGTAATTTTCACATAATAGCTTCTGAAAACTACATATAGGACAGCATAGCAAAGCAGTGCAAACATTTCCACTGGGTTATTTAGTTTAAGATGCTGTATTCTGTGGTAAAGCAAATTTTGGGTTCAAGAGATGCTTTAAATAGTATTTTGTTTTGTATTTCAATTTCATGCCCTTTGGCTGCAGGAAGATGGAGTCTAAATGAACATAACTGCCATCCTACTAAAAACTCTTTATGATTAAAATACCAGTCCCAGCTGTTCCCTGCCATGCCTCTTTTGGCCATCCTGGAGACCCATCACATCTGAGCTAATGTTCCCAGGAGGGAGCATTCCGTCTATGGAATGAGTTTCATTTTATCTGTGTTGTACAAAATGATTTCCTCCAAGTCAGTACACAGCAAAAGCATAATCACCACTGCATCTTCCGAACAAAAGAGGTCTTGGAGCCTTGAATTCACTTCTAAAATTCTACCAAATTTCATTCAACTGTCCTACTTCTTTGGGCCATTTGTTGTTACATGTTAAGGAAAAAACTCACCTGGTTATTTTACAAAGCCTGCTTAAGTGGGCTTTGTCCAAAGGCCCCTGGGGAGGACAAAGCATCCTCTCCATATCTACTAATCCAGATTATAGCCTGAAAGAACAGTATTGCTTCTCTTCATAATCTCATAGGGGAGTCTGGGCAATGATTTACCTGTTTCCTCCCCAGCTTTACCCTGTGCTTCTCTCACAAACTCTTCTGCAGCGTGAAAAGTGAAGGAAAAAAATAATTTGGGGAGAAGCAATAGAGTGGGAATATGGGCTTTTTGACCAGAGATTTGTAAAAACACCTTATAAATATGTGAACAAGCATATGAAGAAAATAATACTGCTGCTTGTAATAATTAAGATTTATTTTGGTCATTTCTTTAATCAAATTGATGCTGACTAGTTCTTCTGTACCAGGGAGTGCGAAGTAACTGGAATTCCCATGCTAAATTTTCCAATTATCCAAGGAATTGCTTATTGTCTTTAAGATTTTGACTGGGCACTTTCCAACCCAGAGTTACAGCTGCCTCTCCCTCACCTGTCCTGGAAAGAGCAACTCACTAGGCTGGGAGAGAGCGATCTAAACAGGAGCAGCTTCATAATTTCCCTTGAACCCATCCACGGCCCCAGAGAGGGTCACAGGCCATGGCTGTGTCCACTGGCACAGGACAGGAGAAGAGCCCTGGAAACCTGCAGCCCTTCTTACTCTCCAGTGTGCTGTTTAACTACTCTCTGTGACCCAGTCTGTGATGTTTCTGCCCAAAAGTGAAGGCAAGAAGCTCTTTTGCAATAACTCTAAAGCAAATGATGCTTCCCACTGTAACACCCATCAGGGAAATAATGTTATTTTCTGTTAGCTCAGAACCCTGGATCCATCTGAATCTCACGGCCCCTTATCAGGCTCCTCCATTTTGAATCCTCAGGCCATCTTTGTTTGCAGATACAGAAATACCTCCGGCAGCACACAGGCTACAAGCAAAGACAACACCAGAGTTACCTGTGTGATCCATCTTACTTTAAATTACTTGCAAATTGGATTTGTATGAAGGCTAAATCATATCAGAATAGATTCCATTATCCAATGCTCTGTGCTATCTGCTGCTTGCATACTTGGGAAGGAGGTTTCATTGTACATATGAAGATCATATTGCAGACACTTTTAACTCTCTCACTGCTGCCTGTGGGCTCAAGGAAACACTTTTCTATTTCTTTTTTCACTCCAGAATTCCTTTTTTTCTTTTTTTGCATTCTAAAAGGCTTAGTATAATAGGTCCAAAAGTAAAAAACAATAGGAATGGATGCTGGTTTTTGAAGAAATAGTTTGACATTAAGAAAATAGTTTGATGTTAAGAAGCTTGATAGTTCACAGCTGCAGGTCCCCCTGTTTTAGGGATGTTCTAAATAAGATGTGAAATATCATTTGGAAAGGAAATCTAAAGGTAGTTAGAAAAGAAAGCACAGACTCTCAAGCCTCTCATTAGAAGAGTCTTAAGGATTTTTCATGGTCCTTGGGCTGGGGCACTGAGTGGTCACTCAAGTCTAGAGTTAGAAAATAAATAAAGAGGGGTAAACCCACAAGCTGTGGGCACTGAATCCTGGTTCCTACCAACAGGGAGCGAATAACTCCCATGTGCGTAACCATCCACCTCAAGGTCTGCGCAAACCTTCACATCTTTCCTGCTCCCTACATCCCAAACACCCAGAGATGGTGTGGAGAGAATTTAAGGGATGTTCAGGCTGTGTCCCCCACTGACTATTCAGACCTGAATTTCAGTCTGAGATGCCCCCAGAGTCGGGGGTGAGGCCTCAACCTCTGCCCGTGTTGTGAAGTTGAGGTGGAGCAGATTCATGGTGAAAGATGGAAGCTGTGGCTCCTCTTGCTCTTTTCTCTGCTCCTGTCTACCTCACTGTCAGAAACCTCCTTCCTTCTAGAAAAGTGAGAACTCATGCACAGGAATTCTCCATGTTGTGCTGAATTCTGAGACCTACAAATAAATGCACTGTTCAACTCGCAAGCAGATGAACAATCACACCCTGCTTTTACCACCTGATGGACAGGAGACAGGAGCACAGGCTGTTGACTCTGTGGTGTTATCCTGCTTCTAAATGTTGCAAGGGAATTGCACTCAGCAATGCTTGAGAAAAAGTTTAGCTGAGAAAAATACCTAATGTGTGCTGACCTCCAAAAGATTCTCCCCATCTGCACTGATTTTCTTTTTTTTTTTTTTAAAGCTTATCATAGTGGCCAGATGTCAGTTCAGCCAAATCCATGAGAATGCAGTAACAGATACCAGGACCTGGCCTAGGGCTGGCTTTGATCCAAAGCCTACTGAAATAAACAGGAGTGCTCCTGAGGAAGCTCACACAGGTTTTACACACCTTCACACTGTTCTGCTAAATGCCGCTAAGAACCACAGAATTATAAAATATCTCAAGCTATGGGAAGGGACCCATAAGGATCATGGAGTTCAACTCCCTGCTCCTCACAGAACTGCCTAACTAAACCATATGACCAAGAGCATCATCCAGAGTCTCCTTGAACACTGGTCTTGATCCCTGCACCCTAACAGAGCTGTCCTTTTAACTTCAGTGACTCTCACTGCTGTTTGAGCTAACTTCGGTTGAATATTCTTTCCTGATTTTGGTTCCATTCAAATTTCACAGCCCCAGGAGCTCAACTCAGATGTTGGTGCTAACACACTTCAATCTCACTTAATATTGTGAATTATGGAGTTTAAAGATGGCAGGGAGAACTAACCCAGACCCAGAACTGAATACAGGTATCATTAAGCAGAAAAAAACCAGGGAGATCAGATCAGATCCTTCCCTGTTTAGGAAGTGGAGGCTTTTAGGCATCTCTCCCAGCTTTCACTTCAAGAATATATGTGTTCTTTGCTTGATTTTCTCTCTTCTGTGAGTATGAAGAGATCTGGATTTCTGTCTTAGCTGGAGGTGCCAACAGTGTCAGATCTCTGCCTTTGGCCAGAGCTTGGGCTGACCCCGAGTCCCCTGTGAGTGCTGGCTGACTGCTCCTCTACCCCTGTGTATTTTTAGCTGCCTGGATGTTGCAAATCCATCACCTCCTTCAAAGCACCAAAACCCCACATGTCCGCAATGAACTCTAATAATCTAGGCAGAAGCATACAGCTGAAGGGGAATATCATGGTGGGGGGAAAAATTCTATTCCCAAGATATTTAACAAGTTTCAGAGGACTATAAATTAATTCTCCGTAGTAAAATAGCAATTACTTTCCAGGTGAAAAGAGTTTGTGAAGAGAGGGACGTGAAAACAGCTTTGATGATGTTATGGATAGATAGAGTATAATTAGGGATTTAAATACGTGGGTATTCAGTCACAATACTTTCTATTCAGGGGTCTGAAGCTTCCCAAAACTACATTAGATAGGCAGATATTATTACAGATATTTTACAAACAGCTCTCTCTGTGGAGCACAGAGAGAGTAAATAACTTCTCCAAAATAGTGTAGTGAATTCAGAGAATTCCTCCAACTTAACTCTTCCTCTGAAACTACTCAGGAAAAAACAACTCCTTCCTAATACACTTCAGCCTTTGAAAAAACAACTCCTTCCTAATACACTTCAGCCTTTTTTCATTTTCAGTAAAATTTGAGTGAAGAAAAAAAAAGAACATCCAGACAATCTTTTTAAAAGTTCTATTGCATATAACTCTCATGAAAAATATAAAGGGGTGCTACTTACGCCATAACAATAACACTGAAATCCAGCCAGTTCCATGGATCCCGAAGGAAGGTGAATTCTGTCATGCAAAATCCTCTTGCCAATATTTTAATCAATGATTCAAAAGTGTAAATGCCAGTGAAAGTGTACCTGGGGAAGAGAGTGGCCAAAGAAGCAAGAGAATTAGCAAGCAGTGGACAGCTGGAATTGCAGGGGCACAGCTCATGCGAGTCACAGCTGCAGCACTGGGCTGTGCATGAGCACCTCGTGTGTGGACCAAGGAACACGTAAGACACAGCAAAACCCTCAGGACAGTCTCAGCATGAAGATAATTTTCATCACAGGGTGTCCCCTGCTGAATCCTCACTCATTAAGGCAGGCAGGGACACTCTGCTGCTAAGCTCTGCTATGGGACTCTTGAACCCCTGCCATTTCCAGTGGAAGGGATTGGATTAGGGAATCATGGAATGGTTTGGGTGGGAAAGGACCTTAAAGCTCATTGCGCCATGACTAGGAATCCTTCCACTAGTCCAGGCTGGTCAGAGACTCCAACCTGTCCTGAACACTCCCAGGGATGCGAAGTCCACAACCTCTCTGGGGAATGTTATGCCACCCTCCTTGTTTCTCTAGTTGGAAGGAGGGTGGTTGTTCCATTCATACCGCCCATCTCTTCCTTCCCAAGACATTTTGGAGATGAAAAAAATTCCATTGCTTGGTTTTATCAGCTACAAGGGGTAATTGTGCTGCAATTCCCCTTATGTTTCACTATCCATGCCATATCGCACCAGCCTTGAGAATTAAACAACAAAATGCCCTCACTGAAAAAGAATAGAAAAACTCCCACCTGACTACTATACGTAGTAATATTGACCTGTCTGACAGTAAAGGAGACACAAGGCTGTTTTTTTCCCCTGGTAAATTAAGTTATTACCAACTGTGATTGACTGTGATGATCTGGGCTAGAACACAGATCTCACCTTTTGTAATAAAGATGGCACTTGTAATAAAATTTAGCAAAATGTCTGTGGAGGACAGTAATGCCTCTGATTTATAGCTCTCAGATCTGCACTCGCCCAGGGCTCCACCTGCCATCAGAGACAGAGCTCAGGGCATACAACAGCTCTATTTTAATGTTGCTGCCCAAGACACCTAGCCCAATGGGACTGGGCATTCTAGGCCATATCTTAACAAAAGAAATAAATGTTTGTGTCACCCACTGGCACTTCCTACCCCTTTTCTCCAAATGAAGATGCAGATGACACCAAAGCCTATTAAAAACATAAAACACCTAAAATCCACTAAAACACAAATCTTAAAAGTCATGATGTTAAGGGCTTTCACTGGAAACACTGGATTGAGTTCTCTCTTCAGTCCCTAAACATCAATTGGTGCCATCATATATGAAAAAATTATAACAGTTAAGATTCCTATTTGGTAAAAAATGGTGTAAGCCATTAAAGGTGGCATTATAAGGAAGAACATTATGCATAAAATATATTTAGTTATATTCCACTGATCTGCAACTGGGCGCACACACACACAGGGTGGCAAATCTCATGCCCTCCTGCCATCGTAGGGCTACTCACATGTATTATAAAAGCTCAGTGTGCTTCACCTTAAAATGGGGATTAGCAGGACAGTTTTGGTGCAGCAGTGGGCATTAAATGTTTCTTGCAGCTCCTCTTTGACTGCATACCTGAGCATTATCTTGTATCCAACTTTTTCACAGCTCCTAATTATCTTTGCTCTGGTATTTCGAATATAGGTCACCCATGTGACAGTCTCTTTAAGCATGTGCATTCAGTAATACATGCAGAAAACACATGCAAAGAAGTAAAAAAAATACTTAACAGTACATAAGCTCATTAAAATGATAAAGCACTTGTATTTATTCAGCATGTCAGATGGGTTTAATTGATTGTATAATCATCATCTAATTCTAAGTGGATCAAGCAAAGTCCTCCAGCAATTGAACAGCTTCTTTAACAACAAAAGTCAGGGTTCTTAAAAAAATTTTTAGTGGGGGAAAGTTGAATTGATTTTTTTTTCCAAAATGGTAAGGAAAATGCTTTAAAGGAAGATCTAGGACAAATATTTGCACTAAGTTATTCTTCTATCTCCTGTGAGTCTCTGAAACAGCAGAACAAAATGAATTAAATGTATCTTCTCCAAATCCAATATTAATCAATTTGAATTACAGTTCATTGGGTTATTTTGCTCTTCCAAAGTACTTGACTTTGATTTCATTTTCTGCATTTGAGGAGGAAAAGCTGACAGATATGAGGGGACACAGGAGAAGAGAAAAAATGGAAGGATTTACTCCACATTGCATGAGTCCATCTGCATCTCTGCACTATGTTTCCTGCATGCTCTGCTTGATGCACTGATAAAATCACCCACATTCTCCTGCTTGCAGAAGACACAATATCATCATGTTTGATATTTCCCTCCAAAATGTTTGAATTCCCAGCTGCACACCAACTGGTCAGATTTTGATGACATCATCACATGAATGAGATGTCCATGACTTGGCAGAAAAAATCATGGTTATGGTTATGAAAGTTTGCAACAGGAAAAGGACAACATCAGGAGAAGGACAGCCACAGACATACTTGTGGGCACCACACTATACAGAAATACATGAAACATCCTGGGATTAGGACGTTACCATGATGGGATGAAATATTTGGTTCAGCGCTGCCTATAATTAGTAATTTATGTCCTAGAAGATGTGTCCTGCATGATTTTATGGAACCTAAATAAGGGCGTTTTACTGTCTTTTCTTACAGCCCTGAGTAGACCAACCACCAGGCTATGAAGCAGCAGATGGCTGTGTTTATCATATGTCAGTCAAAAATAAAAAGTGTGTTCTGATTGGTTCAATGAGCCAAAATAATTGTTTAATGCACTGTAGGTTGATTAGCTTGTGCATCTGGTATCTGTTTCTAAAAGGAATATTTTAAAGCAACTTAAAGAAATTAAATGGGTTTTCATTTCACTGAAGCCCCTTAACCTCTTCTAAAATTAATCAGAAAAACCCCACCAACAACAAATAGCCCCCTTGAAGCAATGTCTTTGCTATTTTTCCTGAAGGCTTTTCAGGCTAAAAAGACAGAAATTCTTATTGAGGTATTCCCAGATAATTTGATGCTCATAAAGTATTCCTACCAATGATTACAGGGCAACACTTCTCACGCTGTGCTCAGTCCAAAAATAAAGTTTAGCTTCCAATAAGTTTCAGTTTGAGGATAGAAGTAAGTCGGCTCAGAAAGTATTCTCTGAAATAATTCAACTTAGGCTCCATCAGCCTATTCTGATGTGTCCAACCATCAGATCTCTCTTGCATGGGAACTGTGGAAGGCTGACCAGTTTCAAACGGGGTTGTCCCCACATGTGATTTCATCCAGATGTAGCATAAAAGGTGCCTTTAGCAATAAGCATGAGATTCATGGACTAAAAATATTTAGTTTGCTTACTAAGGGAGTTTTCATGGGCAGAAACAACCACCTGGAAAAACATTTTATGAGGGCAGATACCATGGTCAGTACTACCGGAAAGAAATTAGGGAACAGCAAACAAGTTGAAAATAAGAACATAACAAAAGGAAGAAGAAGGATGAGGTGAGGATGAAACAGCTGTAAAACAGCAAGAATACTTACTCAACATATTTGTTCCATGACGGAGTCTCTGATTGTGCCATGAACACACAATTAGTTAAAATAGTGCACATAATAAACATACTGAACAATGTAAATAAGCGAATTAAGGAAAGTGCATTCGATACAAGACTTCATAAATTCTTTTCATTTCACACAAGATGTGACAACTCAATCACAATTTGCAAGTTGCTTCAAGAAGTATAAACATTTGTTTGCAAGTGCATAAGGAGACAATTATATAAACATAGAAAAATGAGGGAACCTTCTCTGCTTTTTCTTTTTCTTCTCCTACATCTTTTATATATACTTTATACAGTAAACAAATGTACTGACTCTGCAGTCTTTTGGAAACACAATACCCCAAATTTACAGCTGTGTTGGTCAGATGACAATGTGCATAGGTGCACAACTTTGTATGAAAAGAGGGATTAGTCTCATTTAAGTATCCACAGAAAAACCTGTGTCTGCAAATTCCCATTTCATTTTTTATCCTGAAACATTTCTCAGGCAGTAGGGGAAAGTTACAAATCTGGTCTTTCTAATCTCTTTAATGGGCTTGAGGTCTGGCTTTCAGTATAAAGTTTCACCAGAAGCAAGTATGAGTTTCAGAGCACTAATTTTAAGGCTTGGTCTGCAAACCTGCACGGCAAATAGGCAGCCTTGGTCTGCAGAGCTTTTTGCCTCAGCTGAGGGACCAGATTCCCTACTTGGAGGCTAAAACAAACCTCCCAAGTGTGTAGCCCACACACTTTGCTCCTAAGCTGAAACCATAAATATAAAAAACACCCTAAATCAAATTCCTGAAATTGAAAATATAATTCACTGGATGCCTCTCCTAAAAGCACATGCCACTCTCTGTAAAAAAATTACAAAATATGATGGGGTTCTGCTGCATCAGTAACTGGTCCCATGCAACTGGGAAAGTCTGGCTAAAGAGTTTAAGTGTGTACAGAAGATAAGGCAAAGGAAAACATTCTGCAACTCAGTCAACAGGCAGAGACCCTTCCCAGGAAATATAAGTAACACCCAAATGTAATTCTCTTTTGCCTTTTTTTGGGGAAAAAAAAAAAAAAAAGTTTGGTTTGGGTTTTTTTCACCTCTGTAGTTGATTCCATTTGTGTTATTTTTGTTTGAGAATAATGAATGAAGAATTTCGTTTCAAACCTATGTCCTGAAATGTTTGCATGAAATTTATCCTTTTGCAGCGCCAAAATCTCTGCTGAATACAGAGTGGAACATTTTCCAATGGGCCACATAAGCAACCACAAGGTTAAATTGGTGGTAACCAACCTCTGGATTCCCCAGGGCCACCACAGAAAACAGTAATTGAACTCACAGGGACTGCTTATCTCACAAACATTTTCCACTTCTGGGCCAACACCTCCTACTGAAGGACTGGGAAGGATGTCTCATATCACATTTGCTCACATCAGCTTCAGGTACATTTCTGTAAGTTCTGTCATTCTTGTTAACACAACTGTAAAGTTGCAGCTAGCCTAGAAAACACTGGATTACTTTTTCAACTGCAGTGAAATGCTATGGATGAAGCACAGGAAACCAGAGTGGTATCTTCAGACCACGTCAAACAAATAGCTTATTTCCATTCCAAGCAAATAAATTTCTCTACTGGAATTTAGGGTCAGTTGTTTGAATTCTACGTCCCTGTTTCCTCGTGATAGAAACTGAATCCAATAGCTTTCCCAGATGCTCACTTACAGGCAGGTGTCATCACCTCCTTATTCAAGAACCAAAGAGAACAAACAAGAGAACACAGGTTGAAAATGTAAGGGGTCAGCTCTGGGACAACAAATACACTATGAATTCAATCTGGGTTTCATGACCAAGCTGAAAATTACAAAGAACATAAAAGAATGAAACGTTTCAGCTGGTTATGCACCAAAGTTAGTGGTGTCTAAATAAGTATTCTTAAATAAGAAAGAGAAAACAGAAATCCCCACGGAATGAAAATTAGTATTCCTACCTGAAATCGAATGCAATTGTTTGCATTAGAAAAAAATCCATGATGATGATCTACTCAGAAAGGACAAAGCAAGGTAGATAAAACTGAGATAAGCTGTATTAGGAGCATTGTCCATTCCCTACCTTAGAACTGCTATTAAATCACATTTTTGAAAGCCTACAAACTAAATATACTAAGCTACTCGTCAGGATCCTTTCTGCAATAAATTAAACCTATTATTTCCAATCTGAGATTACAGAATAGGCTTTGCACAAACCGATTCTAAAAGTTATAAATTTTATCTCCTAGCACAAAGATATCGAGTCAAATGCGGCATACTTCTATTCTAGACTTCATTATGATGGATAATTGTTAATTAGCAGACTGAATACTAGAGGCTCTTTAGGTGATCATTGCCAAATTACATATAATATGTGCAAGCAAAGGTTAGTCCCAATGAATAGAATGTATAATTGGTGCTTCACAAGGTCTCATTTTGCCTTATGGAAAGTGTGCAAAATCAGATGGGAGGAAAGCTGCAGGCAGAAAATATGAACAAAGATTGGAAATTCTGTAAGAAGATTGTTTTTCTTTTTCTGATGCACCAGAATCCATAATTCTAGCATCAAAGAAAGTAGTTTTGGCCAAACCTCCAGCCTGGATCAGTGGTAAAGTGAGAGAAACTAGCTATAATACCTAGAAAAACTAGAAATAACAATTGCTACAGATTTTATACATGCCAGCAAACTGCTTGGAGAAATTAAGGACACCACAGAATGGTCCTTGGCTTGCAGGCAAGAAGAACATAAGGCCTCAAGGAAATGTTACCAGTGATTTAATCTCGTTAATAGGTGCCGATAGTTAATAAAGATGTTAATAACAGTTAATAATGATGCAGAAGACACAAAGTGTTCATCCAGTGGGATACAATCCTACACTCTCCATGTCCTCTGGGGCAGAAATGGAGCAGGGCCACTTCTGGGCAGCCACGTAGTGTGGGCCTTGGTCCTTTCACGAGGCCTCACAGACTGAATAAGAGGAGAAATACCCAGAAGGGGCTTAAGGATATGTTATTAGTTGTAATACACATTACTAGGAGGCTGTGGAAGTTTTTTCTCCTGGAAGGGTGTATTTTTGAAAGACCAGACTTCTCAGGCTTGGCTGGATGAGCAGTGAACACACAATCTATCCCGGCTGACATCTCAGAGGAAGAGCTCCACATACAGCTACTTAACCAAGAAAGGTGACCCCCACAGCTTCTTTACAGGATGATTTTACTCTGTCCTCTCCATTCTGTTCCACTCTTGGCCTTCACGGTGCACTCAGTGGCTGGAAATTGAAATATGGCATCCACTAAAGAAGCTGCTTCAGATATTTACGTGACAGGGCAACATTTGCTAATGCTCCTTTTAGGTTTTTGCCCTGGGGAAGATAAAGATTGCTTGATTACAGTCACGCAAGACGAAAGATCTGGTTCCCAGGTCCATGTCTGTGATATTATCTGCTTGAGTACTTGCGGATTCGGGCTCCTTTCTGCCTAGGATATTGACTGCCTGCTCAGCCACTTGGCCTTTGTACTTCATGTTGATACAAAAGGTCTTTATTGACAGAAAACAAATCAGTGCCTAATGCAGGAATTTTGCTGTTTCGCTGGGACTGGTGATGTTGTCTCCTGCCCGTGCCTGCCAAACACTGAGCTGTTGGATCTCTTGGCATTATCAACACAAGGTGATAATTCGTGCCTCTCTGGAGCTAAACTTACATTTGCATTGAGACCTGCCACTCCCAAAATTTTACACTTCTTATCAGACCATATTTCTTTCCTGACAGATCTTTTAAATGCTCTCCTCTGTGGTCTTTATCCTTGGAAGCAATGTGATAAGGATTTCTTGCTTATTTATCTTCTGGTTGACCTCTAGCAAGGGGATGTAGCTCCTGTGCTACACATCCCTGGGACCCCTTGGCTTCATGGGCCAATGGGGAAAAAAAGCAAGGAGAAGACAGAACAAGCTTTCAAAGCTGGAGGCAATATTCTCAATTTCTTTCTAGGAAGCTCAGTTTTCAGATTCTTCCCTTAGCTATACCTGGGCGAATGCGTTGACCTCGATTAACTTCGGCAAGGCTGTGCTGAGGTAACTGTGCCTAAAAAACTTGGTTGGGCTCTAGGTATGCAGCAGCATGTGCTGCGTTGTGTGCACATATAACCTGATCCACCAGCAAATCTCTCTGCAGAATTCTACAGTGTATTCTTAGTAACCATAATAATATCTTGGCTGATATCACATAATAATTTTTGCATAGAATTATTGCAATCAGAAGCTTCACCTGTTTTTCCTTTTGATAGAATATCTATATTATCATCTTATTTTTCTCATTGTTTGGAGTGGGAATATGGTTTATTTCCCTATTCGTTTTCCCTGAACTTTGATAACCAGTGTTTCCAAGATGCTACCTACTTAGTATTTATTAATTCTCTGTGGTGGACGTGAGCATCACAGATGAGGGATTTCCATCAGTAAAACATCACAGAATGATCAGAGCAGCATGTGAAGTCTTTGAATTATCACTGCCAGGTCTCCCATGTGCATCCTACAGAAAGCAGCCAAGTCATGAAAAAAGGTGTGTTTTTAGTAATGTTCACACAAAGCTGAACATTTGGGTCAGTTTGGCCTTCCAGAGAGATGTGACTATGTCAGAATATAATGTTTCTGGGGTTGTGTGAAAAAAACAAGCCAAAACAAAACACTGCAGTGTGTCTTGCATGACTTCAGAACCAGAGCTACAGGAAATCAGGCATTGCCCCTCCACTGGAAGATCCAGCAGGACAGTCTATGCTTTTTTTCCTAGTTGGATAACATATCCCAATAAACAAACTAGAAAAGAATCAACAAAACAATTTTTGAAATATTCCGTTACAGGAGAAAAATAAATCAGATCTGAGGCAGTTCGAAATTAAATTGTGCCTGAAGACAGTGTCACAGAATTTTACCTCTGGAAGGGATTGCTGAAGTGCTTGGTAGAAAAGCTCTCCATCAGTGCAGATTTCCCCTGGTTCCTTTCCTTTCTGAGGCACTACACCCACTTTCCCTTCAGTAAAGATGATCAGTCCCTTCCCATCTTTTAATCTGAGTAAACTCACCAGACTCTCCAGCACAGTTCACATTATGTGATGCCAGCAGTATGATACAGTCATTTTTGTAGCTCACATAACAATATAAAATGAAACAAACCGAAAATCCAAGTGCATTTCTGCTTGTGCAGGCAAATTCAGCCAAAAGATTTAAAACAGCTTAATGAAATAAAATGGTTTCTGACTTCCATCCATCTGTGTTTAAAACCCATATAAAATACATGAGGAGGAAAATCAACAGAAAGGATATGAATGTACCAAGATTTTAATTGCTGCTCTTCTGATTGGATGGAAAGGACTAAGTATATACAAGGCAGGAGTGGCACTAAATCGAAAGATTGTCTTCCCTTTGTTCAGTACTATAAATGTCTGGAAAACAAAATAGAAAATGAGAACATTCAGTATTTGCATTTATGCTCAGCTTTTCCAACCCACATCCCACTGGGAAATTCCTGCCAGCATCCCATATGTTTTCCCCTCTCCCAAGACCCCCAAAATCCTTCTCACTTGTTGAAAAGTTTTGTCCAAGGCCTTCCCTACAGAGCTCTTGACTGTCCTGTTGTAATATCCCAAGTATTTTTTTTCTTTCTTCAACCCTTACTGGGTCCTGTGCCATCCCCTCCACCATGGGGCTGGGAAGAGAGCAGAATTGCCTTTAAAAATAAAAATTATTTGGAGACTAAAATGTGGTGGAAGAACTTATGTGGTGCTCTTCTTCCCCAGTGCTGGGGATCTCACTGTGTTGTTAATCCACCTTCTCTACTTTGAACACTTTTTTGCTCTCAATTTTTTCTCATAAAGTAAAAAGTTGTGGGAGGCACAGTTCCACACCAGGATCTGACCCTGGCACTGAAGCACTCTCATTGCGCTCAGATTAATATGGACAAAGGAAAACAATCCTCTGAGCTATCTCAAACCCAAAATAAAAGTGAATTGGATGCTGACTCAATTTGCAGAGCTCTGAAGATGCCCCAACATGCATAGAGGAACAAATATTTACTCAGAGACAGAATCGAGACACCCAATAAATAAAATCTAAGCAATTCACCCACCTTGAATCTAAAAACTTCATGGCACTAAAACTGCAAATCAATATGCTGTTGCTTATGCCCAGGGATAGCAGACAAATTAAAAGGTAGATTAATTCTGGCCCTACCAGGTAAGTAATCTATTTGTCTTTATCCATTTAACTTTTACTCTGCAGCTCTAGCACCTGCCTCTACACTGTTCTATTAGAAGTACCATTACAGTCATATTAAGTCATTGTTTACAGGAAATAGCATAGCCCAAAATCAGGAACAGCAGTATCTGAAAAAACTGGAAGCTGCCTAAAAATACACGGGGCTTCCAAGCTTTATTTTGTCCCCTGTTTTGTGAAATGCTTGGAAAGGGGAACGCACTGTAGTAAGCAACCAGCCCCGCTCTGCTGTCAACAGCCTTTTGACAGAAGCTGTTTGCAGCGTTGTGGCTTTGGTCCAGCCAGCACGTGATCCCTCATCAGGTGATGCTTGCTTTGGGATGAAGTTCACCCTCTGCGAAGTGCCAGGACTGCACATTCTACTCACACCTCCCTCCAGCTCTATTTTGGTCATCTTAAATGGAGCTTTACTCCTCCTCAGCAGGAACAGAACCGCTGCTCTCCAGGAACGGCTGTGAAGGTGCCTCCTGCTCTTGTGCAGAGTGCTCGCACAAGGCTCAAGTCACCCAGAAGCCCTTAACACTAAGGGGCTTAAGTGATAAACAATGGACCTGTGAAGAGTCACAGCTCATGCAGAAGGCAAGATAGGGCAGATAAAAACCTCTGGCTTAAATTAACTCAGCTACTGCTCTGCTCATTTCAGATATTGTATATTCATATTCAGGGTTATCTGAAAACACAAAAGTTTAAATTATGCTTTTTGTCCCTCTTTGCCCTCCTGCTTAGATGTTTTCTGGGAGCCCTGCTTATGCCAACATTCTGATCCTTAATCTGGGAAGGAAATATTTTTACTGGCTGTAGAAAGATAAAAACCAGAGTGCACAAAACAGTGTTCATGCTTCAGCAAAGGCAGAGGAGCAGGACAGACGATTGGTGCTCACCTTACGATCATTGTAGAAAGGGTCGATGTCCTCCAAGGGCTCCCCAATGAGCTCTGGAGAAACAGTCCCATAGATATCGGGCAGCTTCTTGCAAGCTTGCAAATCAAACTGCGGCTGAGGTTTCTCTTCCTCGCCCGGCTGCTCTCTGTATTCCTGCTTGGCATTCCTCGCAAGCTTCTCCGCAATTCGCTTCTCGATCGCAGCCAAGGACTCGGGCGTGAACCGGTGGAAGCTGTTAGTACCCGGTGGTAACAAGAAGTCAGCCATCTTTTCATCCTGCTTTGTCTTTACTGGTCTTTACTCCTAGTAGTGGAAACAGCTGAAATAAAAAAGTTACCAAAAGTTAACGGCACAAGAAACTCAAGAGGAACAAAGCCATCAGAATAAAAAAAAACCCCAACCCATCCCCAAAGAACTTGTTATACACTATCAGGAAATCCCTCATCTGTTTTTATGTGGTGAATAGAACAGCAAGGAAAACAAAAATGACTGAAACTGTAATTTCAATAAGGAATCACACATGATCAAAGCTAAACAGGCTTTATGGATAGACTGTGGAATATTCTTCAGCTCTTCAGTGATTTGGGATCTTAAATCCAAACTAAGAAGTAACTTAGATTCACATAAGCTTAAGTTTCTTTGAAAGTCACAGAGATTTGGATTCCTAATTCATTTTTGAAAATGCAGCTCTGGGAGTGGATGAACAATGTTCCTAAGATGACTGCAAGGCAGATTTAAATCAGTTGATATCTGGCCACATGATGCAAAATCCAAATATGCCCCAGCTGTTCTATTCCAAATTTAAAGAGTGAAGGGTCAAGTTTAGATTCTTAAATCCCATAAAAATTCTTCATAATGTCTTAGTCTTAATTTTCATTTTCCTTTGGGATAGGAAATACCATCTTCAATATATCTCTCAGGACTTTTGAGCATTTTCTTTTCCTCCACACCCTGCAATCTGAGGGATGTTGGAAGCCCAAATGTGCCTGGAAAAGCTCGGGGACCTTCATGAGAGCATGCCAAGCCTTCAAGATGCTGAATAGCCACTGCTGCCAGTTCATCATCTGAAAACCAGGCTCCCTTCATCCAACACCATTTTGAACATCCAGGAGATGGACTCAATTATCCTTGTGCCTTCCAGCTCAGGATATTCTTTTTTCTCCGATTCTATCCAAAACCTGTGAAGTTTGATCATCTTGTCCTGATGACACTTCAATGTTAACACTTCCAGTCTCTGCCTGAATGAAAACAAGCAAGAATTGCCGCATCTCTTCAACTCACATGAATAAAACCAAGCGTGAAAAGCACAGCCGAACAAAAAGCCTTCTTGTATCTGCACTAAACAACATGAGTAGCTGTGAAAATTAATGTAAAACTACTGTTTGAAAAAGGATGAAGCTTATTCCTGTTCTAGTAGCTTGCACAAATCCATCCAAGTTCACTGAAGCTGTATTTTGCAATTTAAAGTGACTTTAGAGGCATGTTTTTCCAGCGACAGAAGCCCTCACTCCGCGACAATTAAAACTCATTTCACAGAAGAAACACAGACCTTGTATTTTTGCCACCACCAGACCATTCATACTCAATCAGAATACACACTGGTGACAAACAAAATAGTAGATTTTGAGGTGGGCTACCCTCTTTCATTCAGCAACATGTGCAGGATCCCATTTTTTGTTCAGCCACAATGGTTGTTTTCTGCTTTCACATGGTATTTGTCTATCTACAATGGATAGTTCCAGATAGTTTGCATCTATTAGGCTCTGTGATGACAGCACTTTTGTTAGCAAACAAGACTCTAACTGGACTCTGCATGACAAATAGCATATTTATTGACTCAATTTCTTTGAGTAAAGGACGCTTTCAAATAACTACTGTTTCTCCTATTCTGACTTCATTTTAAAATGAATTCATTAAATTGTCATTGATCACAGTCTATCACACAGGAATGATTTACTGAAGCTTGTACATTATGCTCTGCACTACCACTGGTTTGAACAAGCAGGGCTAAAATGAATTATCCTTCCTGGAGTTTGAGGTATTAGGACATTCTTCTTTTGTTATATTAATTCTCCTTATTCCTTTCCCCTCTCCCCTCCATGTCATTTGTTTTATCCCCTTCCTCTTGAAAAACAGGAAATTAGAAGCTTTCCCACAAATCGAGTTTCTTATGCTCAACGCTTTGTGACTCAGCACCAGTGCCAGCAGATAGAATTTCACTTTCTATAAATGACATCAATACAGGTGGTCAGAGAATTCTCTGAGTTTTTCGTCCTTTCCATTTTTGTTTCTCCAGAAGGAAACCTGTCTCAGTGCTGAAGGGGACAACAAAAGCCAGTGGCTGATCAGTACTCCTGCAAGGGCACAGACGAGGTCTCTAAACTGGAGAGGAGAACATTATGGGCTGTTAGCTGAGGTCCACATGATCACGAGCTCTGTGAAGGCAGTGAATGGGGAATGACTGTTTCCTT
This sequence comes from Platysteira castanea, assembly GCA_013397175.1. NCBI lineage: Eukaryota > Metazoa > Chordata > Aves > Passeriformes > Platysteira > Platysteira castanea. The sequence continues at coordinate 86,445 of VYXC01001717.1, read as the reverse complement.
TTCCTAACAATATGAGTGGAGAAACTTCACATGAAATCACAGAGCAGCGGCAAAAGGTGCATAAATGGTTTTAAACACAAGTTGCTGCCTCTGACTCAGGAACCTGGCTGCAAGCAAGAAAGGCTACTTATTCTTGTCCTATTTTAACATTCTCCCCAGGTTATCAGTCTAAAGAAACCCATCCTCTGCTGTTGTGTGCTTTGTCCTTACAGTCTCAGGCTTCCTTAGAGACTTCCAAGAGAAGCCATTCTGGCAACAGAACTACTCACTTTTTTTTAAAAAAAGAGAAACAAAAGAAGGATAGGGGATGGTGAGGGAGATAAAATAGCCCAAAAAACCTAATCAGCATCAGAAGTTTTAATTATTTTTTCTAAAGGGAATTAATTTTTCTTAAAGCTCTCTCTTATTAGAAAATTGAATCAAATTCAAACTGGTCAAAACCAGATCTTTTCAATTTTTATCTACAAATTCTAGAAAGGTAGCTGTGTAGAAAGAAAGGAAAATCCTACAGAAACTTCATTAGTGCTTTTGCTAGTCATCTATTTCATTTTTCTTTTTAAAAAAAGTATGTTTCAGCACCCTTACAATTGATAATTCGTGACATGTTTTGTCTTCATATTATATACAAGCTAAAGTTCCACATTTTAATATATATATATATTTAGCACAATTCTTTTTCAATTTCATATGCTTTCAGGAAATGGACAAGATAATTTCATGGGTCCTTTCTATGTCTAATTTCTTTTAATCTGTGAATTGCAAACATTTCTACAAATAGCCAGGGTTAGCCCAGATGTTTCTTAAAAGGGTAAGAAAGCACCACAAGTTAAAAAGGGAAATCATCAATGACTGAATCAAAGAGCTGGAATGCCATTTCTTAAGAGATAATAGCTGTTGTGACTCACGTTTTTACAATACATGCCTGGATTTTTCCATTCCTCACAGGCATATTTTTGAAGTACAAGGCTTCAAACACATTGTTTCTGCGATATCACCATGCACAGAATGAAAATTCCTCTCTTGCTTTGTCAGTCAGCATTGGCTGTTGCTGATAAAACGTGCTGGTTATGTAAACAAAACGTGCATGTGAAAATAAAGCCCCAAGACGAATTCTTTCTTCGGCGTGGCAAGAAGTGAGAGCAGTACAAACAAATTAGGTATTGCCAGCACCTGTATTTATTCAGAAAGATAAATGCTGTTTTCCATTGCATTTTTAACCTTACTGTCATGGGTTTCAGCCACTCCAGGTCAAAAGATCTTTCAGAATCTCAGAACATCACCTGCATGCCCTGCAAGTCCCTCTGTTGTATCAAGGACTCACTTGTTTGTATTTCAGGCACTTGGCAATGGTAATAAAGGAACCAAACTGGAAGATCAATGTTGTGAAAGTGTCTTTTACAGGCGAAAGGCATCAGACACGCTCACCTTGAGTAGAACTCTACTCGTTTACCTCTACTGATTTCCATGATGCCACTCAGAAAGCTACTACCAAACATGGGCTGGGCACAGGGATGCTTCCACTGCAGTTCTGCTAGTCCAAAATCTTAAAAATTATGAATCTAGAGCCCTAAATCCTCCTTTTCTTTAAGAAATGTTTGTGACTAAATAAAGATTTCGCATTCCTAACTGCTGTGGTAACGAGAACAGTCATGTGGATGGGTTTCTTTTCAGTGTTTGAGACTACATGGAGCACAGTCATCCATCCCTACACACACTCCTTCTCCATGTAATCTCTTTGGCATTTTCCTTTGACCTGCAAAGCACAGCAAAATATGAGAATAATAGGCTAGGGAAATAAAGAACAGAGTAATGACACATCTAATTTAACATCCCTGGTCTAGATTAATAAATTCATATGCGTAAATCTACACACAAACACAAACATTTAATCATATTTTAAAAGACTACAAGCTGATATGGGATCACATGGAAGTTTTAGTCCAACCATGAAGTAATGGCTTCACAGAGAGCTCCAGTTTTTAATTCAGATCAAATAAAGTCTTTCTGTAAAAAGATCAAGAAGCTGGAGGAGTCTAGGTGAATGAGACACACTTCATAATTTCACTGACAACAAACAAACAAACAAACAACCTTTTGAGACTTAATCCACTTATATTTATACCACAGTTCACATTCCACAGTGAGGAGGTGTCATGGGAAATTCTCTTTAACTGAAAAATTTCAGTTTCTGTTAGCACACACTTTGAGGGCCTGTGTGCTCACATCAAGACAGTCCTTGAAATTTTACACAGCGCACTCATTACTTCCGCTTAAGCTGATATCTGGTTTGTTTCTCTTTTCTCCAACAGGCATCACTGTTTCAAGACCACAAACAATGGTTGTTTTTGTAGCACACGTTCTTAACACATATAATCAGCCAATCTCCAGCTGCCATAAATCAGCACAGCTCTGCCCAAGGAGGTCACAACTGGGGAATTGATCTCTTAGAACCAGGAATATTTGGCTACAAATGCTCTCTTTAAAAATAGCACCTTCACACCAGAACATGAACGCCAGAAAGTGTGTAATTGAGGTATTAAACTAATGGCCCAGAAGGTAACCGAGCTTGCAGGGAGCTGGAAAACCCCGAGCTTTTCAAACCCTGTGAAGGCCATCTGCAAGTGCTTGTTCATACAGAAACATCTTGTTGGGTGAGCTCCAAGGTGAAGGTGAAAAGAGGGATGGATGCTGGAGAATCCAGTGCCTGGTGGAGACCAGGCAGGCTCCTGCGGCTGGTCTGTGGGGGAAAGCTTTTGTATTCCACAAAAATCTGATGGAAATGGCTGAAATGTTTAGTTCTTGAAGTTCTCCCAGGCAAAGCACAGTGCTGAAACCTGCCCAAGCTGACACAGGAGGAGATGGGAGCCAGAGTTCCTCTCGCAGCCTGAGTCACAAGTCAAACCTGCAGGTTGATATGACATTGTACAACATATTTCCCAAAACAAGCCCTGATGCTGACCATGGGCAGAAATAAATACGTAAGAGAACTCATTGCATTCAAAGTTTTGGGAAAAAAACAAGCCAAAACAGCACAAAATGTCCAAAACAAAACTTCAGAGTCACAGACGCACAAGTCTTTTGTCACAAGCAGCTCTGCCTACACAGTATCTTCTTTCAAATCAGTTTAGTGAGTTTTTCTGGCTCCTCACTCATCAGAATCATGGCATTCCAACATCGCCAATGACTTATTGAAAAACAAAGTCTTCAGAAAGCCAACATGTGGTAAAAGGAAATGAATTCAGAAGATTTCATCCTGATATTGAAAGGGTATTTGGGGATGACAAATGTTATGCCAAGAATTAAATGCTGGCACTAAGTCTTCTCTTATGATAAAATATATAGTTTTTGCGAGCTAAAAATATTCTTCTTTCTTTGCAGGTGTTTTTATTTCAAATTATGCTGCAACCAAATGACATAAATAAGCAAGAGGGAAGCAGCACATCATAGTTACTAACACATATCTCTATATTTTGCTGAGAATTATAATTCTTTGCACCCAACCGGTTTTCCTGTCATTTTAATTAACTAGAAATTGGCCTCAGAGTTATTTTACTATGAACTCCTCAGCCTTCAGATCCAGGGAAAGATTTCTCCTTTGGTACTCTGAACCAACAGAGCTTGGAAAGAGCCACCAAGAAAGAGGAATGTTTTCAGCTCAGGATGCAGTTACTAGCTTTTGAACAAGAAATAAGAAATCTACAGGAGAACTCCATGTTGTGCCAAGCATAATGTGCAGTGCTAACACCGTTAGGTGCTCTGAATGCTCACATGAATAAAATATATCAAGTCTGGTCCATTTTATTCAGAGAGTGTTTTGTAAAGACATAAAGATGGATATAGGAAGCTGTAAAACAGCTATTAAGATATATTCTGCTGCCGTTATGGGATGGTTATGCCACAGAAAGAAGGTAGCTTTAGGCTAGACAGCAAAATCTTGGCTGCACGCTCCTAGGGAAGAAGGAGCCACGTCTGGAAAGCTGTCTGATGTATTATCACAGTTATAGGTAAGGCTTTCCTGATCCCCTCCCATCTAAGTTATGGAGACGCATTTCATCAGCAGAAAACAAACAGAGTCATAAGAGCCAATCATCAGAACTGACATGTTTACATTAGGAGAGATGGATGAAACTCTGTAACAAAGCCAGGGCCTCTTTCACAATTGTAGCACTGAATTAAGAGATGAACCTGACATAACAACTAAACTTCATTTTTAATAGTGAAGAGAGTGATTTAGGTTTTCCTTCTTTCAAGTGACAGAAACAAAAAGAGGCTGAGGTGAAGGGTCAAGAAAAAATTGGACGGGAAAGGCTGGGGGAGACAGACGCAAATCATACAAAGTCAAGCTGTGGGAGGCAGCAGGTGCCCCTCCTGCATCTGGCTGATACGAGGTGGAACAGCAGGTCCTGCCAGTCTGCAATAACACTTCGCCCCACAACCACTTCCTCCACTAAACTCCACCCTATCCATACACCTGCAACATACCCAGCTCCCCATCCTTCTCCATCCACCTCCATCCCCCTCCTATTTAGCCAGGGAAATTCTCTCATCCTCCCACCTACTTTATTCCAAGCAAACATAACCTTTGCACAAACCTGTCCTTGCCCACAGCAATAACTCTCAAGTGACATTCACCCCAATTCTGTGAGATTTTGTCACTACTACTTTATTCTCCTCTTTGTTCCATGAAAAGCATCTCCGTCTATAATGGTTGGTGCCCCTGGACAAGGGTGCAGGATCTCTGTCTGGTTTTTGGATAGAGTTTGATATTAATGGAGCCCCAGCTACTGGCAAGCATTTTCACTGCTTTTACAACAAAATACAAAGGAGAAAAAAAAAAAAGGCACAGATTTAGAAATGCAGTGGCAAAATTATCTTTCCTGGTAATGGCGATAGACTTGGGAAGGATAACAGGGAATCTATCAGGAAGTTGATGCTTGCTGGGATATATTGAAGATTTGATTAATTATTTAGTGCACTGTAAATTTGACAATACTATTTGGATAAAGCTGGTGGCTCTTCTATTCTGATGGAAGAGATTTCACCCCCCCTACCCCCCCGAGATACAGAGAGAGAAGAGAGATTACTGCTGTCCAGAGAGGAGGGATATTCTGCCTGTTTGCGATTGAAAACCGCCTGCGTTTGTTTGCCAAGTTTAGGAATCAGAGTTAAGAGCTTACATGGGTTCTGGGGGTGCAATCCTCAGCTCATGTCAGTCAAGGGGAATATTTTGTGTGACTGCAATAGGCAGTGGGTCAGACCCCTGGCGTCGGAGAGACAGAGTTATTTCATTTCTGCCATTCCTTGCAAAGAAGTTTTCTTCAGCCACTCGGCGTAGCTCCATGGAAAGATGCAATGGATGCTGGTGCTGACTGACAGTGATTTGATTTGAATTACATAATGCTCTAAACCATTATGTAAATGAATCTGACAGAAACATGGAGGCAGAGCAGCCAGGGATTTTTCATTGTTTTTTAAAATATCTAGTAGCTTTTTAATGTTATCACCAAGATTGTTGCCTTGCAGCTACTACATTTTGCTGGTAGGTTAGCTGAATTAAACTTTATTTCTCCTGACACTAACTAAAACCCAAAGTGCACCAGAGCAAATGATGAAGAGCATTTAAAGGGTGGTGAACGTGGGTGATTTTAGAGGTGTATGAGTGAGTCACATTACCAGGAGTGGTTTTGGTGGTGTCCCACTGATATCAGTGAGACTCACACTTCTGAGAACCCTGTGGCAATCCCAAGTATTCCTCTCAGTCTCTGCTGTATAATTTCCTCATCTTTTTACATGGCAGAATTTTTCAGAGTAAATAACTTACTGCACAAACAATTCTATTCCAAAAGTCATGACATTTTCTGTTAATTAGCAATAATATAATCATCCAAACAAATCTGCAGGGGACATTGCGTTTACTAACAGACTACATCCAAACATGCATTTATGTGTCAACAGCGCATGCTTGAGTGGTTGGTAATACTCAAATGGGCCTGAGGCACAATGCACTGGAAGGATACAATAGAGGCCCAGTACTGCAAACCCTGCTGTGGCTCCTTGCTTAATTTAGCTTATGGGACCAAACAGTCAATGAGTAAATCAGAAAATAATATATCAAGTGGCCTGTGAAAGGGAAATATCTGATGACGGTATCAATGCAGGGTGTTTTCTAAATGCAAAATGCACTAGCTCCATAATTTGATAATTTTCTCATACTTCCTGTCAGGAAAAAAAAAAACAAAAAAACACCCAAACAACACTATTCCTAAAACTAACTTTTTCACTACTTGGTTGGCCAGAAAGCCAACCATGTGCTGGGTTGCATCATGAGAAGTGTGACCAGCAGGTTGAAGAAGGTGCTCAGCTCTGGTGAGACCCCACCTGTGGTCCAAAGGAGGGCCACAAAAACTGTCAGAGAACTGAAGCACATCTCTTATGAAGACAGGCTGAAAGAATTGGCTAAGAGAAGAGAGGGCTCCAGAGAGAACTTATAGAACTTCCCAGAGCCTAAAGCAGCTCCAAGAGAGCTGGAGAAGGGCTTTAGACAAGCACATGTAGAGGTAGGACAAGGGGCATTGGCTTTAAACTGAAAATGAGTAGGTTTAGATTTGATATTAGGAATATATTCTTCCCTGTGAGGGTGGGGAGGCCCTGGCACAGGTTTGCAAGAGAAGCTGTGGACAGCCCATCCCTGGAAGTGTTCAAGGCCAAGCTGGATGGGATTTTGAGCAACCTGGTCTAGTGGAAGATGTCCCTGCCCATGGCAGGGGGGTTGGAATGAAATCATCCTTAAGGTCTCTTCCAACTCACGCCATTCTGTGATATGATTCTGTGACTACTAATAGCAGTGATAAACAGCAATTCCACTGAGAGATCATCCAAAATCTTGGCCTAATCTCTTCCCAGATATATATAAATACTGGGGTTAAGAGTCCCCAGATGACATTATGTCTATGAAGTATAACAGCACCTACCCTGACAGGGTCCTAAAATGGTGCAAATGTACTGCTTGAACATTCAGACTTTTGCTTTTTCAAGACAATTTCAACCAAAAATACAAATTTGACAAGGTAATGGAAGATTTTGATCAGATCTGTTAATTTTTAATCTGCCATGTACAAGTCTAATGATTCAAGTACTGCCTGCTCCTCTCTACATCCACCTGCTTCTTTATCCATCCTAAAGTGTATTTCTTAAGCTTAGACAGGGCAAATAATGTATTCTAGATATTTTTGCCTATGTATAGTCAAAAAATATATGTATTGAACATGTAACTCTTGTGAAATAGCCTCATATTCTCAGAATAGAATGAATCAACTAAAATTTAGCTTCTCTGATGGATTGGAATAGATTAGCCAAACCAAAGAAGTGCAGGATGTTTCACATTCAGGGAGAAATAGACACTGCTAGGGCATGAGTCATCTCTCCTGTTTTCAGTGTCTACTTCAGAGAGACAAACTATGCTTTAGACCCTAGCAAAGCTTCTGATGATTCAATTTGTTTATTGGGACGCCAAAATTTCGGTGTTGATGTGTGCCTGTAGGTGCCTGTGAACTGTGTGTCTCCATTTCCATGTTTGCTTTTCTCTGACAGAGCAGGGGTGTCTGGACTGAAAGATGCCCCCCCCAAATTCAGAACATTGTGGAATATGATGCAAGGTGTGTGATGTGTGTTAGTTTTTCTTCTACCTAAACTCCTCTCAAAAATAGAGACCAGACACCTCCATCTACATGATGGAATGGACCATGGGGCTGTTCCACTCCAGCAAGTGGCAAACACTAACACTTCTACAACAGCTTTCCAGTGCACACAATTACTTTAGAACATCATATAGATCTTCAGTTTTAACAAACAGGATACATTTAATTAGTCAATGACAACCACGTTGTTCCCAGAAACGGGGTCATGCAGGTTATCCTGATACTCTCAGACTCACCAGACTCACAAATCTAGAAAATATTTAATGCCTTATGTTTTGTTTCTACAAACTCAAGGGATGTTAGAGATCTGGATTGTGCAGTTACATGGGCAGAAGTGGTTTTGAGGTAATATTTTTAAAAGTAGAGTGAAATGTGGGCTAGTGACACACATGACTCCTAGGGGATCACGACAAAGCAATCCAAAACAGAGCTGGAAATGCACATCTGTCCTAGTTCACAGCCACTCTCCTAACTCCAGTCTTGGGCTTGTCTTGCAGATCATAACAAAGCATATAATGATTTTAAAAGCAGAGCAAGTGAGATGGCACTGTTCCTCTCTTCCCACATAAATGTTTAGCCTGGCTCCAAAATTTTCTTCCTTGTCTCTACTTTCCTTCCAAAATTATCCCCAAAACTGCTAACTCCAGAAAATCTCTCTTAGACCGTAGCTCTCTCCAGCCTATCTCTACTGTCAGACAAAGAAGAGAGAAACAAAGTGGAGGAAAGGAAAAAAAAGCAAATTTGGATGGCATTTCACAGATTCCCCTTGTCCATGTCTCCAGGATATATTTCACACCCTCCAAGAGCCTATTAACCACCCTTTATGTAGGATTGGTGTATATTAGATTGCTCAATAACCATCTATGGTGCGTTCATCCAGGCTGAAGAGGATGGCGTTAGAGAGAAGCTTGGTGGGCACCTGGCAGCCAGGCAAGGTTAATCCACACCATCCGCTTTGGAAATTGTGCCTCTCACTTTTCTCCAAGTCACTGAGCTGCAAAGAAGTGGAAGGATGTCCTGGAAGACACGGTCACAGAAGGCCAGACTGGAGCTTTGCACTGCAGCCTTGGGCTTCAGCATGACTTAGAATCATTGAATCATTTAGGCTGGAAAAGACCTCTAAGGTCATCGAGTCTGACTTCTGCCCCACCTTTCTGTCTCCTGAAGGGATGTTGCTGGCAAAGAGAGCTGTGTAAAATGCCACCACAAAACTCAGAGGAGAGTCTGCAAGCCAGGCCTGAGGCCCAAGCAAGAAGAACATCAAGCTTGAAAGATCAGACCATTAAAAGCATTACTGATCCTCTCAATTCTTACAAATTATGATTCTCCCAGATGAATCAAAATTAAATTGAATACTCACATTAACAAAGTAATGGGAAATCCCAGTTCACATGCTTCACATTTAGCCTCACAGTGGCTAAAAAAAAAAGAGTTCTGCTGATTTATCTTAACTCCTTTGTCCTCACATACCCAAGGCATATTTCAGTACCTGTATCTGTTATTTAGGCATGGCCTGGATAGCACAGAAATCACTGCCTCTCTTGGACCCAGTGCACACAGAATGATCCCAGGAACTGATGGTTTCAATGTGCTCTCTTTTCTGGTACAGACAGACAGCAGAGATACAGACCCTGGTCTTCCAGGCTTTCTGACGTGACTGGTGATGCCACCAGCACCAACCAGCTCACATCTCACTCATCACTTTCTCCTCCCTGCTCTGGCAAACACAATCTGGGTTCATCTTCACAAAACTGCCTCCAAACCCCGGGCCTGTGGCTGTTCACCACACTCACCCTGCTTGTTCTCACACCCCCATCTTCATTTGGAGGTTCTGACTTAAACTGGCTTTGCTACAAACAAAATAGAAAAGTTTTACTGCACATGTCTAAAAATAGAATTGCAATCATCTATGCTTCCGTTACTTTAAAACTAAATTTATCAAGAGATTATTCTTCCGTGAGGTTTAGCACGTAAGATGTCTTATGTTTTAAAGTTCAGTCATTTCACAGTTATGTATGAGCAGAAAATCTTATGGATTAATTTTATAAAGCACAATGAGTTTGGGGATCAGAACTCCTTTTGGTATAAATGGTCCCAATAACTCTGCAGTCCATCAAGACAGTTTTCAGCTATTTTTTTAATATTGTTTGTTGTGTTCACAGATAATGTGCAGCTGAGCACCAATAAGGTGAAATATAAAAGGTTACGGTTCATCGTCAGAAAAATCTTCCAAGTAACTATTAGGAGCCTGATGACTGAATAAGGAGAGGGAAAGAACCATATAATCCTCTGGGGTTTTTTATTTGTTTAGTTTCTACATTAGACAGTTCTTTGAGTGCAATTGATTTTGTAGTTTCCTCTGTAGTTTCCAATTAATCACCCTCCCTCTTTGTGAAGATGTTTTACACAAAAACAGGAGACAGGAAAACATTTCAAAATAGAGAAATGTGCTTATAAAACCACAGCACTGGTATGGATATGCAGAAGTGCAGGTTCTGCATGAAACCACCCTTTGGAGGGGAAGGGGGAGCAGCATTGCCTGTCGTGTGGAACAGCTGACTGCAAATTTCCTATTGAAACTCTATTTCTATGGAAAAATGCTTTTCCAATAGAGAAGCATTTAAGTAAAGAGCCTCTACTTTGAGTTACAAATTTCTTTCTGCAACAAAGCAGCCTCCAAACTGAAAAGGGAACAGATTTATCAGAGAAAATCATCATTTTTCATAGGGGGGGGGGAAAATAGTTTCTCTCCAAGAATGATGGGAAACAGGCCAGAAATCACCCTAATCACATCCCATTGCTGGTTCTCCCACTGTCTTGATGTTCCTGTGCCTGTGCTTTTAAAATAGATGAAAAAATTGGGAACTTTACATAGTCATCTTAACCCAAATATAAAAATGAATTTGGAAATCACTTGGTTTTGACCAAACACGTTTTATCTCTTTAATTCGCAAAGCAAAAAAAGTGACAATACCTATTCAAAGCCAGGAAAACATGCTTTTCTTCTAGAAGTCATCATTACAGCCTCATCCGAACATGAAACTTTTGACTGAGGACAAGGATCTTCTGGAGCTTTGAATGAGTAAAAACGGGATTATTACAAAAATAAATAAAAGATGAGCAAGCTGCCACTTAAGCTATGGATTTCCCACTGAAACAGCTTCAAAACTTTCTTGAAACACAACAAATGAAAAAAGAAAGGGGGAGGCAGACGATATGGCTCTGTCTAACTGATAGCATGAAAACATCAAGCACTTTGATTCAGATGAATAAATAATGACGGCGTGTTATCCAGGAAACAGTGCAGTGCCAAGTCTGTTTGATCTCAGACCAACTGTTGGGTAAAAGTATTCTGAAATGCTCTCCTGGGCACATGGGCCAGTTGCATCTCGGCTCTGGGACTTTGATTATTTAAATGGGGCTTTTATTAAAAGAAGGAGTTTTGTCCTAGCAGAAATTTTATACCATGTCACCTTCCTGAGGGGAAACTCCAGCGTTACTCTGCTTATTCAGGAGGCTGGGGTTGCAAGAGTGGGGGAATTCCAAGCATCCTCTGTTACTGCTCTCCTACATCCTCAATTGATATGGAAGCAATGGGAAAAGAAGAAATGAGGGAGACTTGCGAATCTTGTCTTTTGCATTTCAGGGCTGCCCCAGAAAAGCCTGGAAATCATCCTCCCTGCAGCTTCCAAAGCCCACATCAAGAGCTGTGAAGCCCCAGGAGCACCTCCTCTCCCTCATCACTGCACAGCAAGGAGCACTGCCCTCATTTCATGGCTGGGAGCACATGCCAGCCTGACTTAGGTGAACAGGGATGCTGAACACTCAGTGCCAAGGCACAGGGAGTGGACAACAGGGCTGGGGAGGTACAGACTTCCTTCAGCACTCCTGGAACCTTCTCTTAAGGTGTCCATGTGGCTGAGACAGCATGTGGTACAAGGAAGCTTTGTGGATGAACAAGCTAGAAACTCTCCCCTGACTCCAGCTGCCCTATAATCTCCTTTGTTTCAAGCTGTGCTTCCAAGCCTGAGTCCAACCCTTAAATGGCTGACAGATGAGTTCATTGCAGTCCACTTTAGACAGCAGAAAGTGCTGCCTTCTCCCAGGTCAGTCTGACACAACTTTCCTTCTCTCCAAGGGAGAGTCCATCATCTCTCTGATTAGCCCCAAAATTCCATACCCAGCTCTTTTACGGGAAAAGTTCTCTCCCTGTCCTTCTCAGAACATCTAAAAAACCCCTAAGTTTACAAATATGCACTGCTCAGGCAGGTGCTCCTGGACTCATTCCCTTTTTTTCAGTACAGTCATTCCCCCCATGAAACACTCCACTGAACACATGGTTCCTTCCCTAATAAACAGGGCTTTGGGACCCTGAGAGCTCAGCTGAGAAAAAATCCCCAAGCACTAAAGCAGGAAGCGTAAAGACATCTGAAAAATGCTCCAAAGCCTCAGCTTCCAATAAACATATGAACTATAGCAAGTGCCAAGAATTATGACTGCATGACATTACATCCAGCTCCTTGCTCTTATTAAAAAGTAAGCCCGGGCATCCGATGGGCAGATGGGCAGCACCACACAATCTGCTCTGATCCACCATCTGAGCTTTAATGGATGCTCACAGGTTGCCACAAAGCAAAAGTTTTCATCTTCAGGAAACACGTGAACTCCACAAACAGCTGGATGTTAGGATTTGCTGGAGTGGGTAGACTGAAGTGAGGAATTTTGGAATTTCAGAAAATTTTTTTGTATGGTCTGAAATGTGATGTCTTTCAATCTTCCTGTTACAGGGAATATAATGGGCCCTGATAGTTAGTGTTAAATAGAGGAAGGTAATTTGCACATTTTTTGTTGAAAGTTAATAATCTTGGAAATTGTTAAACTGATGAACTTCTTTTTTTCCTGATGAGTATGAGAAGTGATAAAGTGAGATCCTTGGAAGTATAGCAATATCACCAGGATATTCCATGCAAATCTTGAGAGATCACCTCTAGCAAGATGAGGATTATTTTACATTCATAGTCCCTGATTTTACAAAATGTCAGTTTTCTTGGTTGGGACTGGGTGCAGGGTTATTGAGATCTTTGTGTGATCACAGCAATAGCCCTTGCTCTCAGTGCTCACAGATAATAACAAAGAGGTGATGTTTTGGAGACTGTGAACATTAAGCTGATTTTAGTTAATCAAAAACTTTTGGTGCTATTAGCTGCAATGTTGAGCCATAAAGAAGAATATCCTGTGCCTTTTCAATACCATTTCTGAGCTACATATCCTTAAATTCCCCAAGATCTATGTGATTTAAGGTGGGATAGATGGGTAGAAGGATGCAGACAGAAAGGAAAAGAAACACCATGAGCCTTGTTGTGCTGTGGGGTCCAAAATAAAGATACAGCATCAGCATCCAATTTGCATTTCCTGAATTTCCCTTCTGGAAATGTACTTCAATGCTGTTGGCTCTTTCCCCGAGGAGTGGTGATATGAGTGTTTCTTGGGACTGCCCAGATTTTCCCCTTGTTCTTATAGATGCTGTTCCTTGCTGCACTTCTTAGCAGAAAGAGAGAAGCATAATTTATTAGGAGGGATGGTATTTTGATCTGTGACCATCAATAAGTCTGTGGCCTTCAGATCAAACACCATTATCAAGACATCCACTGAACTGGAAACAGCATTAGAGGAGAGACAGCTAACTCAGCATTAATCAAGATTTTTTGTTCTTCCGGTATCTGAATATTTTTGATAGCACCAAACCTCTGGCAATTCCAGGCAATCCCATACAGATTTATTGAAGCGGGCACATAGGCAAGTGAGTTGTGACACTGCACTACAAGCATTACACCCCAGACTGACAGCATAATCATTTCTATGGTCCCATATTGGCACGTCAAGATTCAGAAAACTATGCAAATATCTAGTCACAAAAGTGTCTTGCACTACCAGCATCAGAATTTAGACAAGGTACAATATACATTTAGACCCCAGCCCAGTGTCCGGAACAAACCCAGTAGCAGTCTAGTAAAAATTTCCACTATAACCAGCATGCGTGCTTCTCTGCCTGACCTCAGGCTGGTTAACCCCAGTTAAAGCTTCGGTTTAATCAGCATCTTTTAAACCTGGAGCTCAGATTGCAGTTGTGTTGGTCAGCTGTAAGAACAGCATCCTCATCACTGTTCTGCACAAAAGAATTGCAGGTCTGGCTCTTTCCGCTTTCTTAATATTTATGCATCTGGTCTGGCAGCATCCATCATCGGGGTAGCCTTAGCTGGTGCCCCAGAGGGATGAAATAATGGCAATTTCAAAATGAGCCACAACATGAACGGGAATGAGGAAGGAGGGAGGGAGCTGCTCTCAGGAGTCTGTCAGAGTCAGGTTCTATCAGGCAGTACCTCTTGTGGCACAGGGAGAAAAATAAAGCACCACAAATCAGCAGCAAAGGAAAACAATGGATGCGAGCTTGTTCCAGCAGGGGGTTGGGGTGGGAGAAGTATTTGGCAGAACCTCGAACAGGATAGACACTGCCAAGGGATCAGGGCCTGGGTAGAGGCATAAAGTGCTTTGTAAGGGACCTTGCAAGCTTCGGGTGTGAGGAGTGAGCCACTCCTGGAGCACACAGCGTGCACCCACGTCTCCCATAAACCAGCCCAGCACAAGCAGGGGCAGAACGTATCTCTTCTCAGCCTCTGGAGACCAACTCACCAAAAGTCACTGCAAGTCCCGGCAGCCCTGCAGGACCCAGGAGCAGAGGGAATGCCGGACTTCAGCTGGGAAGCTGCTTTTTGACATGGAGCTGCTTTCAGAGCTTTTCCTGGCTGCAGTGGGACCGTGGGTTTCCCCCCAGCTGCCCACCTGATGGAGCAGGATCAGGGCAGCCTGGTCCCTCCAGGACAGCAGGGTCACACACGATGACCCTTTTTAACACAGAGCTTCGCTGCACACACCACATTAATTCCCTCCTCCCAGACTCCTCCTAGGAGGAACTTGGCTGAAGTTCTGCTGCATCGTCAGGGACTTTAGATTAACACAGACAACAAAGTAAATTACTAATCCCGAGGACTAGGCAGGGTATCAAGCATTCCTTCACCATGTTAAGTGCCCAGCTGAGGGGGAAGGGCAAGGAAGGATTTCCAACTCTGCACAAATATTTTGAGCCTCTAAATTGAAGCCCAGCCCCAAAAATTCCTGTTGCTATTTTTTGTTCTTTGACAGTAGCACCAGATTAAATTGTTTTGCACTGGACAAACACACTGCAGAGTGACAAAGGGCAGAAAAGTGTGAAGTTATTTACCTCTTCCACCAGCAAGATGAAGGGATACCATCTTTCCAAAGCTTTTTCCCTGAAGCCCATCATCCTCTCCCTCCCCATATAGTGGGGAGCTGCACCATGAGCTGGGGTGGGACATGCTCAGAAGAGCTGAAAGCCCAAACAGAACCAGGTGAAACCTCTCCCTTGCCAGGTGTGTGTTGCCCTGGTTTTTGTAAGCCTTCTGTTTTTAACCTTGGAGTCAGATTCTTTCACACAGTTCATGTAAATAATAGCCAGTGTTTACTTAACGGGATTTTCTGTTTTTCATTCCTTTTGTGATATAAGAGCTTTGATGAGCACCTTTCTTCTCCAGTGGGATTGAGAAGGAAGTGACATGCTCTCCAATCCCTTGTGGAGTTGGGACGTGTATAAGAATGAGATAATGTAAACAATAAAGGTTTTTATTCCTTCCTTTCTGCTGAACCTGGTAGGTCTGAGAGCATCTTTATTGTGTCTTCCCAGACACAGGTGTGAACTTAATCTGGTGTCCACCACCTCAAACAACCCCTTTACCCACCACCTCATTCAGATCCCTCCAAACAGAGTTCAAAGCACTTATTCTGAGCCATAAAACCTCTTCTCCTTGAGAATGCTCAGAAAATACTAGAACAATAGCCCTACTGGTGCAGACAGACAAGACAGTCTCTCCAGGCTGTCAACTGGAGCTCATTCCCCATCTCACTCTTCAAAGCTGCCTCGTGGGCCCCAGCAATGCTTTGAAGAGCTCAGGCACTGGGACAACAGGGATGTCACAGGAGCAGGAAGGGAGGGAGGAGCACTATAGCCCAGCTGCCTCACTGGACTTGTGTATGGGGGTGGCAGGTTCCCAACCAGATATTCCTTTTATTTCTGGATTTCTGTGTCTGTTTGAAAAGCTGTACCAGCCCTGCTATATAAACAACACAGAAAATTGGGCTAGAAATGCCAAGATAAGCAGAACCCCGAACCCTGACCTCATACCTTTCCTTCACATTTGAAGATCCATCTCCAGGAATATATCTACCTCTAGCTTGAAATTAAATTCCAAGTCTTAATACCTGCACAGGCTTTAACTATTTTTGTTCTTGCAGCTGAGGCTAACAATTGTCCAAGCCCTCTTCCCTCAGATAAAAGGCTCCATAAAACCCAACCCCTTTCCAGGGGTTTGGGACTCCTCCTACTTCATGGGATCACAACTGTTTGCTCTGAGATGTGCACAGGGATCAAAGGGTTACCAGCTTTGCTGTGCATGCAAAGTGGCATCCTCTTCTCTAGAGTCCAAGCACAGCACCTCATGGGCTTCCCACATCCCAGACTCTGTAAACTTTGGCTGGCAGATTCCAGACTGCAAAGCATTGTCCATTGTGAAAGGTGCCAGTCAGGGGTGCATTTGGGCCTGAGATGGGCATGGCCTTTTTTCCCTACTCAGCTAAAATACTTCCACATTCACACTTTGACTAAGAAGAAGCAGCAGAGTCTTTACCAGCTGCTGAAGGACAAAAAATGACTTGGCTTGTCTTACAGCCCCTCAACAAACAGGTACAAATCCATGGGGCTTGTCTCCTGGAAGCTTAAACCTGTTTTGGGCAGGGAGTGTTCAGATGTGGGTAACTCTGAGACACTTCTCACACACACACACACACACACCGTATTTCAGCTGCTGACACAAGGGACACGGTGGGAGGGCTCTCTTCAGTGGGATGTGACATTCAATATTGCAAGTGTAATGTAAATAAACAGTGGAAAAGAGAGCACCATTTCTGTTTATGCTGCATCAATCCGTTGTAAATACTCAGAGCTTTTAGTATTAACTACCCCAGACAGTGAAAAAAACCTAGGATGCAGAGAGGACATCACAGGAGTCCTTGCACTAGTTTGGGTTTTTTTTCCCTTTTTAGCCTAGTTTCCTGAGGAAAAAAGGCTTATCTGGTCATGCTGTCTGTGTTTTAATCCCCTCTAATAACTTTTGAATCCATTGGCCAATTTCAACCACACTTGAGACATACGTAGATATTTCAGACATACTAAACTCATGGTATAGAAATGGAGAGCTAAGCAATATAAATCATAAGGAGTTTGTGCCTCTTCTGTGGTTTAGCTCCAACCCCTTATCCATTCTGAGAGCTGGAAGCCAGCATGTCAATCAGTTTAGGCATGCAAAGGAATACTCAAAAGCCATTGCACACATTGTCATTGAGCCCCACAAGCGGTCAGGAAGAGCCCATGGGTTTGGAAGGGTGAGTTAAAGATAAATGAACTAGACCCATAGGAAATGATGTTGAATTAGTTTTGCCACTCTCAAACCCATGGGAGCTTTATTTTCCCTGCTTTGGGGTAACAACCTCAGAAAAGCAGAATCAGTGTTTCTGTGCAGGGATTAATATTGTGGCTTCTTCTCTCATCCTTTTCCGCCTTGAAAGAGTAAAGTGTAAAACTTAGGTCCTGAAGAAGGAGGAGGAAACCAACACTGATAACATGAATCAATCCCTTAAAGCAGGACCGTGCAGAAAAACAAGACCATGAAAGCCACTCAGCTCTGCTTTTGGTTCAGGGTAATAACTTCATGCAAAGCCTCTGTCCCGGGCAGCAAAGCAGCAGTGAAACACTCTCACAAGGAGCCTGATGGTTGGGCTGAAATCCTGCTCTCCTGAGAGCAGCATATGGTGCACAAGAGCTGCAGAAGCAGCCTCTGAATTTACACACACATTTAGTTTTATTTCCCTGACTACACACACCACACTGAGGATCTGCACCCAGAAACAGGACCTTGGTTGTCTCAGCAGGAGGTTTTGTGCATGCAGGCACAGCATCATGAGAGTAAGTTTTAAGCCAGGAGCAGAAATATGCTCCCAAACTCTTGTGCCCTTGCCACAAATGGATGCAGACAAGCACGGGACTAAGAGAACTTTTTCCCACATGGCAAGCCCGACGTGTTTCAAAGCTTACACACACACGCAAAAAAATAAAAAATCTAGCTCAGCTGCTCTATATCATGAGAAATGGCTGATGTGCCCAGCACACTGGCAGACTGCCTGGCTACCAGCTGTGGTCTGACTCCTAACCCTGCTAAAAACAGAGGTCTGCCAGTGGACACAGTGCCACAGAAGCTGCAGAAAACAATGCCTGCCTTTGGATGAGCCTGAGAAACCACGATCAGGGCCAATGAGATGAACACAGAGCTGGGGGCGAGACTTCAGGCAGCTGAGCTCTCTTCACTATGGATAGCAATGACCTGGCATCCTGGAAGTCGGTAGGAAAACTCAACCCTGGGTTCTGCCTGGAGGGCAAAAAAGTTCAAAGGACTCTGAACTGGCCTGTGGCCAGACTGAGAGGAGTGTTTAACTGGGTGCCTGTACGATGCATTTCAAACATTCCCATAAAAATGCCATTTCCATGTAAGTCCCACACAGGCAGGCCTGCTCCACTCCTCTCCCAGTTAAGGAATGCAGCAATTATGCCCACAATGGGAGATCATCTCCCTGCTCAACAGCCAAGCTGCTTTCCCATCAGTCCAGCTCTGGTTCTGGAGGCTGCTCTCTCCTCAAAATCAGCACCTGACAGGCAAACTCAAGCTGCTGGCTTTAAAAATTGGAAGGACAAGGCTTCAGGTGTCAGGAAGACCAAATTACACTTGGAATTGTTTTTTCTGGGTTGGCCAGTGCAGATCTGAAAGGTCAGTCTCCATGATCTTTAGGAACCTTGTGCTCTATTTCTCTCTCCTGCCCTCATGAGCACTTCCCATGCAGCCTGAATACACCCATCATTATTAACCAGCTTGTGATTTTCAAGGCCACATCTGCTTATCCATCTCTAGGATTCAGGATTTACTGTCTGCATGTCCTCCAAGTGTTGTCTTAAAGGCAGTCTCAGGGCAGCTATCATAAAGCAAGTTAGGACAAACTTTTTCTTCGCTGGATAGTTCATCTATTTGCTCTTTCCTCATTATTGTCACGTCTGTGTTCCTTCATCCTGTGAACAGATCTGTTCAGGTCAAGATGCTAGGAAAAATCTGGATTGAAAAGTCAAATATAATTGGTTATGTAGTTCCACCATAAAAGCAAATTACTCTACTTTGCAATCCTTTTCCAGAAGGTGCAGTTCACTTGTCTCTCCTGGAACTGACAGGAACCTGGATGAAAGTCAGATGATTTTACCTCCAACAAGATAAAATAGAGTGAAGTCCAGCAGAGAACTACCTCCATGTGATTTAAACAAAAGTTAGGTGGGCTTTTCTCTTTATCATCTTGTCTGGCCTGCATCCTCTGGGTCAGTTGTGACCTGGAGGATTATTTCTGCCTGTGTTGTAGAGGAGTTTCTTTCTTTCCTTCCAGGTATGCAGAAGATTTGAAAAGGAGATAACACCAAGTTCATCCAGGTCTCTGGCCCTGCAAGGCTGCATTACTGCAACACACTCAACTGGGGTCTAACTTTCAAGATCCTTTTGTCAAGAACATAGTGAGGCAGTCTGCCTTCTGAACAAACCACACTGCTTGAGCACATTACACACGAAGTAGTCACACATCTCACTGCCAATTCACTCCCGTGCGTCATTCAGCAGGGAAGTCCTTAGCAACAAACGCCAAGATTTTAGTCTCAGTTATACCAGTTCTGATGCAGCTGTCTGTGATGGAGCTGAGCTGTGTCCATAGGACAGATCCTTCGTCTGGAATTCAGACATATTTGGAAAAAACATCTCACCTCAATCTCATCTGAATTCAGAGTAGGATAATTAATGTCTTTCTGTTCATTTACAGCTGAATGCACCTTTCTCCTTAGCTCGATTTCTGAGCTGCCTTTAGGATCTGGAGACAGCTGCTCCTGTGCCCTGCCCTGCCCTAGAATAAAGATTGGTTCTCCCTTAGCCACAGCAAAACAAACCTCAGCTCTAGGGTGATAGGTGTCTTTTATGCCCTCCTCACAAAATAGCAGATGATACTTGAGGCTTGACTTAGCGCTTGGGCTTGATCAACACCTGGTTCAGAGGAGGTGGGAAACACAGCGTGACCTCGATGGCACTTCACATCTTCACCTTTTCCTCTCCTGTCTAAGCAGCAGCAGCAGCATCTGCCCAGGCAGGAGCTGGTGCCCAGCCTATGTGCCAGGAGGAGCTGCAGCTCCCTGTGCCCGCTGGTTTACTGCTAATGCATCAAATAGCCTTGGTGTGCAGTATTGGTTGTGACAAGCTGGAAGAGGTCCACGCATCAGATGATGAAGTTGTTCTTGCTACCAGCAGGTACAATTGTCTTTTCTGCTGAACTAGCAGCACACTTTCTTCTCCATTTGCTCTTAACTTTTCCCCCTCTTTGACTACTTTTTAAATATTTCACAGATGTTGTACTCTTGTGGCTAAGCACTCCAGCACATTTTCAGCAGTTTTGCTGAGCGTGTGTTTTCAGAGCCTATATGGGGCTAGAATCAGGGTTAGAACCATTCAAGCCAACATGCTTTGGATGCTCTCTTGTTCCTGCAGCACAATCTTGACATGCACAGCAAATTCCATGCAGAGAAAATGCTGGGCAGGCTGCAGAAGAGGTCCGCTCTACGGACTGGAGACCAGCACAGACCTTGGCTGAGAAACTCAGCAGCCCTGAAGACAAAAGCTTTCCTGTGTTTTATCACCTAAGCAGCACATTTTAGCCATCCTGCATCAGCAAAGCACATGGTGAGAGCACAGATGCTCCAAGTTCATACAGCACCAAGGCAGAGACAGAGGCACCTCCGGGCAACGTCTGGGGTCACACAAGGCCACTGCCACACACGTTCTGCTCTTTCTCTACACCTGATTAACCGTGGAAGGAATGCTCACACTGCTCCTGTCTGTGAAAACACTGAATCCAGTGCTGTCTCTTGGGGTGGGAGGTGCTTCTGCTTGGAAGGAAGCAAAAGCAAGGCGACAGGGAATGTTCACCTAAGCAGAATTTGAGGCAGCAGTGGGAAGGTTTCGGGAAAAAGAAATAAATGGTGGTGAAGAAAAATAAATGAATGGTGGTGAAGGGAGAAGTTTGGGAGAGCTATGGGTGGAAGGATCCTTCACTGGGTCTCTGGGACTGGAAGGGTCATTCTGGGGTTATCTGTGGAGGTTTGAAAAGATGGACAAAAAATTTATTTGCTACTGCATGGTGTGGGGCCAACTCTCTGCTGTGTCATTCCTACAGGACTTTGGGCCTGCAATTGGCCCTCAGTTTTGCCCCTGTAAAGTAAGAAAAACTGTGCCCCTCATGGTGAAAAGATGTTTAAATTATTTCTGTCCAATTAAACATCTTTTGGTGAGGGTTTTTTTTGTTTGTTTTGCTTAGTTGTTTTGAGTTTTTTCTTTCCAGCTATCTCATTTTCTCTTCACTGAAATCCAGTGCCTCGATTTCCAGCCCCGTTTGGCCGTGTTGTCGAATGCCCAGGTACCTCACTCAGGCAACTCAAGAGTACCCAAGGCAAACACAACTCTCAGAGTGATCTCCTTTTCCCCGTCTCGAGAAGACACAGGCTCTCCTCCCTGGAGTGCTATTCCTCTCCTCCAAAATTATTATTCCCTTTGCCTCACTGCTGCAGCCCTTCCTTAGGAGGTTATCTCAGGCCAGGCCAAGCTTCCTCAAGGCTGGTTGAGCTGGGAGCAGCTGCAGAGCTTCTGAGTCTGCCTGGATCAGTCTCCAAGGAGCTCTGTCTGACCCTCACTCCAGCCCTGCGATCACTCCATCTTGTGACTTCCCCCACTCCTTCCTCCTGGAGAAACAACTGAAGTCTCACAGGCTGTAAAATCCAAGAACAGCGTTTGGAGAATCAAAGGCCTGCCCCTAAAAAATAACACTTAAAAATCAGGGCAAGTAACACAAGGTGTGAACCTCTCCTTTAATTTAAATCTAAACACGTGTGCTGGTGGTCACAGCACCCAACGGTAAAATCTCATTGTCATCCAAAGATTTCACCTCCATTATACAAATTTTTTGCCAAGTCCAGTATAAAATTGCTACTTTAGTAACAAATGAGAGGCCTTCAGATTTTCAAAACACAGACTAGGCCCCTATGAGTTATTCAGGCACAGAAGACACTGCTCACCAAAATAAGGTTTTCTCGGTCAGTATTTAAGCATTTCAAAAAGAAACTGGCCTTGCAGCCAAGATGTTATTGCCTGGATCAGCATTCTGTACATGGAGGGGAAAAAAAATAGAAGACTGTACCAAATGTAAGATGTTGATAGCTGTCAAGAAACCTTGTAAAGCACAACAAACAGCACACATTCACTTCAGCAATTTGAGGCTGTAGAATGGGAGAGAAGGCCAAAATTAGGAGCACCAAGCACACACAAAACGTAATTTATGTTGCTAAATCTACCACTGAGGTAAATGCTTATAGGGCTAAAGGAATAATGTTAAGACCCATTATTTTGGCTGCAAAGCTCCTGGGCTCAGCAATGCAGGGAAAGGTGAACCCCAAAAACCATCCTTTGTCCATTTTAACTTGGAATCTGTTGGGTTTCTCATTAGGAGGAGTGGGGGATGACTCACAGCTCACCACATCCCCCGCACACCAGTGCTTGGACTGAAGTGCTCTGTGTGCACACAGCAAATCCACAATGGAGCATAAAGAAACCCACGGCCTGTGTGGTGATGGGGACAACAGCGGTGTCCCTCCCTCCATCACCCAGTGTCATAGGTTATAGTGTAAAATAGGCCCCAAAAAGTATTCTTTTACCATTTTCATGAGCTGCTGAGACCAGGCAGGGTGGTGCTCCCTGCCTCCTCCCTCTGGCTCCTGGATTATCTCCTGTTAATGGCCCATCAAGGCCTTGCCCTGTGACTCACCATCCCAGTGTGAGATGCTCTGCCCAGGGGGANGAGTTGCATTTTTTCCATTCTAAGGGAGGCTGCTGCCCTCCTTAAGCAGACACCTGTCTTTCAAACCAAGACATCCAGTACCCCACAGAATCCAAACTCCAGCACAAGGCAGAGCGTGCTCCTGGACCAATTTCCCAATCCTCCCAGTTCACAGTAGTGTGATAAACCAGCCCTCCCAGTGCAGGGGATGGTGTCATGCTGAGCACACCTGGTCATGCAGTGCAGAGCCCCATTAGAGATCCCTGGACCAGCTCCAAGTGAGTAAAAGCATCCACAGTGCATAATACAGCAGAACATGATAGTAGGTCAGGTCCTAGAAGCAATAAAACCACATTAACAGCATGTAAAACTATGCTAAGTAGCCTCTCTGGTTTTGCCCTGAAAAAAAAATAACCTCCTCCAGTAGCTCTTTACTGCAACCATTTACAGGAGCACCCGGGATTTTTTTTAGGTGCACAGCAAAAGCTCTCAGAGTTTGGGCTGCCCCTTGGGCACACTGCGATGGGAGGGATGATATGGACCCTCAACAGCTCATGAAATCAGCCACAGGGAGATACTGCTGCTCTTCAGCAGAGTTTCCTCATGCTCAGGGTGTGACTGCCTGCAAGGTGCATGGGGCAAGAGGATTTGGGCTGCTGGAAGAAGTGATGCCTCCTTGGGGTTAAGGGCACTCCCGTGTCTGAGAGCCCAGGAGCCTGACTGCTGCTGAACTGAAGAAGCAGGCACTTGAACCCAAGAGTAAGAGTTAGAAAATCTCCAAACTATAAATACTCAACTTCCCCAAAAAAGTCAGTGAAGCACAGCTTTCCCACCATGCCACATTTATCACCATTTTTAATATTTATCACTGCTGTGATAAATAAGATAAATAAGCACATATGAGAGGTTGATGATCCCTGCAACAAGATTGTTACAAAGAGCCTAAATTATTTTTCACCCAATCCATGTTTCTTCCAAGGGACACCACCCTACAGCTGATACTGGGATGAAAGGGAACCCAGCAGAGATTGCACTTTTATTACATATTTCTCCATCAAACAACTGATTAAAGTTTGCGTTCCAAGTACAGCTATGCTCTAGGCTTAAGAAAAATCTTCTCATTTGAAAGTCATTTCTCTCCCCTGCATCTGGGACAATCAGCAGCACAAAACAGAAAATGTTAATAAATAAATATGCATCAGCCCCGAGTTCATGTTCAGTCAAAGCCAGGACTTGTGTGTCTTGCTAATGGACCCCAGCATCAGTGGGTTTGAAAGGCTGAATTCTGATACTTCCAGCAAATGGAAGAAAACCTCACTGCTTTGCAGGGCTTCAGTTGTGATTTGGCAGGTTATCCTTCCTCCTCACAAACCTTGGTGTTCAGCTCACTGATCCAGGGCTGCAGCTCACCTCCCAGCCTGGGCTTTCCCACAGGGCAGAGAACTTCTCCCAAAGTCCTGAGTGCTTCAGCCCAGCAAGAGTGTGCTGAGGACAGACTGTCCCAGTGGTGCTGTTTTGTTGCAGTTTCCAGCTAAGGACGAAGCCAAGGAGGAGCACTTTACTGCTCAGCTGCAGAAGGACAGTGGCTGTAGGGTGATGACTCTGGTTTTGAACCTGGTGTTATTTTTCTAATATTTTACGTGGGGCTGCCAGCAGAAACGCAGAAGAAGTTGGAATGATATCACAACCATATTTCATGAGGTAAAAAGAGGGTATTTGTAGATTCTATCATGTGACCTAATGTGGGAAGACGTACCAGACTCACGTATCAATATCTGGGAGCATACAACCCCCTTAGTCTGTCCCTTAATAAAAGGGATGCTTCAAGCTTTGGTGATGTGAAGCAGATCTATTTTGCTGAGGCTTTTTGCAGAGAAAGGATTTCGCCCTTAATGAGATGTAGGGGAATTTTCCCTTTCCTATTTCCCCAGCTCTCTCCAAATATCAGCTTCATCCTTCAAATCACATGTTGGCCATGTAGTGCAGAGCCCGTGCAGTCACTCCGCCTGGACACTGAAAGAGGCCAAAAAATCTTTACCTCCTGTCCTATGACAACCAGAATGCTGCAGACACACCAGAGTGTAAAATGCTTTATTAAAAAAATTAAAAAAAAAAAAGAAAGGAAGTCAAGAATAACATGATAAGACAACACAGGTGCTTGTGTTAGGATAGAGAGAATTAGTGACAAAACTGCAGCTAGAGAAATTGCTGGCCTTTTTAAGGGCAAGATGGAACTTTTCAAACATATAAGGAACAAAATGTATCCTTTAAGTAGTGACAGGCACAACGTCACAGAAAGGGCAGAAATGTTCAATACCTATTTCTGTTCTGTACTAGGGGAAAATCCATGCAATGGAGCAATAATATGCTGAGAATGAAGAAAAGGAGCACAAAATATCCTGGTTTCTTTAGCGTGACTTTCTGTATCAACAAGTTATGATAATTGAACCCAAGGGTTCCTACGGATTCAGCCAAGATGGACTCTGAATGTCAGTGTTGCTTTCCAAAGTACTGGGACACTGTGGTAAAGCGCCGGAAGAAAACCCAATAGTGGCAGTGTTTTATGTGGATAAGCAGAAAAATCTGAGTGACTGAAAACCTCTCTGCTTTTTGGGGCAAAGAGCAGAAGAGCTGGGCTCAGGGGACAGTGATAGAAACTGATGGGAACATTACTCCAATTCAGTTCTGATGTCCAAAGCACAAGGGTTGTGCTGATAAATCAGAAAGGCTTAGGGAAGTATCATTAAAGACAATTATGGGCTGGAAATCAGGTACATAGTAAATGCTGCAAAGAGCTCGCTCACACCAGAGAAAATGGAAAGGGATTAATTAATCAGGGTACCAGCACCCTTGGACAAACACAGCTAAAACATTACTACTCCTCTCCTTATTGCAGAGTACTTTGCACTCTGTCAAAATAATATAGAAGAAATCCAGTGGTCAAGAACTGGAACAAAAGAAATATTAATTAGGCGTAATGTGCACACTTTAAAGAAATCATTTAATCATGCTTTACCAAAGACTGATAACCTACCAAAAACTGAAGGATGAAAAATCCATCCTCCTCAATTCCTCTTGTCTTGACAGTATATGCTGTAGCTGAAAAAATACTAATTATGAGGAGCCCTCTGCTATTCTGGAGATTGAGTAGATGATCACAGTTTTAATTCATGGCTTTATAATCTCTAAATTACGGAGTTGAGCCTAAATTTTCCAATCTTTTTTTTTCTCATCCCACTACAAAATGAACAGAAAGGCACAAGCCAAAAGCATGTACTTGGACTTCAAAACACCTCACAACACGGTGTGCACGGAGCTCTGTTAGAAAATCTGATGGGAGGGAGGAGAAAGCTATCCAGATAGAAATAAGCAGATGCAACAGTGAAAAATAAACATTACTGCAAAAATCTAGACAGGCTCAGGGTCCCTTTGTGAAGAAAGATGTCTCAAACCTCTGCTCCCTTGCTGCCAACGGGCTGCGTTACAGACAGGCGATCGTCACCCCGCCACACCACCTAATTGGCACCCAGCCTTCCAGGGAGTGGGAGATAGTCAGCCTAAAAATAGGCTGTCCTCTGTTTTGGCTCTCCCCTCCCTCCATCCCCCCTTCAAAGGCACAAGGCTGGCGGTCCAGGGAAAAACATCCAGAAGAGCAGCAGCCTCAGCAGAGAGAGCCGGGAGGTGCTTCTGGAGAGGGAGGATCAGGATAGGGAGCTGCCAGGGCGATGCTGAGCACAGCACGAGGGGTCTGGTCCCTGCCTGCCCTCCTGCTTCTGGAAAAGAGTGATTTCCAGCACCTTTAGCACCAGAGATGCAACCCGAGCCCCCGGCTCCGCTGGAGGTGAGCGGACAGAGCCACACAGACTGTCCCAGCCCTCCTGGATGGTGTCCCCAGCCGACCCATTGCTGAAGCAAAGCAGCTGAGCTTGGTTCTTGTGGCAGCTCCCAGAGCAGCTACCTCATTGTTTCCTGCTCAGAAACTCTCTTCAGCCACCCCTTTACCCTGTGAAGGCCTTTTCTTCAACCGTCCATGCAACTTTTGTTTCAAGGAACCAGCATTTGTAGGCAGCAAAGCCTCACAAGACAGTTTTTAACAGGAATTTCATTGACATTGGAGATCCTCACAGGCCTTTGATGAACACTTGAACTTTAGTCTGACATTTGAGTGCCTAAAACTCTGTATGAAGCCCAAATTAAGAGATCTTACACTCTGCTATTGATGCCTTCTCTCATATGCAGCTTTACAAAGGTCCAGAACATCAGTAACATTTCAGAAAGCATTGGTTCTGCTTTTAACTGGATATGACCAGTCAAAATCAATTAGAAATTGATCTCAATACTGGTTTGTTTTGGTTTTTTTTAAATTTATTTTTAGCCTGCCATTCAGTAACCAAAGTGAAGAAATGCAGTCAATGAAGCGAGTTTGCTTTACAGCAAAGCTTTTTACTGGATTATAAGACATTTTGGGAAGTTTCTCGAGCTCCTAAAGACAACAGTGTAAATAACATTGCTTATTGAATTCTGTGGAGTGCTCTAACAGCAAGATTGATGGGTGGCCTAATACATTGTGTAGTTGCTATAAGCGATCATCTCCCATGCTAATCACAACTTTCACATTCATTGAAGTTGTAGGAACCTCCTGGAAGAAATCACGTACCAGGGGATGGTTCGAACATTTGCAATGCTAGCTGTGACTGTAAAACTAGCTTTCAAACTGGCATTGGGAAGAAAATATTCAACATATTTGACATCCCACAGACCCAAATGTGCGAGATGCTGCTTTTTGAGTCCTGCCCTGGGCCACGTGGTCCTCCAAACCAGTGTGTGTCTTCAGCTGCCACAATTTAAAATGAGCATGAAGTGATCGTGCTCTGCATTCAAGGTGAGACTTTGGACTACTGAAGTGAGAGGAGAAAATTCCCTTTCAAGGCCATTCCTCCAAGTGGTTGCTCAGGTGGTTTCCCACCTGAGCAGGACTTTGGATTACTGTTGGGAAGGGATAACACAACAGGCACACCGAAGTTAAGGCAGGGGTGGTCCCTGGCCACCCCTGGGGACCAGCACACCTTTAAAACAGTGCAGCTGGCACCAGCCCCACCTTGGAAAACAAACCTCTGAGCCCCAGGGCTGGTTGTTGGCAGCTGTGTGGCCGTGCAGCACTGGTCAGCAGCACTCCCTGCCTTACAAAGCTGTATCAGCCCAGGGATGAGAAGCTGAAAATCGAGGTGCCCAAAGGGAGCACATGGGATGAGGAACCTCCCTGAAAGGGCTCAGTTATGCGGAGGAAACAGCCTGTGCATTTTGGGGCACAAGGGCTGCTGGAACTGATGGGGACAACACTGATAATCCCTCCAAAATATGTTTTAAACCACCTTCCTCCTGATCCTGGCAAACAAACAGGCCTCAAAAATAACCTCTCTAACAGAAATAAAGCTTCTTACCTAGACCACCCACTGCAAACCAAATGAAGGCACTAGCTTGCCACTCAAATACACCATTTTCAGTGCTGTGATGACAATTTCTGTGCTTTCCCCAGCTCCTTGTGACCTTTTAAACTCTAAAATAAGCAGTTCCCTCCTGCTCCTTTCCTCCTAGAGGCAGCTGGGCCAGCAAGGGCACTGTAGAGAACCGGGCACA
Source organism: Platysteira castanea (assembly GCA_013397175.1). NCBI lineage: Eukaryota > Metazoa > Chordata > Aves > Passeriformes > Platysteira > Platysteira castanea. The sequence continues at coordinate 58,027 of VYXC01001717.1, read as the reverse complement.
GCTCATTCCATGCTGCTGCACTGGGTCTGCCTGTGACATCCTCATGATGGTTCCCAGCTTCACACCACCATCATTTATCCTTTGGGGTCGGAACACCCTGTTTCTGCTCATCAAGAAAAAACACAGCCAGCACACATCCATGTCACTCCCCAGGCAAGATCCTGAAGACTTTATCCAGTTGTCAGCTCTGAAAACACACCTTGGACACAAACACCCGATGCAAGACACAGGGAAAGAAGCACTTTGCCCTGCACCCGGCGGCAGAGGGTGGGTTTGATTTATCAGGGAAGGCAAAAGCTGCTGCAGAGTGAGGCAAGGAGGAGGGGCCCGAGGGTGGCTCTGGGCCACCTCCACGCTCCTTTGATCCCGGGGCCATGCTGGCCGCGGGCCAGTCCCTGCTGTGGGCTGTGTTAATCTGTGCTGGCCACGGGTGCCTCCCGGGAGGCTCGGTGGCAGCTGGAGATTACCAGGGTCAGGGACACCCTCCATTTTCCCTTCCTCACACCACTTGCAGCAATGGCCGGGGTGAGGGCTGGGGGAGAAACAGCCACAGCCTCACTGCATGGGTGCACACAAGGCAGGGGTACCCCCAGTGGGATCCCTGCTGCCTCTCATCCTGGTTTGCAGCAGCTTCTTGCAATAGCTGGGCACACACATCCCATCTGACACCACCACAGACAGGCCAGCTCCCAGCAAAATGGGGAGCACGCCACTGATGGAGCTGGAAATTGCATTTTCAATACCCTTGCTTCATTCCTGATTTGGGGCTTTTTGTATAAATATGAATATATAAACAAAAGATGTATTTTGTGTATAGTTATTAAGCCATATCTGAGGCACAGAAGTGGGCAGTGGTGCCAATACAGTCAAACATTCCCCCTGCACACAGGGAGGGAGACCCAGCTGCAAGGCCATGGGGCAGGATTAAAGAACAAGGGCCACGTCCTCTGGGACATTCGTCTTTGTCCCTCTGCCACCTCCTCCAGTCTTTCAACAGCACCAGGCTCTCTGACAGCTCAAGGCACCCTTGGTACCCAACTCCTGACACCCACTGCTCCTCAGACATGAAGACCTATCCACAACCTCCTGAAGCCAACAGGGATCTTCAGCAGGCTTGGATCCAGCACTGAATCCATATGATTGAGCCTTTCCAGATACTTTCAAAATGCCCTGAGACCCCAGGGCTTTGTTTACAAGCTCCCTTTAAAACTACACAATTACAGCCTACACCTGGCACTACCTGATCTCACAGACCTGGATGGTGGAGGTGAATCAGTCACTGGCCTAACAACGGGACACTAAACATAAAATAGAATACAGTATGGAATAACACAACAAAAAACCTGTAAACCCACGTTACTGAAGTAATGCTGTCCCCTGTGCAGCTCTGGTGGATTCACTGATGTCCACTATGTGGCTCGGTCACCACACAGTCACTTTCTTATGTATGATGCTCCTTTTGAGTCTCTCTAGTCTCAATCCTTTAACAGCATTTGCAAAAGTCAAACATCCCTTAGTCCTGAACCTCTGAATCAAGTTGTCCAGTGGGTCCAAAAGCTACAGAATAAGACAGATATACACTGGTAAACCAGTGGAAGAATCAAGCAACAAAGATGAGTTTCAAGGGCTTGTGCAACTAATGGCTAAATACATAGAAAATCAGAATTTCCTGTGCAACAAAGGCATTACACTATTATATCTTTCTTACAGTTAACAAATCCAAATACTAAAGGGATACAAAAGACATTACATCTGTTATAGTAGTTAATTAAAAACCACCTAGGAGACAGCTTTAGAAAATTCCAGAGAGGAAATGATGTTTCAAAATGTCATGTCGGATCTGAAGAAGTCAGAAAGAGCTTTACCTTTGGCTTCATCAGGCTCTGGATCAGGCCCTTAAAATAGTTCTGGAAATGCTCCAGAAGACTTATTTCAGCTACATTTAAGCTCTGCGCTTTGCAGCTATTCTGTAATTTTCTCTGTTAGTGTTAAACTGTCCAGGGGACTTTTCTGCTCGTAAACAAATCCTCCATCTCCCTTCTGTCGCTTTTACATCGACACTGCATCACCGACTCCAATAAACAGTCTCCTGATTCACCCTGTTATGAGACACTGAGCAGAATTAGGCACCAGAGATGTGTCTAAAAGCCTTGGTTTCAGGTTCTGAACATCACTTAGACTAATTAATAAAAGAAAACCACAGCCCAGAAATTTCAATGTTTTTGGATCATAGCCTCATATGCAGCAACTTGCCTTGTTCCCAGGAGTCTACAACCCTCATTTTGGGGTGGTTTTTTTGTATTGTTGTTATTTTGAGGGTCTTTTATGCCATTTTCCACAACTTTGTAAAAAAAAGGCGATGTGTAACCCAGTGCAGTGTTTCCAGGTTCTTTCTGGCCTGTCCTAAGAAGCTGCTAAAAATCTTTACTGGGTCCCGACTATTGAGCACACAACACTCAGAGCAAGACTCGCCAGCCCAGCACTGCTCAGGTTTCACAAGACAGGGAAAACCTCAAGAAACTTTTAACCAAAAGAACAATTTTTCCCAGATGTAACTGCACTTGAGGAGCAGAGCCGTGTTTCACAACTACCAGAGGAAGCAAGTTCTTTGAGCTAGAATGTCTGTACACCTTGCAGGTGCCTGCTCAGACTCCGCGCCAACACAACAAAACTTTTGGGAGTTGTCAACTTGAGCAACTTCATAAAAAAGCAAACAGTATAACTCAAGCAAAACTTCCACCAAGGGCAAGGAAACCCAAGAACCCAGGGATTTTCCTAGGAAAGTTTCTACCCTAGTTTCACCCTCCTGTGAAGGATCCAGAGCCTCAATTCAAAACTGCCTGAATCCAGCAGGAACAGGAGCATGGTGGACCTACAGGAAATTTGTTCTAGAAGCACTCAAGTACTTCTTCAGCTGAAGTACTACTACAGAAGTGTCATAGAAGGATGGGGCAAGGAAAAAAAAGCACAGAAAGGATTTATTTTCTCTTTATCTTCCCTTATTCATATGATAATTCCTTTTTTTCATTATTCCTTTTAGCTATGACGTATGGTTTCATAACAACTATTTACTTTTCTCCCTTTATCTAACAGCTGTCTGCTGAGAAAGATGGAAAAATAAAGCAAACATGTTAAAACCAAGAGAAACTATTCATATGCCATGTATAATTGCAGGCTATATTTAAGTCTTTGTACATTATCTTTCAAATTATATTTAGTTTCAACAGGAGGGGAAAAAATCCCCCTTACTTTCTAAAATTAGCAACAGAATTTGTATATTGTTTTCAAATCCAACCGCTCTTCCTCAGAAACTTTTGCCGGGGAATAATTAATGTCTGGAGACAGGGAATCTCTCTAGATCAGATATATTTTGACATTGGCCCACTACTGGCCACCTAGAGCGAAAAACGGGGGAACTCCTCGGGGAAAGGGTCGTGTAAATCTGGATTAGCTCCGCCGAAGTCAAACAAATCGATCTAGATTTACGCCGGCAGAGCCGAGGAGAGGACTCATCCCTCCGTTTGATGGACGCAGGAGGGAAGGGAAGAGCTGCAAGGACCTCGGCAAACCCGGGGAACTTTGCCACGGGCTGCAGCTCCGAAGGGGTGATTTCCCGAGGGACCCGGTGCACACCACGGAGCAGCTGAATGGGAACTACACGCGCGCATCGAGCGAGATTAGACCTCGCGGCGTGGAACACTGTTGAAAAGAGATACTAGAGGGGAAAAATAATTCAAAATTGTTAAGATACTTGCAGTGCTTTGCAGACCCTCTCGCTGCAGACACGTCTGGCAGTGCCTCGGCCCCTCCGGCAGCGGGGGAGCTGCGGTGCCAGCGCGGTGTCGGAGGCTGGGGACGGGGCTGGTACGGGGCTGGGGACGCACCGGAGGCGATGTCCAGTGTCGGAGGCTGGGACCGGGCTGGGGACGCAGAGGAGGCGATGTGCTCGGCCCCGGGGAGGGGGAGAGGGCGGCCGCGTCACGTCGCGCTGGCTGGACTAATATGGGGAGCAGCGACAGCCAGAAATCCGTCCGGAAGGAAAGGACAACCCCTGTAACACGAGAGCGAAGCGGGGAGCGGGCACACACCCGAGGGGGTTTGGGAGGGTTTAGGGCTTCCAAGGGGATGGCACCGCCGGCTGCATCCGGCAGCAAGTTTGGTGCAGGGGGGTCCCTTCCCCGCAGCACTCAGCTCTATTAAACGCGGCATAATTACCCTGTTATAATCAGGCAGGTATTTTAAAGAGGCTTTAGTGTGATTTTATAATTGTGCATTATGTAACGTGCTACCAGCGTGTCAGGCCTCAGACAACACTAAGTGCCTGTCTACAGGTCAGGCTGTAACACTTTAATGATGCTCCTTTCTCCTCTCCCCGAAAGCCTCACGCTAACACTGCGCTCCCTAAACCTCTTGTCCTCTTCTGGTGGCTGCATCCTAGGTTAAAACAAAAACTTCATGACAGAGTTGCCCCTCTTTATGTGCCTTACACCATGGGGAGGGGGCTTTTCTTCTTTACCATAATTTTTTTTTTAATTCATGTTTTCTGGAATTTCCCAGGGGCAGTGTCCGACCTCGCAGCAGAGACGCTCCTCGGAGGAGCAGAATGGGCCGGCAGTGGGGCACAAAATCTGAGCTGGCTCCTACAGGAGGGAATTTTTGCTCACTGGAAATAACCAGAAGGGATCCCTCTGTGCTGTCCTGTTTTGGTTTCCCAGGACCAAGGTTCTCTTAAACCTGAGGCAAAGCTTGTTAGACCCAGCATGCTGCAGGCCAGCCACGAGCAGCAGTGGCGTATTCAGCCTCTAACAAAACTGTCCATTTTGGGGGGAGAAAGTGACCATTTCATTGTGATAAGGAAAAGAAACTTAGATACAGTCTTTAAGAATGGATTTTGGCTTTAATAGTTCATCTCTAATCTATCTTCAGCTAATGAGTCTTAATAAAAAGTTGCTCATGGACAAGTTTTTCTATAGCTTTGTATCACACAGATTTTTTTTGTTTTCTCTAAAGATTTAAAATCAACAGGGAAAGAAAACTCAGGCACAACTCCCACCTCCCAAGACGCCCTGAAAACCCTACAACCTGGCTTAGTGTTCACAGTCAGCCTTCAAATGCCATGAATATTGAAAAAGACTCATTTCTTCCAACACACCTTAATTTTGCCCATGGTCTGCATTCAGTCACCTAACTTTATACACTTGCAAATAAAATCAGTAAAACTTTTTAGATATTCAATACTAGAGTTGGATTTAAAATTAATAAAGCACAAGTTACAGATATCTTTCAAACAGTTACTCGAATGCACAGCAGTTTTAGTACCTTAGGAATTCAGCAAGCTTTAAAAAGAGTCTATAACCTGTTGATAGGGCTCTCAGCATTGCAGTAAAAAGCAAAAGTTTAGAAAACTGGGAAAATGCAATTCAAACTGAGAGATTAAATAAATAATCCAGTAAAGTATGGATTTATTTCTTCCAAGATATGAAAGAAAAGCTCTAAATTTATAATTAAATAAAGAATGGCAAAGAGAAAATTTGGAGCTTAACAGAATTTTTAAATTTTTTTGCATGTTTTGGTACAACAGTATTATTTGATGTGTCAAATCTCTACATTCAAAAAGCTCTTGCAGTATGATGATAAAAATAACACTCAGGCCACTCTTGCTATGCAGAACTGTGATTAGCAAAGGCTTTGTTCAACACAAAGAGCAGTGAGGCATGTTTTTGCCATGAAAGATAAGGGATCTTTTGACACCAATGAAAATTTTGCACTTTAATGATTCACAAGGTGACCTCCTCATGGGAGGCCAAGCTACACCTCCTCAAAGGTGGGAGTGTGAGAAGAGAGGGAATTTTTGTGGTTCTTTTGCAATCTTTCATGGGAATTTGCCTCTATGAACTCAGACTGATAAGAAACCTGAAAAGGAGGGGCACAAACAGCGATTGTGACAGCTGGTACTGCATGAATTTAACAAAACAACTCTGTCCCGAGACAGCTGAGGGTTTGGGACGGGATAACTTTAATAAATGTGTCCTTATTCTTCTCCCAGGCTGAAATCTGGGATCTCACTCACTACAAATGGACAGCTCAGAGCTGGTAACACCAGCTCCAGAATTATTGGGAAATAGTAAGAAACACAATCCTAAGGGAAGGAAGATACATTTGTAGAAGTGAGCAGATCGTGTGCAGCTACACTGGAAGGAAGACGCCGTGTGTATAACAGAGCAAAAGGATCCTCCACAACAAACTTTCTGAACTACCTGGGTCTCTTCAGTGACACAAAAACTGCCAGAAGGAGAGAGGAGTTAGGGACATTCCAGTTCTGGAAAAGTTTTCTTTTCCTCATTATTAGTAGCTCTAATTACTTTGAAAGAAGAGCAATGAGATAAATCCTGTAGAGCCAGAAATGTGACCTGATTTCCTTCCTGATTTAGAAACTGTCACTTTGCAAGAGAAACCCAAAGAGACAGAGCCGGGTCAAAGTTGGCTCCTCAGTTTGGTCTGCAGAGTAAATAATAAACCAAGATCAATAGAAACACAACCCAGGTTTCCTTTTGGTAGATGTGCATAAGGATGAGCCTATTTAAAGGATAAATAAACACATGTTTATCTGAACTGATTGCAATCATCCACGACACCATGCAAGAGATATTCACTACAAGAAATATACCCAACAGACTTCAAGTATTTTCCTCCAGGTTAGATGGTGAAAGGGAGAAGCAATGACAGAGCTCCAACTATAAATTGCTTTATACTATGATTAAGGCCCTACCTCAAGACAATGCATAAACACAAAGTAGAAAAGTCAAGCAGATATGTAAGAGTGATGCTGCTTCTGTGTTACCAAAGTTTTATTTGAGAGAACTGAGATATTAGTTGTTGTAACCATTTAACTATCAGATGTATAATTTTCCAGAGTAAATCTTGAGCACCATCAGAGACAACTTACGAGGTAGCAATTTTCAGGAAGAACTGAGCACCCACCCTCTGAAAACAACAGGTCCCTTCTGCATTTTTCCAACTGAACTTCCAAAAACTAAGGCTCTGAAGGTGATAACAGATAATAACATGTTCCTTCTGAAAAGCATGACCAGGATTTCCAAATGACCACCAACATGTTTTAATATGCAACCAAAAATGTTCTTTACTCATATATGTACACAGGGGGCTCCTTCAAGACACTAAACAGAAAAAGGCAATGAGAAGTTAAACCAATCCCTATCTAACGCCATTAATAGGATATTTAAAGAAATTAAAAGTAGCTATATTTCATAAATCTCCCAGTCAGGATGACATCTCCTATCAGTAAATTTTTAACCATAATTTTGACAACACATTTAAATCAAGAACACAGCAACTACTCAACATTTTCCTGTAACCTGTAAAGGTCCTGAGAGGTGGTAGCTGGTGCCACAGGTGTTAGTCCATCACAGCGAGAATCGAGGCCAGTTTCTGGTTCAGGCCAGGAATAAAATGCTCTCAACTCTGCTGCAGTTTTAAAGTCTGTACCCATGAGCTGTCATTCAGAGTCACAAAGTCTCGTGGTCTACATACCCCCTTCATGGTCAAGGTATTTAGGCTACATACCCAATGATGCAACTGAATACCTTTGTGACCTCTGACGAATGATTGAGGACATGAAACAGGATCCGTTCCCTGCCCCACTGTACAGAGCCCTGGCATGCTTTAAACCTGCAGGGCTCCTTGCAGCACAAACCACTTCTGTGTGAGAACTCTGCCTTTAGAAGCTGACCCCTCATGCTTGTAAAACCCTCAGAGCCTCAGACGGGAGAGCAGAGCTGCACTATGAATGATTTGGAGTGAGCAGCAAGAACTGAGAAAAACCGTGTTACAACATCAGGCTCTAATCATGAGCAAGTTCAGTAAAATCTTAATCTGAGATTATTTCTGGCAACACTGTGATCTGCCCCCTACCAAAGTTACATAAACTCCACTACTCAAGGCTGAGACCTTTTGGCACACAATCTAAAAATACCACAACTTCCATGGCTTGCATGTTGAGACATTTGCCCCCAAAAGACATGACTTTTTTCTTAAGGACCCTCTATTTCTGAAGCTCTCTGTCAACCACATTTGCCACTTGAAAAGGCTGCACCAGAATAAAAAAAATATTAACAAAAACCACTGGACATCACTCCAATTCCATTTGTATCATCCTCATCCCGTCCTGACACTGGGCTCCCCTCAACTTTTTCGGAACCAGGTGTCACATCAAGGCAATGCACCCAAACCAGCAGAAGTGACGCTTTCAAAACCACCACTTTTTTAGTCCATTAGAATAAGAGGGTTTCACTCCTCACTGCCTCACAGCTCTGACCTTTCCAATTCTCTGCCACCACAAGCTTATAGGATCTGCTGGATCCATCTGCGTCTCCACCTGGCCTGCTTCCCCAAGCCAAAAGGACGGATCAAATATACGTGTCTGAAAACACATCCCTGCTTTTTCTTCATACCACCCGGGGGGGAATCCTCTCGCTGGTTTCAGACGACAGGAAGCCTCCAAGACCACTTCTGCCAAGCCCCGAAATACTGGGAAATTGCAGCAAAATGAACTTCAGCACCTTGGACAGGACACAGACGGAAAATCGCCGAAATCGGCTCATTGGCCCCGAAAATGCTGTGCCTGGACATGACCCTCTAGGACACATCTGCGGGCCTGTTTATTTTTAGTATTGACAAATCCTCTTTGAATCACCATGTTTATTCCACCGTCCGCCCTGTGTTTTGGGAAGAGCTGCTCGCCAGCCCAACAGTGGGAGAAATGGGGGCCACCAACTCCGGATCCAAGGGCCGTCTGCAGGAGCAGCCACTACCCCAGCTGTGACTGGAAAAGCTTGGCTCAAGCACTCACAAAGCTCAGCTCACCCTTTCCATGGCAAAACGAGACCTGTTGCCATAGGTGTGCCTGGCTCGTCTGTTTCTTCGCTTTCTAGAAGCTGATCTCCAGCTCCTCACCCAAATCTTCAAGAAAAATAAAATTGAAACGTCTGATTTATTCCCATTGCAGCCACACTTCAGTTGCATAAGTTTTGCTTTAATTTAGCTTTCATTCTCTCTCACGGTGCTCCCGGTATGTCACTGTTCCCCTCAGGGCTGCCTCAATAAAATCATGATCACCTTGCTGGAGTGTAGCAGAGCTCTCCTCGATTTGCTTTTATTTACGTGAGCAAGTCAAGTTTTTAGTTTGTGCCAGTAAAAACTCCAAATATTTTAAGCAAAGGTGTTCTACAAACAGCTCTGAGGTGCTTGGTGCCATGAAGAAACACACTTAGAATATGTCAGTTCTTACAACAAGTAATACCAGTAACACTCCTGTCATACAGAAGAATGATACATTTTCCCTGCCACCACAGAAATAACCATTCAAGCTCATTTCTTCCCTTCAAAACCTGCCACTAGATTTCCACTCCAACACGTCTGACACCACATAACATTAACTGAACAATTGCAGAGTATTGTCTGTGCTTGTTCTTTCCGGCACTTCTGGGTGCGGAAGCAAGATGGAAACTAAACCGATTCCCTGCCTGAATTACCTTTAAACAGCAATATGTATCTATACCTATATAATTCTATATCCTCTGCTTCCCCAGCCCAAGGCAAGCTTTGCTGCGCCAACTTCTCCCTCCTCCAGCCCCCGGCCCCTCTCTGCCGCCCTGCTCGGACGGGACGGTCGCGGTGCCGGTGCCGCCGCTCCTCCCGCCTCGAGGGAAAGTTTAGGGAAGGGAAAATCCCGGCACTACTCATTCCTCCTCCGCGACACGCTCGGAACCGGGCATCCTTTCGGTTT
>VYXC01001717.1:36820-47933 GCA_013397175.1 Platysteira castanea | reverse complement strand
GGCCCCGCAGCGCCCCCTGCCGCCGGTGGGGGAGGGAGCAGGGGCGGGGGAAGGGGCGGTGGGGAGGGGACAGGGCGGGAGAAGGCCGGGAACGGGGGGGAGGCAGAGGGGTGGGCAGGGGTGAGCGGCGGGCAAGGAGAAATGATGGCAAGGAGAAGGGGTGGGGAGGAAGGAAGGATGAGAAGGGCTGGGAAGAAGGGAGGGAGAGGGAAGAGGAGGATGAAAAGGGCGGCATGAAACGGGATGAGGGAGTGCTAGAATCATAGTCTTGCCTAGTTATGCAGCAGGAAATGTGATGAGGGAAGGATAGAATCAGACTTGTTGAGTTTGGAAAATACTTCCAGGATAATTAAGTCTGACTCTTGAACCAGCATGGCCAAATCTGCCACTAAACCCTGTCCCCAAGTGCCACATCTGTGCCATGCTCTCTCCAGGGAGCAAGGCAGGATGAACGCCACCGCGGAGAAAGGTGGGAGGGGGAAGGAGAGGGGATGAAGCTGCAGTGGAAGCTGGGGGGTGCCACGAGGCCCTTGGAGAGAGGGTTTAATCAAGGCCAAGGGGACGGAGTGGAGGGGAAAGGCACTGGCAGCAGGACACACAGCAAGAGGTCCCTCAGCTCGCAGAGGGAGGAGGAACATGTGAACACTGCCAAAGCTGGGCCCTCTGATCACCCCCAGCCAAACCCAGCTCCTCCTGCAGCTGCCCGACCCAGAGCCTCTGGCCTCAAGGAACAGCAACTCCAGTGAGTGGAAACAGCAGCTTTTACCCAAAACGAGCTGCCCAGCAGCGACTGGGAAGATCACAGATGGATGTTCATGGGTGAACAGAGGAGTGGTGAGGATTTTCTGGCCAAGGGAAGTATTCAGGGAAGTAAAAGTGAAGGAAACTTCTGAAAAACTGTGAAAACCCCTCAAAGTACAGGGTGAGGTAGAATAGGTCAAACAGGAGACTGGCATTGCTTTACTGCCTCAGTGACATGTTGGGCAAGTGTCTGCTGCCACTCTGGAAACAGAGTGTGGAGCTGTAACAAATTATCAGGTGAAAGCAGCTCAGGGTGGGGAAAAGTCCTGGGGAAAGAGCAGATCATTGAAGGGAGAAAACTGAGGTGCTGCAGTGGCTCTGGGAAGGTGGTTGGAGAGCAGGTGTCCATTCAAGGACAAGCTCATGCTCAAGGAAATTATCAACTCAAGGATTCAAAATATGCAAAGACCCTGGAAAATCAGGATATGAAGAAGCGTATCACAGGGAAGAGCTGAGTGAGGAAGAGGAGAGGAGCTGAGAAGAGGGAGTGGAGGTCAGGGACTGGGAAAAGGTTACAAACAAAGGGAGATGGAGGGGAATGACGACTAAGAAAGGCAGAGAAAGATGGACCTGGGGGAAAAGAACCTGTAAAACCCTAGAGCAGCACAGGAAGATGTGTGAGGCAAAAGACAAATGCTCAGGGATTTAACCTCTCAACAGGAGGCTGAAGAGTGGCTGCTCAAAGGGAAGCAGGTTCTTGTAAGGACCCAAAGAGATTATGGGGTGGGCACATCTTCAATCCCATAAAGGCAAGTGGTGAGTCCTTGGCGGCTCAGCCACTGTGCCAACACTTCTCTGCGGGACACCTCTAACTCACAAGAGCAGCAACATCTTTTCAGTAATGTTTAGTGGATATCCAACATCATTTTTAAATTCAATCAAAAAAAAAGGATTCGCACCAGAGCGAAAATGCTGTGCAAGGATGGCTGCTGGGGTCACACAGCAGCAGAGTTCTGCTGGAAATCCTCCACACTGGGATGGTCACGGTATGGTCCCACCACATCAGTGCTCTCTGCAGCCAGAAACACTCCCAGTTCTTGGGCAGCAGAACCAGCATCCCTGGTGGGGGGCACTTAGACCTTCAGAAACTCCCATCGTGAAGCTATGATGTCCAAAATTGACACTTCTTGCCCCAAATAGCTAAAAAATACTATCATGAAGTAGTTAGGGTTGTAAAGAGAGAAGTCATGTGAACCTGCTGCTTTTTCCAGTGAAGGAGTTAATTTAGTGGTTGAGCTCAGTGATCTCAGAGGTCTTTTCCAGCCTCAGTGATTCTGTGATTCATAGACTGCAGCACAGTGCTCTCTGTGCTGATGACACAGCAGGTGAATATTGTGTGTGTTTTGGGGTTGAATAGCATAATTGAGGGAATTTTTATTTTATCTTATTTTATATAATGTATACTATTATATATTAAAATATTTTTTATATTCTCTTCCATCCCATTCTTGCTCCACTCACAATTCATGAATGAAGGTCCTCTGTCCTCCCGTCTTCCTTCAGAACCACAATAGTAACAATCTCAGGGTGAAGAGCCAGCAGCACCTCAGTGTCACAGATTTAGTAGCACAGCCAGGGAAAGGAGGGAAAAGCCACAAAATTTCACTTAATATCCCATCCACTGGTCATGAATAACTTCTTGTCTTTCTTTTGCAGTCCCTAAGAGATAATTCTGTAAAGTTTCAACTCTACTGCTTTTTTCACAGAGGGAGGAAACACTGTTAAAACCTTGTTGAAGCACCAGGATGACCCATCTGTTTCATCTGTCTTTACAAATACAGAAATTACTCATAATACTAGAAAATCCTCAATCCTGTGATAATGAAATCAGCTCAGTCTGAACTCAGCTTATAGAAAAAAACAGAGCAATATTTACAAAGGAAATAGATTAATGAAAGGTAGGAAGAAGTACGGGAGGGGAAAGCTGTCTTTAAAATTTCTTCCGTGCCAAGAGCAGGACTGAGATGGTTTTCCCATTTTCTACCCTCCCCCCAAAAAAGAATCCTTTCCTCCACTTTTCAAGCATTTATATGCTCTTTGAGTTCTTCTTTTAAAATTGCCTCCCTTCAGAAGACACAGAAATGTAACCCAGGAGCACACAGTGAAAGCAACAGCTCCAGATCCCACAGCACGTGGGGAACACCCTTGGCACAGGAGCCACTCACAATGCAAACACTAATCATGAAGCAGCCATGTTAATTGAAGCCCTATAGACAGGCTGATCAGAGAGAGGAAAATTGATTAAAAACTGTGCCGGCTTGCCAAAATCTTCCTCTCTGCAAGAAGCAGTCAGGTAATGCTTGCTTACTGAATGTCTGAAAAGGTTCAGGCAGGTCAGCTGAAACCCAATAAATGTGCATGTCAGATGGGAGCAAGTACCAGCAGCAAAATAAATACTGTGGGAGATAGTGTCATCTTTCTCTTCACTTCTCTCTCAAAAAAAAACCCCCACCTTTTTCCCCCCACAAAATGATCACTGCATTCTTAAAGGGATTATGGACAGTAGTGCTGGTTGCAAAGATTCATTATTCTTCCAAAGATGTTCATAAAGTCTTTCTTTCAGCCCATATCCCTAGACATTTGGCACTGCCTTTTTAAGGAAGCAATCAGCCTGAAAAATATACAGTTCTTGAAAACCTGAGTTTGGAGAACAGTTTTAGTTTTAAACAAATTCTGTATTTTTTTTCTTAAAACAAACCAAAATGTTTAGAAGTGCTTTTTGTCCTGCAGAACTCTATTTGGCAAAACAAGAAAAAGAAGTATTTTCCTTCACAATTTGAAAGGTTTCTCCATGCCCTCCCACCTTGCTAGCACTCAGTGGAGTGCTTTTGCTTTCCACAGACCTCGACTTTTTATAAACCCTTTTACTGCTTGGGATAAGTGCTGTGAGAAGCTCCTTCAGCACGAGGTGCCAAGAGGCTGTCACACACAAAACTCAGTTTAGTCAACACTTCCCTCTACTGGGAAAGAAAAATATTGTCATTTGTTTTAATTCCCTTTGAAATAAAGGGAAAGACCAGGATAACAAGGGGTTTTCCTGCCCAGAGATGGGAGGTTCGAGTGTTGCCCTGGAATTCTGTAAGCCTTCTGTTTTTAACCTTGGAGTCAGATTCTTTCTCACAGTTTTATGTAAATAGTAGCCGATGTTTACTTAACAGTATCTTCTGTTTTTTATTTCTTTTGTAATATGACCACTTTGATGAGCACCTTTCTTCTCCAGTGAGATGGAGAAGGAAGTGACATGCTCTCCAATCCCTTGTGGAATTGGGATGCGTATAAGAATAAGATAATGTCAATAAATCAATGTCATATCCTCCTTTCTGCTGAACCTGGCAGGTGTAAGAGCCTCTTTATTGTGTCTCCTCGGACATAGTTTGAGGGCATGTGGGATGAAGAAAGGGCAATCACCAATACATTGCTCTTTTATTAACCAGGCAAAAGCGGTTTGGCCATCCCATATTGATTCCCTTTCAATGAGGACCCACAAATTCCCTTCCCTGGTGGCTTCCCAGCCCCACTGAGAGGGAATAAACAAACCAGCAGGGCTGGGACCCCCCCACAACCGCACCACACCATGCTATGGAAAAAACAAGGTCAACCCGTTATGCCAAACCCCCTGTGTGGATCCCACACCGAATCACATCAGGGATGATGCTAAAACTTCCTTGTGTAACACACTCTGGGATCTGGGCTTATTCCTCCCTCTGTAATGAGAGCCCGGATTCCTTCTCATCCCCCCACTTCAATTCCAATGAGCAAAGAGACCCTGACACAAACCCAGCTGCTGTGTCAGGGTACATCTGTATCAGTCTTCAGCTTCTGTCTTGTAATTAAGTGTATCATCCTCATGGAGCAGCTCTCATCGAGCATCCACGGGGAAATCCTGTAACGCCTGGATAAATTGCTACATTTGTTCAATCAGACTCAAAGATATAACCCTAAAGTGAGCTAATCTAATTTAATGGGGGAAAAAAAAAATTACAGGCAGGCAGTGCCTCTGTCAACGACTGCGTCCAAGTGTGAAGGAAGCGTTCAGTGCTCTGAGAGACATAACAGCTCACATCATTAAAGTAAAATTAATTTTCATCTCCCTGAAATGGTTCACCTCTCAATCCCTCCAAAATTAGGCCACTTTATGTCTAACCAGAAGACAGCTGCATTTTAATTTAGAGGGGAAAGAAGGTTATGCTGGGCTGGGCTGAATTATGACCCATTACCATGCTTTTGCCACCTGTGGCCAGCACAAATATTTGGTGATTAGGCAGTTCAGAGAGCAGAGGAGCACAGCTTCACTAGGAGGGGAGAAGTATTTACATAGGGTTTAGTGGTTAGCAGGGTCAGAAAGGCAGAGCTTGAGTTTCCAGAAAAGCTTTCTGTGCTTTCTGGAGGAAGGGAAGATATCCAAGCACCCCCCTTTCCCCACGTCAGGTAAAGCCTTCAAAAAGGGGCTGGTCACACACTGAGCCTTTGCAAAGTGTAAACTCAAAATTTATTCCCTCCTTTTTGTGCCAAAAGCATGAATTCAAGGAACAAAAATCTTTTTACCCCTGCCACCTCTCTAATAGAACATCAGAACTAAAAACATCCCCGGCAGAGTCAGAGTAAGCTGGTTGATTGATTGGTTTCAAGCACTACCTGCAACCTGCAGTTATAAACAAGCCTTGAGAAGCATCTTTGAGGCACAAATAACACGAAAATCCCCACAAGGACTTCAGGGAAATTCCAAGTGATAATTTTCTGCATTTAGTACCCTGATCCCTCTTCTTTCACTGCAGTCCATCATGTCCTCCCTGCTCCATTTTAACACTAATTAAAGGCAAACTTCCTTCCACTACATTTACTTAATATTTTACATGAGTCATGAACCATTTCCTTTTTATTTTTTAATTTGAATCTCCTTATTAATTGTAATGCCTATTAGTTTGTATTCAAACTCTGCCATTTCAGCTTCTGGGAAGTGCTTGGGGTAAAAGACTTAAGCAATAATGACCATGTTTTTCAGCACAGAAACAATCCTGGGGACTTCCTTGGGACTCCTCTAGGCCTATTGATGCTCACATAGGTCAGATCTTGGGCAAATTGTGGTCACAAGTGGTTAAGTGACTCAGAATTTCTGATAAAAGCTTGACCAATTTGAGGCAAATTAAACTGAGCTCTTCTCCTGCTCCTTTTCTTGTAGGGTTTCCTGTAAGGGCACTGAAGGACAAAGATGATATAGAAATCTTTCTCTGGTGCTCCTCATTGATCCTTTCATCCTTATATTAAGTTTCAAATCCAGGGTTTGTAGCCTACTCAGCTCTGACTATCCATGTTATTTTATTTGCAAAAGTGTCCATGGAGCACTAAGATGTGACAATATCTGTTTCTGAAAAGAGGACAGTGTGAGGACAGCCAGGGAGATGACCATGCTGGGTTAATAGTTGGGCTCCATGATCTTAGAGGTCTTTTCCAACATTAACATTTCAGTGATTCTAAGACTGAATTCAGGGATTATCATTATTATTTTTTTAGCATCTTCAAGCTGATCAGCCTCAGGATCCCCAGGTGGACCTGAGGCCTGCCCTCAAGCTCTTTCAGCTCTAAAACTCTTAGCCTGATGCTACAAAGAATCCTTTAGGCTGGAAAAGACCTTCAGGATCATTAAGCCCAGCCATTAACCTAATACTGCCAGGTCCACCACTAAACCCTGTCCCTACATGCCATATCCACATATTTTTTGAACCTTTCCAAAGGATGGTGACTTCACCACTTCTCTGGACAATCTGTTCCAATAACTGAATGCCCCTTTTGTGAAGGAATTTCTCCTAATAGCCAATCTAAACCTACCCTGGTGCAACTTGAGGCCATTTCCTCTTATCCTACTGCTTTTTGTCAGGGAGAGGACACCAACCCCCACCTGTCTACAACCTTCTTTAAGGCAGAGCACTGGCAGCAGGTCAGGAAGGAGATCCTGCCCCTCTACCCAGCCCTGGTGAGGCACATCTGGAGTATTGTATGCTGCTCTGGGTTCCTCAGGACAGGAGGGACATGGAGCTCCTGGAGCAGGCCCAGTGGACGCTATAAAGATGATTAAGAGACTGGAACATCTCTTTCACAAGGCTGAGGGACCTGGGCCTGTTCAGCCTTGAGAAGAGGTGGTTGAGAGGGTATCTCATCCATGTGTATCTGAAGGGAGAAGTCAAGAGGATGGACCAGGCTCTTCTTCATAATGCCAAGAGACCCAGTCTTGAGCAGAGCTCCACCTTTGAGTGAATGCTACACAACAAAAAAATAATTACTAAATATATGCACGTCATGGTTTAATCCCAGACAGTAATTAAGCACCACACAGCCACTCGCTCACTCCCCTACCAGTGGCATCAGGGAGAGAACTGGAAGAGCAAAAGTGAGAAAGTTCATGGGTTGAGATAAAGACAGTTTAATAGGTAGAGCAAGAGCCACACACACAAGCAAAGCAAGGAATTCATTCAACACTCCCTGTGGGCAGGCAGGTGTTCAGTCAGCCCCAGGAAAGCAGGGCTCCATCGCACACGATGGTGCCTTGGGAAGACAAACACCATCCTGCTCACTATTCCCCCATTGTTCTTTATTCACTGACCATGATGTCACATGGTCTGGAATCCCTTGGTCAGTTAGGGTCAACTGTCCTGGCTGTGTCACCTCTCAGTTTTCCATGTGCTCCCACTCCCCTCGCCAGCAAGGCGCTGAAAAGCAGAAAAGGCCTCAGCTCTGTGCAAGCCCTGCTCAGCAATAACAAAAACACCTCCATCTTACAAAACCTGTGTCCAGCACAAATCCAAATAGTCCCATACTAGTTACCACGAAGAAAATTTACCCCAGGCAAACCCAGCACATTCCACCCCTTATTACTCCATATCGTTTGCATCATGGTCAAGTCATGAAATATCCAACACAACTTCATTAACCACAACCTCCCTTCCCACCCTTCAATACAATGAACAAATGAGGTATCTGAATGAGCAGAGCCCAAGACAAGAGGCCATGAACTCCCAGTCCTTCACACAAAGGGCTGAAACATGGTCTGAATGTACGCGAGAGGGGTGTAGGGAGCCAGCAAGAGCACCCATCATCTCACTGGAGCCATCTGCTCTGAGAGGGCTTCAGTCCCAGCAGTAAAACCCTCTGGTGGTGGGAATGTGAGGGCCAGTGAGTCTCATCAATGGTCAGAGTAGTTTTCTTAACAAGGTCTGCACCACACAGTCCTTTGTGTTCACGTAGTCCACAGCTTTGGGCTCCATCAGTCATGGTGGCCACTCAGGACAGGAGGAGTGGTGTGTTGCACTGAGTCACTGGGCACCAAACCCAGCTCAGGTCAGGTCACTCTGCTTTTTCATTTCTTCTTTTAGTGCTTTTCCTCCATTGGTCCATGTGGCTCCTGGTCCAGTATTCCTGTGACATGCAACTCGAACAATGGCTTACAGCAGTTAAAGGTGCATCCATTACAGTCCCCACCCCTGGATCTTTGGGGCCAGGTTACAGGGTGTAGCACGGCAATGAGCTCCTCCCCTTGTTCCCAGCCTGCCACAGTCCACATCCTAGTCCTCCATGGCTGCAGGGAACTGCTCCTCACCATCATCTTCACCACAGGTTTCAGGGGCATCCCTGCTTCTCTTGCTCCAGTGTGGTGTTCCACCCATGGAAAACAGTTCTCCCCAAACTCCCCCAACGCAGGCTCTTCCCACAGGCTGCAGTTCTTCACAAATGTGACGATCCTCACAGGATCACAGCCTCCTTCAGGCATTAACCTGCTCCAGCATGAGCTCCTCCAGGGGATGTCTGCTCCATCATGGGCTCACCCGCTGTTCACAGTCCCTTTGATTGGAGCTCACTCTGGAGTCCCAGCCTGGCCAGTTCAGCAGCACAGACACCCCAGCGATGCCCTGGCCCTCTGCCAGCCCGGGCACAGCTGAGGATCTTGATCAGCACTACAGAAAACAGCGATTGCAAAAAGGAGCCGCTAACGAGGCCCTAACACACAGCCAGGCAAGTGAGCCCCACGGCGAGCACAGGAGCTTGTCAATTAAAACCTAAATGGCAATAACAGCTATTAAATCAATCTAGCACATTTCAATAAAGTCTCTCATTGTCCCCAACCCTTCAAGCTGCACATGGAGAATGGAAAAAAAGCTTGTTGTGGTTTAATCCCAGGCAGCCACTCAGTCACTCCCCCACAGCAGCGTCAGAGAGAGAATCAGAAGAGAAAAGGTGAGAAAACTCATGGGTAGAGATAAAGACAGTTTAAAAAGTAAAGCAAAAGCCACACATAAACAAAGCAAAACAATGAATTCATTCAACATTTTCCACAGGCAAGCAAGTGTTCAGCCATCTTCAGGAGAGCAGGACCCCTTCACACGTAATGGTGACTTGGGAAGACAAATTCCATCACTCCAAACATCCCCCCTTTTTATTTACTGAGCTTGGTGTCAGGTGGTATGGAATGTCTCTGTGGTTGGATGGGTCCCAGGTGTATCTCCTCCCAGCTTCTCCTGCAGCCCCAGACCCCTCATGAGTGTGGCAGTACAAGAAGCAGAGAAGGCCTTGATGCTGTGCAAGTGCTGCTCAGCAGCAGCAAAAACATCTCTAGATTATCAACGCTAGGTTCAGCACAAATCTAAAGCCTAGTCCCATACTAGTTACTATGAAGAAATTAACTCTCCCCAAGTCAAAATCAGCATGATTGACCAGCTACATCTTCTGCCTGAGAGAAAAAGAGTCAAGCACAACCATCATCTCTTTGGGCTTTGTTCTTCTCTCTTTGTTGTGTTTGCCAGGAGCCTGCAAAATTCTCACCCTCTCCTGCTTACTCCCACTCCTATTTTTGTATTTCCATCACATCCCACCACCAATGTCCCCCTCATCTTTACTTATGCAGAAAGTAGTTTTAGACTACTGCCAGTTTTAGATCTGGCAGCTAATGCAGCAGGCCCAATTACCTCCTGAGAAAAATTACACTGAAGTCACCAGGTCCTCCAATCACCCAAAAGTTCAACCTGTTAAAAATGGAGGAATCTTTCAAATAGTTCTATTCTATCTCATTGGAGAAGATTCTATACAAACCTATAACTACTCAAGGCCGTCAGCTTTTCATATTTCATCCTTAATGCAATATCCTTCCCCTGACAAATGGAGCCCTTAAGAACCAGATGCCCTTGACTGGAGATGTCCCATTAAAGCACATCAATGCACACAACTGAACCACCACATTTTGCTTTTCCAAGCTGATCTCTCTGAGTGCAGGGTCAGACCCTGACTGGATATTGAATATTCTCCTCAGCATCAAGGAAAGTCAAATTTTTTTTTTTCTCCCCTGCAACATTTGAGTGCTCTCTCAGAGTGTATTTTGTTTACTCTTTCATCTATTTTCAAGCATTGATTTGAGAGTGACTGTAAATGGGGTAGGACTGGGGCTTCTACCAGATTTTTGGAGGGAATTGCTCTACTCAACACAGCCATCCATAGAAAATAGCATAAAATCCTAACACCTGACTCTGGTCTCCAAGAGTTGGAAGACTGTAACAGCTCCCTCTTTTCAGGGCATTGTAGAGTACAACAGCAAGAATGGAAGCTGGAAAAGCATTTCCCACCCCCTGTTGCTCCTTATATGTTGCTTTTTCTGACTGATTTTCACTCCTTAGCCCTTTCTGCATTCATTTTCATGTAGGGAAAAAAAGGGCAAAACAAAAGCTCATTTCCACAGATTGTTTAAATGTAAAAGTTGCAGAGCAAACAGGTAAGACACAGGCAGGAACTCCTGAATGCAGTGACAATTGGTCCCATTTTCTCTTACATGTGGGGTAACTATTTAACTATTTTTTGACCAAACATGGAAATATATAAATCAATCCTGTCAGTCCCACCCCAGAAACATACCACAATTCCAAATGTAGTCTCCTTTCACACCTCATACAAAATACTAAACACAAAAAGTACAACAGAGAATCCCAGCCCTTGAAACAGGCAAACAAATGTAGTCATTCTTTGAGGGGAAAAAAAATAATCAAGGATAAACTCTCCAAGCCCACATACACAGAAAGCCTGCCTGGAACAACACTGACACCAACAACTTCTTTAAAAAAATAGAGCAAATGTACCTAAAGCTGCACTGCTGCCTTGTTAGACATGGATGCCACTACTGATCTAGAGCCCAGGTACCAACAAACCCCTAGTCCTTACTCCAACAACAGCCAAACAAACCACAACCCCCCAAAGCCCCTCAAAACCAACCAACCAACCAAGACCAACAAAAAACCAACCCTCGACCAGCCCAAAAAACAAAACAGCAAAAATAACC
>VYXC01001717.1:2323-36728 GCA_013397175.1 Platysteira castanea | reverse complement strand
CCAAAACCTCCAACCAAAAAACCAACCACCACCCAAATGATCCCAATCTACTCACCCATCTGCCTCCTTATAAACAGTTTGTTTCCTGATTGTTTATCCCTTTCAGCTGTCTCCTGGTGGTGTGAATGCATTGACCCCGTTCTTGCCACATCCAACTAAGCTCCTGGCTGTTGGTTCCTGCTCTTGAGCTCCATCCAAGGAGGTGAATTTTGGTTGCATACCATCCTGGCTATAATGATAATGACAAACTCAGCTGTGTTATTGGTTTGTCAGATATAGGAAGGTGTTGACAAGAGCCACAAGGTTGCTTGATTTTAAAGAAAATGCCTGTGTGAGAGGATTTAAGAGCTCCTTCCACTCACATTAAAATAGTAAATACAGAGGTGATAGTGAATAATATTTTCATTGAAGGTACTAAATAAAATTTTAATGTAGCATTAAAGGTGTATCAAGAACCAGTGACTTGGCACGAACTCAAGCTAATTTAAATGAAGAGGTAAGCTTGTGATTTTAAGTCTGAGGGTGGTGAACTGGGAAACAAACTACCAGGTGGCAAACAATCTCCTTGATGTCCTTAGGTCAGGAGCTGTAACTCCAGCAGAACAAAGGACTTTAGTCAAATGAAGCCAAACCCACCTTTAATATATTTGGCAGCACTGACCTGCTCTTCCCATTCCTTCCAGTGAAAACATGGAAAATACCTTTCCACTTTCTGGTATTACTGTCCTAAAACATATAAAGTCTCAGGGACCATCTCAATCAACTTGATGGGATAATCAAGCACATATTGGAGTATTGGATCTTGCTGTTGTGGGCCAGCTAGTGCTTTATGACCAATTGGGTACAAATGACAAATTTTCCGTGTGCATCTTGCAGCTTTCCTCTGTGCAAGAGGCCTGGTCCATAGCCATGGGATCATGGCAGCCTTCCACAGGGAAAACTCAGCACAGGGAAATGATAAGGTTTTAGGACCCCTTGGGGGCAAAGTGCCATTCTTTTTGGCTAGCTCTTATTTTTAAAAAGTCCTGTGCCAGAGCCAGAAAAGACGAAGGAGTCTGCGGATTCCGTGTTGAAGGTTGTTTATTTTTTCTTATCTCTCAGCTTCTGCAGTTTGCCGCTGTGGAGGCTGAGCTCACGCTGAACTCCAGCAGAACTCCTCCAGAACTGCCCCTGGTCGGGAGGTCTGGCACCTTTTCTACCAGTTCTCTGACCCAACCACCTTTCACAATGTATTATTATTTATCACTTTTTACCAATTAATTTCTACCTGTTCTGGACATGTAATTTCTACCTCAGTTTCATTCTACCAATGATTTTTGCCATCGTCACAGCAGAAAATGGAGGAGAGAGAAGAAACAAGAAAGGAGAAGACAACACCCTTTGCCCTCCATCTTGCCCTCTCAGTCTCCATTCTAAAAACCTAAATTCTACATTTTCACCCTGTGATAAACTAAACTACTATCTATTTCCTACTCTTGTGGCTTGTAGTTCTTCTTGCAATGTTGGTAATTTTGGTAATTACCAAAATTTTTGGAAAAATGGTAATTTTTCCCATGGATGGAGATCCAAGACAGAGTCCTGGGCTCTCTGCCAGGGTCCCAGACCCCCCTGGTGGGGTCCCAGACCCCCTAGGGCAGCCAGAGGAATACTCTGGACTCCAACAGGGAACCTGCAAACTGTACACCATACTATAGACTTTGGGGGACGGGTGGTTGATGCAGACTCTGTTCAAAATAAACCTTGCTCAATACTCTGGTTTAACCCTCACCGACATTTATTCCCCTCTCAAGTACCCCAACTTTCATTCTGCAGGACTGAACAAGCCAAGATTCCAGATTTCTTTCTAAAGCCTTTCTAATCTCACGTCTGTTGTAGAAAGCCTTTAAATCTTGTTTGATTCCTATGAATCTTCCTTGGGCATCTCGTACCAGCGTGTGCAGAGGTGCAGCCCCACCAGTGCCTCCCCTGTGCCCCAGCACCACCTGCCCACCACGGGCTGTGTCTCAGCTGACAGATCACTCCCATTTCTCTGTCTCATTGTGCCACCTTACACATCCCAACCCTTCTGTTTCAGTAACTGATCCAGGTCTCCACAGGGATCTGCTGTTCCCATCCCCTGGAAGCAAATATCCCCATTTGGCCCCCAGTAGAGCATTTCATGCTCTGCCCTATTACATTCTCTCAGGCTACCAAGCAATAAGATTTTCCACATTCTTCTTTCTTAGTAAATAGTTTTCAAACCTTTTTTATTCAATTTTCCACTGTCCTTCAATTCTTTGATTATTTCCCCTCCAAAACATGTCCCACAGCCCTGCAATATACTTAATTCAGATCAGCAAGTCTCTGCTTGAGCTGCCTGTTACTCCTTTTTTAATACAAGTATTGCATTTAGGTTGGATTTTGTGGATTTTTTTCTCTCCTGCTGCCTTTCCTGATTTGACAGGTTCTCACAAAATCCTTAGAGAGAGATCTGCAGGTTCGTGTGCCAGTTCTCAACAGAATTTTTGCAAAGGAGTTATTCTGGACCCCAACATTGCTTTAATTCCCTTCTGTGTCCATCCATGGATTTACTCACATTTCCATTCAAACACTTCTTGTTTGCCCAGGAAAATATGATCCCATACTGACAATAGTCTTCACTGAAAATTAAGGAGATTATTTACCTGATATTTATAATATATGTAGGTAAATCAACTTTAAAGCTATCCAAAACCTCACCCCTGCCCTATTTTAAACCAAACTCACACCTTCTTTACTTTTTCTTCTCCTTTCTTATATAGCCAGTGATTTATTTATTAGTGTTTTAGCTTCCTATTTGTAGTCTAATTCTCTTTTACTCTGGAAATTCTCACTCATTTTGTTTTCTGAACTTTAAACTGCAGCTTTCTTTTATCACAGCTCTCCTTCCCCTCCCTCTAAGATCTCTGCTTGCTTTTACTTGCTTAATACTTTTTCAGGTAGTTATTCATCTGTTCAGGTTTCACTCTGTATACTTGAGACAGAGGCCCCACTTTTGGTTTTTTGCACATTGAAAATGTCATTTTGATCGAAAACCACTAGGAGGAAGCATTCAACAAGTTTCCCTGTCCAGATGTAGATCCCAGTTTTAATTTCATTAAATTCAAATAGTTTTGAGAGGAAATAAGGAGCCTACTGGGTCACAGTTCCCCTGGAAAGTGCTGTGGCACATAACCCCTTGAAAACACGTGTAACTATTTACCTTCCAGTCACATTGGCTTCTCTGCTCCTGCTAAAAACACTTTGGTGACTCCATCCTCTGAAGAACAGAAGCCACCTCTAATTTACAGCTTAATTTCCCCCCGACTATTCTATTTGTCTTTTAAACATTTTTTTCCCTCGCTTATATTTTCCCACCTGCTTTATTTACTGAGAGTTACGGTGCACCCTCTCAGCTGTTATTTCTAGGCTGAACAAACTAAACTTGAATCTCTCTTCATATCGCAGATTATTATTCATCCTAGCATTGCTTCCCGGCACATGATCAAGTTTTAATTCACAACTGTTGAATTACAAAGGTGTCTGGTGAACGGGAGGGAAAAATGTCATCTTTCTTTCAAGCACAATTGGAGTTTCATGCCATGCAGCTCCATCAATTTGCCCACAAACTGAGAAACACTGAAATAAATTATTCACGTGGTTCAATTAATGATAATCTGAATGGTAAAGTCAGTTTAGCTTATGCTACAGATCCTGAAGAAAATATTGCTGAAGAAAATAGATTTTATTCACTAGTTTCTTTTTTTTTTCCCTGCCCTCTTTAATTCTTTTGACTGGTTTGCAAATATTCAAGGATTTTCCATTACATTTCCTATGAAAAATGTGCATGCTTTAGGCGCTGAAATAAAGCCCACTACAGAGAGGTACAGATGTTCTGGAATTCTCATGTAATTTCTTGTTATATTTACTGTTCCACATCACTATCAAAGGAATAAACTGATACATCATGTTTTTGAGCTTGTGTTTCTCATGGGCTGTCAAAGGGAAAAGCTCTCAGGCCTCAAATTTTTGTTGTCTCTATTAATGACCTCTTTAAAAATGCAATAATTTAGGGTAAAATTTTAAGTGATATATAGTTTATGGAAGAGGTAAGTGTTGGAGAGACCAGGCTGTTAATGCAGCCTGGCTAAAATAATGACTAAATTCACATGAAATATTGCTCTGCATAAAAAGGACAGCAATCCATCTGGAAACAAGTCTGTATGTCACACAGTCATCACAGGAAAGCCTGATGTTTGTAAGAACATCAGTACGATCCAAAATTAAGAGGCTCAGAGGAGAACCAGAAAGTTTTGTGGGATTATTTCTTTACAAGGACATATTTTCTAACTGCTCTGCTTATATTCCGGATTTTATCTCCCAAATGGTTGGGACCTTCTTGTGGCTCGTAAGATTTTCTTGTGGTCTTTCATTACATAAGGAAGGTTTATGAGAAAGATGGAGGGACACTTTTTATCAGGGTTTTGGACTGAAAGAAGGTAGGTTCATCTTGGACATAAGATATTTTCGCTATTAGGATGGTGATGCCCTGGCACAGGCAGCCCAGAGAAGCTGTGGCAACCCCGACCCTTGAAGTGTTCAATGCCAGGTTGGATGGGGCTTGGAGTAACATGAGGTAGTGGAAGGTGTCCCTGCCATGGCAGGGAGGTGGAACAAGATGGTCTTTTAGGTCCCTCCCAACCCAACCCATTCTTTACTTCTGTGATTAAAGAACATGGCAAGTGAGCTGCCTTCCCTAAAACAGTATCACTTTTACTCAGAGTTTCTGCAGAAGGTGAAGCTCACCCTAGAGGGTACTTGTCATTTCTTGCACCAGCAAACAATTTGCTCAGGGTACCAAATGAACTTTGGCATCTGATCTCCTACACTGGTGGAGCTTTGGCTCAGTTTCAGGGTGGCCTTTCCAGAGAGAAGGACATCAGTGAGGTTTGTCTGTATCTGACCAACAACTAACTGTTCTTACAATCAAAAGTACATCGTCCTGGCACTTAAACTGGCAAAGACGAGTCACACCACATTTAGGTATGGATATGTTTAATGCCATTTCCTGAGAGGATGCAATGCCAGGACTGTTCAGACCCCCAAACCCATGAGAAAGATGCATGTGGCTCTTTACTGCTCCTTGATGGATCCTGCACATCTTGGGAAGCTGACATTGAACAGGCTGGAGCTGGGAAACACCATCCCACCAGTGCCAGGTAGTCAGCTCCTCAGCTGTGGTTGTTCACATGCTGTGAAAGTGGTTAAAAAATAATTTTAGCCAAATAAACCCATTTAATTTCATTTAAATGAAATTAATTTCATTACTTCTTTTATAGTTGTTAGATTTATTTTTTACTTGAAGGAATAGAGCCTCTGGGTTCCAAAGGCACAGAGCTGTTGACTTTTCTGGTATAACACAGATTCACTGTGCACCTACCTTAAAATCTGAGGGAGTATTAGTCAAAGCTAATTAAAGTGCTACCATTTCAGGAACAGCTAGGGAGAAGCTAAGGGAATACCACAGATGAAACTAAAAGGTACTATAAATATTATTTATTTGCATCAGTCTTCAGACAATATTAACTGAAAACAGAGTCTCGTTATTTGGTGTAATTTACAATTCATAGTAAAAGAGAATTTCTGTCCAAAAAGCTCACAATCTGAATAGGTGGAAAAGACAAGAGAAGAAAGCAACAAAAGAGATAAGAATATAACTGCAACCACAGGGAAGGGGCATTCAAGAGAGAATAAAACTTGCTGCAGGTTACAAACAAATGCACGGGAGATCCTACTCAGTCAGAAAACCCAGGTTCTTTTCTGGCTGAAATCAGTGTGGAGGGAAAAGCTCGCCTGAGCATTGCCACAACCTGCCAAACCCAACAGTGATCACACAGCTGCAGCCAAGAAAAATAAAAAGCATCTTAAACTTTAAAGACATTAGTGTATGTAAGAAATTAAAATGTCAGGGGTAATTTGTGACTACATCTAGTACATGACAAAGGAAAACACAACAGTCCTCAGACAGCAAAGTGCATCAGCTGGAAGTAACTCCAAAGTACATGTAAAAAGGACAAAAGATTAGGTAGTGTTTGGGCTGTGTTTTTCTGAGAAGCTCAAGCTGTAAGGACATGAAGATAAAGGACTTGATAAGGAAAATATGGTAGGATGAGAAACCATGAGAGCCCATCTGCACACGTAGTTCCATGAGAAGCAGAATTTATTATTACATCCTTAGTCTTACATTAACCCCAAACCCAAGTAATTCAACCCAGATTTCCTAATTGCCCACATTACTGATAAATTTGTTTTTTTCTAATCTTTGCAGGAGAGAGAAGGCTGGTTCTCCCATCAGAGAAGCACAGGCAGGAGGGAGAAAGGCTCCTACCTCCAATGGGACACATCCCTGGCCATGGATGATGTTCATCACCACGACCCAGCAAAGCTCCAATGGGTCCCATGTGGAGCTCCCCAGCCTGGGTTTCTGGTGTCTAAGGGAGCGGCTGAAGTCATATCACCAATTTCCAGCCACTGGAAATGTTGATTTGTGTTTCTCTTCTCTACCACATATTCAAGAATGAACTTGAACACAAAACTTAACCATTAGGTGAAGTCTGAGGAAAGTTTGTAATAAACACAATTTTTATGGGGTGACTGATGGCACAGCTGCCTTCACCTCACTGCCAGAGGAAACCAGGTTAAAAAAAAAAAAAAATCCTCACAGGCAAAACATAAAGCAAGGTTTTGCTCTGCTCAGTATGACTTCTGTAATAGTAAGAGTTGTATTTATTATTTCATTAAACTTCAGTAACACAATTATGATAACATACATGCCTTGGTTTATTCTGTAAATCGATCATATGGGAAGAAATCCACTACACTGTGGAATATCTGTGGATCATGCAGGGTCCATGTTTGTGGCACATCTGTCCCCAAACACAAAAAAAAAGATTTAAAAAATCAGCAGCCATTTGCTAAACAGGTTTATAATGATAGTATCAATTAGGAATGGAATGAATTTTAGCTCATTTCCATTCCTCAATTTATACTCATATTGACATCCATTTGCTGTTCTCCAGTAGATCCACTGGTGCTTGGACTTCTCTCTGCTTCCTGTACAGGGGAAGTATCAGCTGAGGTTGCCTATCACTGCTGTGGACATGTCATAGCACTCAGGTAGTGTGGGACCTGCTGTGCAGTGGGATGCCCTTGATCAAACAGATCCAAAACCTTTCTCTGAACATGTAAATATTAAAAAAAACTCAACACAGCAGAGCCAAAGGCCACGATTCTCCAGTTGCCATAATTAACTGATCACCATCAACAGACCTGGTTTCACAGGGAGGCTGCCTCAGCTGACATGTATTTACAATATCATCTTCTGTGAAAATTTAAAAATATTCTTAACAACTTTGTCACCGATTAACTACTTAACGTCTGGAGATTGTTGATTGCCTGTTACTTCTCCATTCTCAACCCTGAGATTGCCACTACTCTCTCTTGTGACACTGTCATACGATGGAGGGATGGACACTGAGGACAAAGTCTCAGACCTGTTAGCACTCCTACCATAATTTGCAGACAGCATAGATGCAATAAGGCCTTCGTTTTCTGGAGCAGCATCCCCCAGAGTGTCAGTGCTGCAGGTCCTGCGCTGGTACAGGTAGGAAGCCTGCTTGAGGGAGCGCAGGAGCAGGTGACTCCTGTAGGCACGCTGGATCACCGTGGCCGACACTTCCTCTTGCCTGTGTCTGAGAGTGGTGGATATGGGCTCGTAGGATTGTTTTGAGGGGTTGGCAGCCATGAATTTCTCCTCCATTTGTACTTTCAGAGCATCCAGCTCCCCAGAATCTCCCAATACCCTCTTGGTGAAAGCAAACAAGATATCCAAGCAGTGTATCTTGTCCCCACTGACCACAGGCAGGTCCATTGCTGTGAGTTCAACTTTGTTTGGTTTTGGTACACGCAAAGGCTTAGACAGAGCATCTGCAAAGTCTGAAAGTGCAGAATACTCAATAAACTGAGTGGCTTCGGGGTCAAACTTCTCCCAGATTTCATAAAAGATGTCAAAGTCATCTTCCCCTAAAGGCTCTGTACTTTCCTCAGTGGCAACATTGAAGTTCTCTAGAATAACAGCTATATACATGTTTACGACAATGAGAAATGATATAATGATGTAACTCACAAAATAAATAATACCTATGGCAGGTTTACCACATTCACCTACGGTATTTTTTATGCTTGGATCACAGAATGGTGGCCCAGTGTTTAAAATAGGACTGAGAAGGCCATCCCAGCCAGCTGATGTGGTGATTTGGAAGAGACAGAGCAT
This sequence comes from Platysteira castanea, assembly GCA_013397175.1. NCBI lineage: Eukaryota > Metazoa > Chordata > Aves > Passeriformes > Platysteira > Platysteira castanea. Next base: position 28,399 of record VYXC01001717.1, on the reverse strand, counting down.
GCTGTTAGCAAAGGTTTGGAAGTTGAACATGTCATCAATGCCGCCTTCCATCTTCACATAGGCAAAGTTAGCCATGCCAAAAATGGCATAAATGAACATGACCAGAAAGAGCAAGAGGCCAATGTTGAACAGAGCAGGTAGGGACATCATTAAGGCAAACAGGAGAGTTCTAATTCCTTTGGCTCCCCGGATGAGTCTCAGGATCCGGCCAATCCGAGCCAAACGAATGACTCTGAAGAGTGTGGGTGGTAAGAAATGTTCAAAGGCTTTGCCAATGCTGGAAAGAAGTAAGGCTGGAAAGGAAAGGATAACAACCCATTAGAATATCACATTTTTCCTTAACTAGTAAGGAGACTGGAATGATAATATCTTCACAGCTCAAAAATATCTGCTGTGTGTTTACTAAGCTCTACCAGAATAACTTTTAGGAGAAGCTAAAAACTGAAAAAAAATTGTAGTAGAAATCAGCAATTATGAACTACACTCTTCAGCCATCAGAGGACAGTCCCTGCTTCACTAAAGATGACAAGTAACTCTCTGTGCACAGCTCAAAATATCTGTATCAGTTGACACTTGGTGACTGATGGGTGTTTTTGCCTCTGGTGGCATGAATATTTCAGCAGGTTCAGGTTACCTTCTGCATTTGTCTTCAAATACTGACACTACAAAGCTAAACTAAGAGAACAAGATATAATGCAATGTCATGGTTATCATTTAGATAATATAGGCAAGATATGTAGAAGCAAACAATGATGAACATAGAAGTGCATGCCACTCTACAATGGCTTTTGGTTCATTCAGGGACAGAGCTACACGTGGATGTTATTTTTTCTTTGTTTGCATGAAAAAAAACGACGTCTAGTAGCACTAGAAGAGGCTTGTCTTTTCTAAGTGTAGCTGTTTTGGATACATTTTTCTGTATTTACAATCCAGGAATTTAATTTCTCAAGAAAGAACCATAGTCTTACTGGAATCCTAATTATCCAAGACACGAGTCACGCTAAAGAAATGAAATATCTTTCTTCCCCTAAATTCCTGTTGCTTGTTGGCAGTACTAGCCCTAGGAACAGTTAAACTGGCAGAAAGCTCAAATTTGCGACAAAGCTCTTTACCCCATTCTTCCCTTGCAGTCCCTTCAAATAAAAACGAATACATTTTTGGTCATCTCTTCTATCCTGGTACACAGTGTGAACCCTTGTTTTTAGTCAGCAATGCCCGAGTTTACAGAAACTGAATTCCATAGTCTATAATCTAATTCCAGTCTTCCTATTCTCCATATATTTCAGTCATCTATCAAAAACACAGATGACAAAACCCAACAATTTGATCTGATTGACGATTTCTTATTTGGCACTAAATCTGTGACAGTGGAAATTATCACGTAATATGGTACTACTATGATGGGATATTTATTCTGTATTTCAGATGAGGAAAAAAACCCCTAAAGAACCATTATACAAATGTACACACTTCTACTAAAATAATTGTTTTAATATCATCATGGGGGGGTACTTATTTTTTCCTTAATACTTTACAGTATTACGACTTACATTTCAATTATTATTTGCAGTTAATAAATTTTAACTACTTTTCTTTTCTAAAAAAAATAATAATTGATATGATAAAGAATTTGACAGACAATTTTACTTACCAACAAGTGACATAATAACAACAACTAAATCAAATATGTTCCAGGCATTTGAGAAATAGTACTGCCTCAGAGCCAGCAATTTCAGCACACATTCTGCAGTAAAGATGGTAACAAAGAGTATATTGATTTTGCTGAGGATGTTTGTCTTCATTTCACTTTGCTCATAGGTTTCCACCATCATCGTGATCATGTTGAGGCAGATGAGACCCATGATGACAACATCAAAGATTTGGGATGTTACAATGTCGAAAAGGAAACCTTGGTATCTGTTCTGGAGGGGAAAAAAATACTTTTGACATCAGTTATGAAAATAAGGACTACTCATCCAAACATGTTTCCAACATTTTCAATTTTTATGTTACAAAGTCACTCAGCTGCAGTGAAGTTAGAGAGATTGGAGAAAGGCAGAGTATAAAAGTGACGCTGCAATTCCTTCCCATCCTGAAGTTTCATCATTTCTAAGGCGAATATTAAACTCAATAATATTTATGCAGAGAACTTAATAAATATTTTACCCGTAAAATAATTCAGTCAACTTTTCAGGGCAGAACTGACAGAGCACTGTGTGAGTATCAATGTAAAGACAGTATGAATAATTTAGATGCAATATATAAATATTTGCACTTTTCAGTGAATTAAATTGTACTTTTGCAATGCATTTTCCCTTTGAAGAATTCAGTCTTACCAGTGGTCTTGGAATAGGTTTTTGAGGTTTCTTGGATCCCAACTTTTTCATTGCATTGTAGTATTTTTTCTGTTCTTCTGTCATAAAGATATCTTCCCCACCTAAGTATACAAAGAAATGTCACTGTTATCTGGTGAGAAGGAAACTATTTTGCTTAAAATGTCTAAAATTCTGGAAACTGGCATTCTTTCTGTTTTTACAACTTTCTGGTACTGGCCCTTTCTGTATCATCTAACTAACTGTGTCCAAAAAAATCAGTGGCACAGACCACATGTTCACAGACTAGAAGTTTTAGTGTGAAACTCAGCTCACTCAAAAAGCATGAAAACAAGAAATATGGACAGGAACAAATCTTCCCCCTGGCTTCCCACATGCTGGGCTTGCTGAGTATCCAAAGCACTCATCAGAGCATCTGTAGCAGAGCACTTTCTAAATAACAAATCTCCTGTCACGCTCAGTTCCCAAAAAGGAGTGAAATTTTGGGGAAGATCTAGGTGTTCAGGTTACAGGGGAAAAGAAAGGAGAAAGTTATTTCTTGTAACTTAATTATTAATGCTCTGGTAAATGCCGATAGAAGTTTTAGATTCCATGGACAGGACCTTGTTCTCTACAGCACAGCCAATGCACTTATCTTTTTCTTCTGTTGGTTGAAGTTGTCAATGATGACACCAACAAAGAGGTTCAGGGTAAAAAAAGATCCAAAGACGATGAAGGCCACAAAGTAGAGATACATATACAGATTATTCTCCATTTTTGGCTGCTCATCTTTCTGCAAGAACGAGAAGCAACTTGAGAAATAACCAACAACAACGTGGGCCCAATTCAGAATAATCTTATTGAAGCTCCTCTCGAAAATTGATTCCAGGAGGAACTAAGATTTACAGCCTTACTGCTAATTGCGATCAAACTGGTGTAGTTTAAAACTACCAATAGGGCATAACACAAAATTTTGTCTGAATATTCTTGACATGATTTTCACAGGCATTGCAGAAGCACCAGTTTAATTCATTCCAATAAGAACAGGAGCTGTAAATTTCTCAGTACATGAAAAATCAAGCAAAATATGTAGAAGCCCAATTCCAAGCTCTTGCCATTAAAAATCTTGGCCTAGATACATTGTTGTTCTTTTATCTCTTAGAAAAAAAATTTCTGTGATGGTTATTACGAATAAAAACAAAATCAGAAGAAGAAAAAGAACTTTTCACATTGAAGAACAAAGAAGGAAAACATTGAAACACACAAAAAAAATCAGTATATGAAAATACTGTTATTATTGTTATATTTATAGATATTGTTTATATTTATCTATATTTTCATATATAATATTAGCAATATTAAAATATTAAAATACTGTAAAAATTCTTTTATTCCTTTGAACTCATAATACATTTCAAATTCTTTCCCTCCAAAGTCATTCCACTTTGTTCTGTTTAAGTGGGTGGATCTAGAACTGAAACCCTCTCCCCACTGCAACAAAGGAACTTTAAGATACTCTGAATCATTTGCAGATTAAATGTTTACATCTTATGATAAAAAATAATTACTGTAAGTATTTAGCACAGACAAACAGCAGATGTAGAAGTGCAAAACTAATAATGCATTTGCAGACAGCAGTAGCATTCACAAAACATATGGTTTGAATACAATGACTGACCTCTCGTGAATCTACTGCTGCATACATGATTTCCATCCAACCTTTAAATGTTGCCTGGAATGAGAGATTATGGAAAATGTGTTGAACTTTGACCTTAAAAATCTTCACATAATTTACAATATCCAGATGACACTGACTGGAGCAAGAGCCTTTGCTACGTTCACACGCACAAAGCACCAAGCTCTGGCTGCTGCTGTGTGTGAGACGTTCTCAGCCTCCTTAGGATACGAAAGCTCTCACGGGTGGGACAGAACACTTTATCCTAGGATTCTGACAGAGCAAACCTTCACCAGCATGGTACTAAAGGCCTTGCAACCCTCGTGGCTGAACAAATCCATATTTTGACAGAAAAGGTCACTATTTGTCCCAGAATTCTTTCTGAGACTGACTCCAGCTCTCAGGATAACGAAACTGCTAGGGGCTGCAACAGCACTTGCCCACCAAATGTTACTTTAGCACCTGGAAAATCACAACAGGGTCTCATCTGTCCCCCTTTTGCCATTTGTGTGCCTGAGCAGCCAGCTACGAGGGGAGAGCAAGCTGTAGGATACTTCAGTCCTTGCATGACCCGCAGAGATGAGTTGGGAACTGACAAAAGGTCAAGCCCATCTGACCAGATACTGACTACTGAGGGTAAAAAGCACTTACCACCTGAAGAAGAGCCAGGTAGCCAGAGCCAACATTATCAAAATTGACTCTAGTGTTCACCCAGAATATTTTTCCAGTGTTGTTATAATTCTCACAGTCTACTTTGTTCTCGATCGAGCTATTTAATTCGGAATTTTCATCTGTCATATTGACGCATTTCCCAAACTTCCCAGCAAAGAGGTTCACTCCAAAGATGCTGAAGATGAGCCAGAAGATGAGGCAGACAAGCAGAACATTCATGATGGAAGGGATGGCTCCCAGGAGGGCATTGACCACAACCTTGGATGAAAAGGGAGAAGAAAAAACACTTCAAAAAAAGGATGGGCCCAGGTATCTGTAGGCAGTCACTTAGTCATCTCTGCAAAGAAAAATTTGATGTTTTCTATGTGAATCCTAGTCACAGCTGGAAGGGGGACCTTGAACAGTATCTCTTAGGCTTTCAAAGCAATAGTTGATATTTCTTGGTCTGCTGTGAGTCCCTTCTCCTACTAAAATGCAAGTCCACCCTCTTTTTTTGACTTTCCCTTGGTTTTGGAATAGGAGACAATCCCTTTGTTTCTCTGTTTTAAACTTTATTAACATAAAAGTTCTGAAGTATTCATCCACGAGCACTAGTGCAGAGGACTATTTTTAAGATTGTCAAAAGTAGTTTTTAAAAGCACCAGTAATAATTCTCCATTAGTAATTTGCTTCATTAGCTTTTAGTGGATTATGATTGTGTTTGGGGTCTATAACCATGAGCCAGGTACATTTTCTGTGCTAGGTGTTGTACAGCCACAGAATAGTGTCCATGTAGATTTTAAATGTATGCTAAGACATAACAGATTGATTCATAAAATGGGGTAAGGGAATGGTGGGGACACTTCCTTGAGTTTCATGGTGAAGGCAGCAAATTCATCTGTGAGATAGCAAAGAAAAACTTGATGGACCAGCAGAAAAATTCAAAGGCCTTGTGAAGGTTTTTTGGAGACCATGTCACAGACATACTTCATGGCAAGACAGAAAGTATGACATCAACTCCTTCAATTTCAAAATAGACTCCAGACATGGAAATTTTGATAAATTCTGCAAGTTAATTTAATGCCATTTCTCTCTGTCTTCATAATGTCAAGATTGCAATCAGAGAATTTTTCAGTCTCACTTCAAGAATATATCCAAAAGCAATTAATGAATTCATGTCCCAGCTGCATCAAATCTGCATTTCTAAAATCATAGAATGGTTTGGGTTGGAAGGGACCTTAAGGATCAGCAAGTTCCAACCCTCTGCTGTGGGCAGGGACAGCTTCCACTATCCCAGGTTTCTCCAAGCCCTGTCCAAAATGTCCTTGAACACTTCTAGGGATGGGGCAGCCACAATTTCTCTGGGCAGTCTGAGGAAACAATTTCTACCTAACATCTAATCTACATCTCTCTTCTCTTAGTTTAAAGCCATTTACTCGGGTAAGTGGGTGACAGTGATACTATTTGAATTTCTATCACCTGTTTTCACATGCCAGAGCACATCCCACAGACCAGACTTTTGCCCGAATACCACTGTGGTTATCCTACTGTTTCACATTGCAGTGTACAGATATGTTTTATCAGATGGATAAGGGAATCCCTCTCCGCATTTGTACAATGGTAAATTTGTAAATAAATGTAATTAATGTCCAGCAGCACCACTTTGTTCCAGGTGCTCTTTTGATGGAAAAAACCCCATCAAATATTCTACAGACAAACACTTTTGCTTTCTGAAAGAACTCTATTAGAAACAATAATTTGAGCGACGTACCTTTTAATAGGCTACAGTTTTTGTAAATCAACCCAGTAAAAACTTCCAGAATTGAGGTGACTCTTTCCTCTGAGTCAGCTTCCTATCAGACTTCAAAAATTATAATTGTGCTTACAATTCTTATTCTCTACTTCTTTTTTTGCCTCAGTAAGACAGGAATGACTGAGCAGCAATGGAACAAAGTCCCACCTAGGCCAGTTTTAGTTTCAACAGCACTTGGATCAATCACTCCAGGAAAGTCTATAAGAAACATCCAAGTACAGAAGAGTGCAACCAAGGGTCTCTTTAAAAATTCATTTTATAATTCCTAAACTGAACTCAAGGTAAACATGTGAACTTTGTAGAGACACAGCGATGAGTCACAAACCTGTTCTGTGCTTAGCAGTTCTGACAAGCTCTAGTTTGCAATCAGCCTTACCCTCATTCCCTCAAACCGTGACAATGCTCTCAAAGGTCTCAGAGCCCGAAGAGTCCTAAGAGATTTCATGGGGCCAAAGGTACTGCCAAAGAGGTTTATCAAAGAGATCTGAATTGGAAGACAAAAGAAAAATATCAGCAATGTCCTGTCATCTGTTTCCTTTATTTCTGTCAGAAAACCCCACAAACCAATAAACAAAACCATACTTTCGGTGCCTGGAGTAAAATATCCTGACACCATTGCTACAGGAGTTATGGGCACTGCCTGAAATTTACACCCAGAAAATAATCAGGGATTCTGCTGCTAATGCTGGGGAGAAACAGGGAAGGCAGAACTCACAGCTACAATGAGGAAATCCAGCCAGCACCAGGCGTTGGTGAAATACTTCTTGAAGCCATAAGCCACCCATTTCAGGAGCATCTCCAGAACAAAGATGAAAGTGAACATTTTGTCAAGAAATCCTAATATTGCTTGAATTCTTTCTCTCTTATGAATATGGATGTCTTCAAATGCCTGAAATCATAATTGATACAGATAAATGGCAAAAGTCAGAAATGAACCTTATACTATTGAAGTCAAGCAACGCTGAGACCCCTTTGTAATTCCATTTGTTTTAATACAGATCTGAACACCATCTATTATTCAAATCTATACCAGCTGATAAAAGTATGATTCTCCCTGTGCTTTGTCTTTCTTTTTCTCTGTATAATGTAGCCCTATGGATGCATCCTTCTTGCACAGTGAAGTCCTAGGAGGACAGTATATATTTTTGGAAATTTATACCATAATGTTTATATATTGAAGAGAACTAAGTATTTTTTCCTAAGTATTAAGAATCACTTATTTGTTTTAATGGTATAAAATATCCTTAATATTTCACAGTTGTGACATAACTTCCTGAGAAAAATCCAGTACACAGCCAGAACAGAAACAGCTTCTGAGATTTATATATTCTTAGCTTAGTTCATGCCGTCTTATAATTTTTAACAATATCAATAATAGATTTGCAATACTTAAAATGGTAAATAAATGAATATTATTTGAAGACTCTTCTTTTTCCTCCTTATGAATTCAAAGATATTTACTGTGTTTTCTGCTAAAAAACTTCTCTGGGTGCAAATTAATGCCAAAAATACTTCTAAATAAATACATGAAACTGTTCTACACCAACCAGGGCTCCACTGCTCAGAAGAATCATGAATATGATAAAGGATTCAAACCAAGAATGTTCAACAATCTGGAAGCAGGTTTTTCTCAGATTCCACCATTTTTCTCCTCCGAACTCTGCAGCATCACCCAGGCAACAATGAAAGTACCGAACACACCCTGAAAGTGAGAGACAGCAATTAGTGCATGGAAGGAACGTACATGAATGTGAAGGCATGGCCAGGAAACCTCTGGGGACAGGAAAAAGTCACTGGTCACAGTTACTGCGTTGTTGTTGTTGGTTGTCCCTGTTTTTCCAAGAGAATAAAAGTTGGGATACACCCAGTTTAATTTGCCTTGTAGCTCCTATTTATATACACAGTAGGTGGGGCAACTTTGGACAACTTTCCATTATTCTAAGATATTTCTGGAAATTTATACCATAATTCACTGACCTGCTATTGGGCCACACAAAACTTCAAAGCCATGGGAAGAGTCTTGGTGTTGCAAAAGCCCTCTCTAGTTTCTGCACAACTTTTTAGAAAGCAGACATGAGCTGCCCCTGAACAAAAGCTTTGGGAACAGAAGAGGCAAACAGTTGTCTTCAATGTTGCAGCATTATACGGTGCCTTGAGAGGTCTATTCATTTATTTATCTGCTTCTGAATGTATGGAGTGGCTGATTTTATTTCACATAAACCAAAGTATGTGTCACGTTCTAGCTGATACAGACTTCATAAAAGGAGACATCTCCTTTCCAGCTCACCAGATCCCTTCTCACAGCAGACAGTGATGCCAGGGCCACCTGATGTATCCTGATCACCCATTTACAACATCCTGGGTTTGCTTACTTACTAATTTTCTTCACTAATTAACTCTCTTTGGCTAACTTTCCCCTTTCAGTGTTCTCTGCGTTAATTCATGTTTTCACGATGGCAAACAATGTCAGTCAGAAGGCTTCTGTCATTTCCAGGCATGGAAAAACTCATGTATATATATGCAATATCTTATACATTGATTATATAGCAACCTAAATATGATAGGCTTGTATATATGATAGGCTATAATACATGTAAAAAATAAATTCATATTATTTTTATTTCAATATTCTCCAGCAACGTGGATCTGGAATTTGAGGCAGGGAATGGCACTTGCACCAGATAAGGACTTGGGGACAGGGTGCGGGTGAAATCTGTGTAAGGTACAGGTTTGCTGCACCTTCTGTTGATTTCTCTCATGGGGGATGAAATGGGGGTGGAAATGGCTCCCAGCCAGGCTGGGTGAGCAAAGACTGAGCTGGAGCACCAGGAAGAATTTCCAGTTTTAATTTGTTTAATATAACACCCTCGTCCACCACTGCTGTAACCCCAGCATAGAAAGCCACCAAGTTTGTCAGGCATGATATTATGAAAGCCTTATGTTATATACTAGTGTAGGAAGAAATTGTAGAAGTACTGAACATGTCCCAGAACAACTTACAAAGCTAGATGTTGTGTGATGATTTCAAAATAGGTTCGCAGATTATTGGATGATATTTAAGGTCCTTCCCAACCCAAGTTATTTATGGCTGTCTGATCATCATCCTGGAGAAATTCAATTAATCCTAACAGCTTCTTTTGCTTATTTCGCTCCTTTGTTTGAGATTGTCCATGAAATGTTTTTCAAGGAATACTGCTGCAAAGTGTTAATAAATCAGATGTGCCAAGTGACCATTGCCAGGTGAGCCCTGATCACATACACTTCTCTTACATTAAACCCCCAGAGTGACTTGGTTGCTGTTCAGCTGAGTGAAATTCATCTCACTTCACAATCCTTTCTTTTGGAATGGGGTCTGTGCCATTGCCCATGTCCCAGTTGGAAGCAATTGGCTTTTAGGGGAAGGGGGTTTATCTTTCAGGTGTCTCAGTCTCTGTGTTGACTAGAAAGTGATTTGAACTATTTAGCTTATTTTCAGAGAGCTAAAATTATCTGAAAATAATTTGACCCTATTGGCTCAGCATCACTAGAGAAAAAAGTTGAGTTTTCATTCTTCTCACTTCCCAGTAGTGAAACCATGAGAATCTTACCTTGTGGAAAACATTGTTCTGGGGTCTTGAAGTCTTCAGAAAATTCTGGAATCTGCTTTAAAACATCTTCAGGATTTGTCAGATCCACTGTGCTGGCTACAGAAGAGCTGAGGCTGTCCAACTACCGAGCATAGTACTATCAGTTATTGATTCCTTCTAATACAGGTCCAAATGAATAAATTAATCCATGAACAAATAAAACTCAAAATTAAAGCTTGATTGTGTATTAATATTACAAGTAGTGTTGGTAATGGAATAAACATTGTGATTTTAAAAGATATAAGCTTAAAAGCATTCAAACAGAAAAAGCCAAAGCTCTACAATTACAGTATCTGTCTACATGAACCAGATGTAACTGCCTAATCAGCTGGGAAATTGAAGAGCTTTTAAATTGCATATTAGTGTATGTAGTCTTCAAAACAGGATAAATTGCTTGGGTTAAAACCATGAAATCATGGAAAGATGCATTCATGTAGGAGATCCAGATAAATATATCTGTGATCATGCCAGGAACTGAGCACCCATGACAGTATTTATGAAGTAGAAATTGGAATCATATCCTGTGTTCTTCAGTTACAAAGCTTTTTGCCATTACACTTCTGGTGTAGTGGTACACCAAAGACAATGTGTTATGAGTCAACTGTTTGTTAGCAATTACTTACTCTATGTTTTTGTTCTTTCATGTTTCCATAATGCTGTTTTTTACTTCTTTGAATGCATTCTATATTCAAAATTATTTTTAAAATACTGCAAATTAGTAATTACCATCTTTAATGACATAGAGAGAAACTCATTTCAAGCACTATGTTTCTTGAATCCAAGATACTTAGGACATAAGCAGACTTGATGGAATTTCCCACATAGAATCTTATCTTTCTGTGAATACTTTTTTTTTTAATCCTCCTCCCCCTCCTTTTTTTTTTGTGGATGCAGAATTTAATAAATAGAAGGTATGAGAGTATTTTATAAATTATTCATAATTATTACAAAAATTACATTGGCGTTTTCCCATTTCTACATACTCTCTTTCCTACACTTCTATTTTTCTTTAAGATAAATACCTAAAAACCCTTTGATTTTGCTCACAGAATTCCAGGTTCAGTACTGGCTGTGGTTCAGCCAGGCCAGCTACTGCAAGTTCAGAGCTGCTTCTGGCACTAAACTCCACTCTGGTAAATCCCTGAACAGGAAAATGCCTGTGTTTGACCACTACTGGAAAGTCAATATCACTGAAAAAAAAGAAATCTGTTACCTCTTTTTCTTCTGGTGATGATGTTTCACCCTTCCTGTCCTTTCCTAGATAAAGCACACTAAATTCTTCAGAGGAAAATCCCGATCCTTTACTCCAGCTGCCTGAATTTTTTGCTCTGTCTCCTCTTTGCCTCAGGTGATTTTCATCCTGAAATTAATCTGTGGGTTAGAGGGGCTTTCTGTTGCCTTTTCAGGGAGTATAAGTCAGAGGGGAAAAACCAGAAAGCTATTAAATTTCATTTAAAGTAGGAATCTCCAGACAAGAGTCATAAGAAAGGATCATTTTGAGTCTCTGATTTTACCTAAGGATAGAACTTCTTCCCAAAAACATGCAGAAATTAAGGAATTTCAGTGATCTATTCAAAACTTAAGTGAGAATTTTTACACAGGAATTAAGAGGGAAACTTAAGGTAGGAATTTGTGATACCAGAATGACAACTGTGATTAAAACAGAACTGAAAAATTCACAGAGCAAAAAGAAATAGGGTAAATATATGATGTTATATCAAGGATACATCCTTAGTAAAGCCACTCCATACTTAATCCTATCCACTTCTAATAATTACTACATTCAACACACAGCAAGGACAAATACAAAGTTAGGATCAGAGCTATAAATTCATATTCTGAGTCCATGATAATGTTCTGTATGCAGAACATGTATTTTTACTCTTTTGTGCAAGTAATACCGAAACAAGTCAGCATTATTCACATAAATTTTTACATAAAACATCCAAGTTTGCCAAGGACTGCCACAATTACCTGTGTGCACCACAGCATGGCAGCTACGAACTCCTGCAACAATTTTCTTTTAAAGCCATGAAGGAATCTTGATTCTAAAAGGCTCCAAGTGATGATTTACCTTTGCTCTAAATATTTTCACTTTTGGTTCTAGTTCAAAGCTTTGTAACTCCCTGGAAATGGACCAGCATATCCCACCCTGTTCTGCTAGAGACCATCTTCCACACATCCCTCCCTCCCTTCACCTCTCTCCACAATTCTGGTGTTCCAACACAAATAAAGAAATCCATTACCTGTTTGCTGCATTCTGTGTCTGTAAATGAGCTCAGTTTATCATCATCTTGGAAACCCTCACTTGTATTCTCTTCCTCAGCAATAGGGACACAAACAAATATATTGGGGTTGCTAACAAAATCTTCAAGACCTGGGCATTTGTCCCTGTTTTTCTCAATCCATTCATTATTGTAATTCTCTTTACAACTTTTTGTTTCTTGACTCTTGAACCCAAGTGAGTTCTGTGCAGTCAATTTGATTTTCTTCCTGTGCACTTTCTTTATCTGCCTGAGCTTCCTACAACAGGCATCCCACGTCACACTCTTGACAAAGTGGAATCCCTTGTGGATCCGAGCGAAGGCAATCCGAAGATTGTTCATCTCTCCGTCATCCTCTATTGTCTGAAGATTGTCAGTACTGAAAGAACTCAGCAGCAATGCAATGAACAGGTTGAGAACCTGGAAGCAGCCGAAATAATAAAAAAATTAAAAGTCCAGAGCGTAGAAATCAAAAATCTGAATTCTACCTTTGAAGAACACAGATGCTACCAAAGTTCAGTCTCTACTGAGAAAACCAAAACAAGGTGATAAGGAAATTACAGCAACTGATCACATTGTGGTTGACGAAATCAACTTCTCTGTCAGAAACATGTTCCCATGTTCCCATTCCCCTCCTCCCAAAAAAAAAGTAATTTAAAATACCAGAGAAAACAGATCTGTGCATGCCAAATGCATTATTTGGCCAAAGCAACTTTTCAAAGGTTAAAGTAGTAACATAGACTCACATCTTTTCAGTTTAATTATTGTCTCTTCATTCTTCAAATTAGAACTAAATCAGGCCTCTGTGGAGTTACTTCTAAAATTCTGTGAGATCAGATTTGGGCCCAGAAATTTCCTCAAATCTGCCACATTATAACAAAAATCAAAACCAAGAGAAGCTCAAATATCCCATTTTTAAAGTACCTTCAAATAAAGGAAATTTTAAAATTCCAGGGTTTTTTGTTTGTTTCCTTTTAAGGGAGTGTGAGAATTTAATTTTTTCACTAGTATTTTGGTTTCTAATGGGATCCATGTATCTTAACTTTTATCACAGCAGAACTGAGCAGATAACACCCGTGAGCCATCCAAGCACCACAGGCAGTGGAGAATATCAGCCCTCCAGAGATCAATTCATCCCATCTGTCTTAGTTATTGACTTTAGGCTGGAACAAATCTGTCCCAGATACCTCTCTCTGCTTCCTTGGACCATAAGAAAGCCTGGACAAAAAGTGCAGGCTAAACACTTCATTGCTTGACAGTGATGTGATACAAATCTTACTCACAACATTCCAGCACTGACATCAATCCTTGCAGTGTGGAACAGGCAGGACATTAAATACATATTTGGGACTTAGCCACAGAACAGATATTTCCCATAAAGGTCTGCCTGGAGTTAATTACTTTCAGATTTTTTTTTTTTACCATTAAGAGAAGTTTGGTGTATGAATGAAGGACATGAGGAACAAAGTTACTAAAAGAAGATATTTATGATTTTGGCATTAAGAAAGGACAGCACAGGACCAGGAAGGCAGGCTGTCCCTTCTGTCCCAGCACAGTGTGAGGCTGTGTAGGTTATGCCATTACAGGATCTAGCCCTTGGATATAAACCTACTTAGAGATGCCCAAAGAAAACCCTGATTTCAGTGGTAGCAGTGTAGATTCTGCCATTTGCTGATAAAGAATTCGGTTCTTGCATGAGATCTTAAAAATAAATAAATAAAATTGATTTAGAGAGGGGCTTAAGCACTTGGTCTAATTAATTCAAGCAGGTAAGCCACAAGCCTCACTGATTATTTACCTCCAAATCCCAAGATGAGAAGAAACATAGCTGCCTGTTTAGTATTTACCACAAAGATATTCCTCGTCACATTGCCACATGAAAAGGTCAAGTGATGCTGTGTGCCAAGCACACAAAATGGGAAAATACAGACAGTGGCTCAAAGGTGAAAGGAAAAAGAGGATTTTGCAGACTATAACACACACAGGTAACTTTTCCACCTGTTTTAAGGGAAGCCACCTTTTGTTGACAGAACAGCCCTTAAGTGGAGTCCACCTCAGGCAGGATGAAGAGAAGAAAACACTGCAAAACTTACCACTAAATTTCCTATCACCATGACCAGCAGAAAGACAACAAGACACAGCGATGGTTCAGCAACCACCATGCAGTCCCACATGGTCTCAATCCACTCTCCACACAGAATTCGGAAAATGACGAGGAATGAATGGAAAAAGTCCTCCATGTGCCAGCGCGGCTTGCAGTCTCTGTTTATTTTAGTGCAGTTGAGCGCATAACTTCTCCCAAAAAGTTGCACCCCTACTATAGCAAAAATGAAAATGATGATTGCCAGGACGAGGGTCAGATTACTCAGTGCTCCCACGGAGTTACAAATTATTTTAATTAGAGTGTTTAAAGTTGGCCAGGACTTTGCCAGTTTGAAGACCCTCAGCTGTGTAGCAACATAAAACAGTGTTAGACATCAGTAGAGATAACTCATCTTTGCACCATGCAAATCCTACAATAACCAAATTACTGATATTCTGAGTTGTTCCAGCAATGCAACATTTGTGGCACATTAATACTTTTTAAAAGTATTTATAGATTTTTTTTTTTGACTTGGCAACATTGCAAACACAAACTAATCACCTCGTGAAGGACCAGACTAGCTTGAGACCCTGATAAAAGCTTGGTCTACACAGGCAGGTGTCCATGCAAAGCTCTTGCTGTAGATTATGGTGCTTAATTTAAATGTAACACAAAGGACCAAAGGTTTGGGGACTGCTGCTGTAGCACAATGAAAAGAGTCTATCTTTTGATAAAGCATTTTGAATCAGTCCCTGGTATATGAAATGGATACCGTAACACCATTTCACATCTCTCTTTAAATATTGTTTATTTCTGTTTGTACTCTGAAACTTTTTTCCTTATTTCCTGTGCTAGTTTTTAATTATTTACATCAATTTTATAACATGTCCCTTCTGGAATACTTTTTACTTTGAGTATTTCTCAGTGTATTCAAAAGAAATATACTTATTAAACTCTGATTCTAACATCACAAGGAATTTGAGTGTGTTTCTTAAAGCCAAGAGGAGGAAAAAAAAATAATTGGGGAAAAAAAAAATCATTTCTTGCCTCCTAACTACAGAAGTATTCTCTATGCAATTTACAAGATAAAGTTTCATACAACTGAGCATGCGTGAAGCATTACCAGTCTCAAGGTTCGGAAAACTGACAGGGTCCCTCCTTTTCCCCTTTCTTTCTTGCCTTTGTGTTTGGGGAAACTCAGTTCAATTAAACTCAGTGTGACAATGACACTGTCAAAAATATTCCAGAGCTGCTGAAAATAATAATAGGGATCTAGAGCGATGATTTTTAAGATCATTTCGGCAGTGAAGATTCCTGTAAAAACCTGTGACAAAGAAACAGTAGCATCAGCCTGAAAGTAGCCATGAATTTATCTTATCTTTAAGTCATATTCCTTCAAATAACATTCACGGGCAGGTTAATAAAACCCATATTTATGAAGTCCTAATGCACTTTTAATTAAAATGAGAGAATTGTCTTCTGCCTTCTCAGGAGCATACCAAAGTGTATAAAAAATCCAAGAATCATCTATATTAGAAACAAAGTTTATAAATGAGGAGTTTGGTAATTTTTAATTTTTACTCTTACTCTTTATGCTGCAAGTGAAAACATGCATCAACTAATTAATTAATTCTATAAAAAGCCACATAGCTGAGAATTCGCTTACCAAGTTGCCTATTTTAAGCATGAATTTGAAAGTACGTGACATGTTATTGTGCTCCAGTGCCATGAACAAAGTGTTCATCACAATGCAAACGGTGATGGTGAGATCAAAAAAGGGGTCCTTTATGAAAGCAGCCACTTTTTCCTTGATTCTCAACCAAAGTGGACAACAGTCCCAAATTAGATACTTTAAAGCAAAGTTCCTCAGGCGTGGTGGGCATTTCCTCTGAGCTTCTTCACGTTCTAAATGCAAAAGAAAATCCTTCTACCATTAGTTATCACTGAGCAAGATGGTGAAATGACAACTTCCACCATTCAAAAGACCAGAGAAGAGAAAGGAAACCTCTCATCTCTCACAGAACATGAAGCTTCCCTGCACTTTTTACCATTTATGTGGTTCTTACACCAGCTGATAAACATGAAAATAAAAATTCAGAGAAAATTGGATTCCAAGTTCCTCCATGAGCACTTCCTTCAAAAGCCTTTGGAAGGGGTTTTATTTGTCTCAGGCTGGTACTACGATCATCTGAAAATTGAGATATTTGTGATGCAGAGGCCTCACCACAGCCTCTCAGGCTCTTGCAGGACGATAGAGCAGCTACGGCACTTCCCA
Organism: Platysteira castanea; assembly: GCA_013397175.1. Lineage (NCBI taxonomy): Eukaryota > Metazoa > Chordata > Aves > Passeriformes > Platysteira > Platysteira castanea. Next base: position 11,700 of record VYXC01001717.1, on the reverse strand, counting down.
CCTTGTCCTCACGTGGGTGACTGGGACAACATCTGTGTCACACCCACCAACTCTTCTTCTCCCTTGACTCTCAAGGCAATTTAAAGAATCAGTGGCAGACACAGGAGTCTGACTCTGGCAAATCCAAATTGTCTGAAATTCAGCCTTTGTCCATTTCTATGGGAAAAGTCACACCTACAGTTTCCCAGCTGATGCAAGTCCCACACATCTCCATTTTCCATAAGTAAAACTTGGGACAGAAGCTGTTTTGTCTTTGCCAGTTTTGTCTTTTTAATCAAATCTAAATCTCATAGCTTTTCTTTCTTCACTACCAGTATTAACGAGTCCTTCAAAATACTTCTGACCCAGCTTAAGTCCTGTGAAACTTCACTGACCAACTGGAGCTAGCTTTAAATACAAGCACAGTAGGAATTACTCATCTGGTTTTCAGGGTTGTGGAAGCTTTTCAGAGATAGATGAGCTGGATCTGACTCATTTCTTTTTCTTAATTGGACTTGTCCTTATTTCTTCCCTCCATTTAATTTTCATTTCTTCTCCCCCAGGCTCAAGTACCAGATTGTACCCCACACTATTTATTCCAGAGCGATCCCTTTGACTCAATCTTCACTTCATGTCTAGCTCTTGTCCTCCACCAGAGCTACAAGTCCTGTTCCACCACAGTTCCCAGCTGAAACTGTGCAACAAAACCCAGATCTTTGATAAATTACACTGCAAAGCAAAGCTCAAGTGGATGTGTTGCAACTGTGATTCTCCCATGAAAAAAATCTTTTAAAAAATTAAGAAAAGGGACCTCCCTGCCACAATGGTATCCCCCTGTTATATCCCATACTTGTGGTCCAAGAACTGGTTGTAGAGCTCCTCAGAAGAGCCAAAAGAAAACAAAAGTTCATCATCCTGAATAACTTGGACTGAAATTTTTCAGCAAGATTTGCAACAAAAATATCAGTCATCAAAATAACTGTCACTGATTAATTCCCACCAAAAATTCACATGGGAAGGTAAGGTAAAAGAATAAAATGGTGAGGTTAAGTATTCAATATCCACAACTAATTTTACTTGCATGATCCTATTAATTGTTGAATTCTGCACGCCTGTGTCTCTGCCACTGACACAACAGAAATCACAGGATCAGGAGGAGAAAACAGTGTCCCAGTCCTGCAGCTCAGATGACCAGAAACGCCTTCCACCCACTCTCACCCACACCCCCTTCACTGTCTGTCCTACAAAATGAGGTTTTACAATAGGCAAAAGATACGTTCCAGTACATAAAAACTGTATAACACCTATTTTTTCCCTGAAAAAAGTCCAAATTAACAGTGAAATTCCTAGCTACATGCCTACAGATCTCTGCTAACCTTTAAGAAATATATTTTGTTCTTTCACAGTACCATTACTTTTGAGTTGAAAAAAACTTAATGAGGAACCACTTACCCTCCAAGACACTGGTAATTATGCTGACTACACTTGCTGCCCTTTGTCTCTGAAGAGCCTCATTAAAGTACTCCGCTGACAGATGAGGAGGTAAATGCATCATGCTGCTCTCATCTTGCACAGCTGGCTGCTCAGAGAAGTAAACACGATTAGGGAGATACCACGGGAATGAAATGAGCCAGGATGTGATGATGGGTGACTGTGAGAGTTAATAGGAACAATGACATGCAGCCAAATAAATGTACCTTTTTACAAGATATAATAGATGGTGAGATTAAAGGTCCTACTCTGTAATAGGGCTGCAGTAAATAGATCCTGCAAGCACCTAATATGGGGCAAACACAGCCTTGGAAATGAGTGTATGAGGGGAAATAGGCCTAGGAATTATTCAAGAGACTAATGGAATAGGAGAGAGGTGAGAGATAAATGGGGGAAACTGGGGAACTTACAGGCAAAGCTGCTGCATGATGCAAAAGGGGTTATGAACAACAACAACAACAACAACAAAATCACAGGTATTATTCAAAATTACACCCCTGGGCAGCATTTAGGATGAAAAGACTCTTTGGTGACTTGTAATTTCAGCAATAGGAACCTTTAAAACTATGTTAGTACAATTAATGAATAGCAGAAACATAAGGTTTATAACAGGAAGGCCAAAATCTAGTTTTGAGGAAGTATCAGACTATTAAAAACCAGTTTCTACAGACAACTTAAAAATTCCTCACATCAATATGTTTGAGTTCACATCACTGTTTGCCATTAAGCTGAAACACTTAAAACAATCCAAAAAAAAACCCCTGCCACTGACCGATAAACCACAATATGAAGCGTATATTTAAAATTACATCTTTTTCCTTACCAGATCCCCCTTTCCCGAGTCTTCCATGACTGGTGGAAGCATGACTCCTTCAGAGGACACTGGGTCTTGGCTGGGCACCCTGCTGGTCCCTCCTCCCAGGCCCAGACCCACCCCAAGCTGGTCATCCGCGGTGCCCCCCTTGCTGCTCCGCACGCGGTTCGGGGTCGTGGGGTGGGAGCTGTGGCCCCTTTGGCTTTGCAGGCTGGGGCGTCTTCCCATCTGCGCTCCCGACAGGGACTGGCACCGGGTTTTGTGTCCCCCGGAGCCGTGGGTGTCCTCGTCGCCGAAATCCGCCCTGGAGTCCGCCTCCACGGCGGGGATTTGGAAGCTGAACACGCTGCCGTGGCTCAGCCTGCGCTGGGCCTGGCTGGCGCTGGGGCCGTACACCAGGCCGAGGAGAGACTGAGAGCCCGGGAAAAGCAAAACAGAGAGAACAGCACAACATCACAGAGAAAATCTGGGGAAACGGTAAATTATTAGAGCTTCACAATGTTTACCGAAACTCTTACTTGATTTAGATTTTTTTGGGGAAGGATTATGTTTATATTTTGAAAGGCAGGTAATAAAATTTTATGAGCTGTACTGGCTATTTTTGAGATAAGCTTTATGCATACATATTAAGTATGAAATTTTTCACAGAGAATGATGGTATAAAAGCTAAGTTCTGGTAGTCATTCACGTTTTTTTTACTTCTCAATGTTACAGAAAATTTATTTAAGTATTTTAGCTTTCCTTGCATCCTGTAGTTATCATACTTCCTTTTCAAATTAATTTTTACATCTAATTCTTCTTTATCCCAAACAGTTGCTTATTTTAAAGACTTAAGAGTGATTTATGTTTATAACAGGATTTGGTTTATGCTTTCAAGCAATAATTTTAAATTAAAATTGGAAAAGCTGTAAGGATCTCAGATTCAAATAATAGATTACCAACTTTCGTTGACTGTCTGGGAGCTGTGACTTGGGGATTACTTCTCCCTCTTCGTTATCTTCTATCCCCAATGACTTATTTCTCTTTTTCCTATTGCTCCTTTCTTTGGCTTCTTTGGTAGACAGAGAAGAGGCTTCAAAGGAGCTAAGTGACAGGATATCAATCCCTTTAATACCCAATGACTGAAATTAAAAGAGAAACATGGGTGATATTTTTGCTGGGTGCTTTGAATAAAATTAGAAAGAAAACACTTCTGTGCTCGATATTATTATTTCCTGTTAACAATTTGTGTTTCAGAAAACTCATTAAAAATCTTCAAATATGTGATAATGCTAAAAGAAAGAGGAGTTTCCCCAACATATGGAGCACTGAACAATTTGCTCTTTGCAGTGTGTTATGTGATCACATGTACTGCGCCTGCCAGAGGCAAAATAATCACATTATAGCTCCTACTCCTCCATATGGCAAATTTGCTTGCAATAAAAATGCTCAGTTTGAAAATAATGCAGTAGAATATATGCTTTCCCCCAAATAAATGCTCAAAGAGTAATAAAATTATTTCTTTTCATTGAGGATCCTAGAGACTGTATTCACAGTGTGGACGATTTTCCTTCCCATGCTGAATTTAGGGTGATATTTTAAAAACACAGGAGTATCTTGTTCTGGAAGCTTCTAAGCTATTTAAGTTACCAAGAGACTTTTCATTCAACTACAATATTTTGGGCTCAGATGTTAATGCAGCAGAATTACTGTATGTTTCTTTGCTCAGCAGCCCAAATGACAAAATAAGATAAAAAAGAATTTAAAAACAACTACATTTTCTTTTGGAAGCTGCTGGTTGATGGAATTTTATGCTTTCCAGATTTTAAAATACTGCTTTTCTTAAAGTAACATCAACCTTTAATGCTTTTTATCCAGAATAAAAAAAAAGTCATTGTTTCACAGGAAACATACCTGCCACAACTTACCACAACCACTGAACAAGGAATTGTTCTGCAGCTCCCAGAATCACTAATTTCAGTAAGTTATCATTTGCTCCTGTTTATCTGAGTAACTTTTATACAGCTGTACACAGGCATTGATGCTTTTTCTTATGTCTGGATAGGGCTCTGAGCAACCTGGTCTAGTGGAAAGTGTCCCTGGCCATGGCAGGGGCTTAGAATGAGATGAGCTTTAAGGTCCCTTCCAACCCAAACCATTCTATGTGACCACAAATAGAACACTGAGACAAACACTTAATAAAGGGAATAATTTGCGTACCTCTTGCTCCTTCTGCAATAATTCCATGGCTTCCCGAAATTTCCTTTCCTTTGCCTCGGTTTCAGCAATGGTGGCCTTGTTCTGGTCCTCGTATGCCATTGTTACTACAGCCAGAATCAAGTTGACTAGATAAAATGAGCCCAGAAAGATGACCATCATGAAGAAGACTACATACACCTTCCCAGAAGCTCTGAGGGTCTGCAAGCAACACACCCCAGAGATAAACATTACCACAAAAAATACCAAGTAGGCTTTCAATGTGTCTCTGAAATTCTTTAGAAGCACCGAGCTTCCTAGACAGAATGCTTTAGGAAGCTTAAATGGAATTAGATCTTCCTCGGCCCTTCTTCCCCATCTTTCTCCCTCCTCCTATATCCTCACATGTGAATCAGTGATTGTACATCCCATGAGGACGCTCAAGGCATTTTTACGTTTTTGAAGGACAGTACAGAACCCTTTTAGTACTTTTTCCAAGAGCAGCGTGAAAGGGCTGGAAAGCACTTCACCATCCCTTTTCTAGGAGTCAGAAGGAAGGAGGCAGAAGGGAAGATGTGGGCTCAATGACTGGCAGCTATTGCTTTTATTTGAGGTTTCTTGTCCTCCCTGTACATTTTCTGCCTCAACCAATGAAGATCAGTTCTGAACAGTGCATGAAGCTGGTACCTGTTGGTATAGACGCTCCCAGTAGTCCTGGGTCATCAGGCGGAATAAGGAAAGAAAAGCCCAGCCAAATGTGTCAAAACTGGTGAAACCATAATCAGGATTTGGCCCAATTTTACAGCATTTATAGCCAGGAGGACAGACCCTAGAATTAATAACAAAAAGCAGAGCTCTCATAACAGTGCAGATTTCAAGGAAAACTTCAGCTTATGCAAGAGTTCTGATAATGTTTCAGCTCTTCAGTTCATTGCTAAACAATTTTCTATTCCAATATTCTAACAATACTACTCCAGGTAGTATTGGCCGGAAGGAGGGATGGAAAAAGCAGTACCTACAATCCAGCAACAAAAGAAGAGGACAGGCTGAAGTAGACCACTATCCCAGGACAGCTTCCTCATCTCCAGTCCTCATCCCCTGCCCCTCACTGCAAAGGAGCCACATCTCCCTCCTTGCCCAAACCTGCCCTCCAAAATTCGCGTTTTGTTTTTCCAGTTTAATGCTCACAAGCATTCACAGAGAGGAAACTACCTGTCCTGTGCTATTGCCCAGACCTTTCACCTTTTCAGTTCTCTCATATATCCATGGAGAAGAGGAAGAGCACTTTTGGAAAGTTCAAAAGACTAATTAGACCCGAATAGGCCAACTGCAGGTTCATACTTCATTCCCTACCAGACTTAAATTACCTGACTGTTTGCTATACTTTGTTTTCTCTGTTCTTATTTCTGCATTCAGGGAAAGCTTGGAATTTCTGCTTTTGTCTCACATGGTTGAGCAAATATAGGAGCACTGAGGCAGAGAAAACTTCCGAGGAAGAAATAATCTTAAGTGCACTTACCCAGCACCATGACCACACAGCAAAATATCCACAGTACCATTTTTCCTAGCAAAGTCATCTATTAAAAAAAAAAAGAGGGGGGAAAAGAATTAAACCCAGAGCACTTTCTAGCCTGAATCCTCTATCATTTAATGTGAGTAGTGATGAGTAACCAGTGACCTGTAAGAGCGAGTGTACAGGTTTCCCATGCTCACATTAACTGCACCAGATTGCAGGATGTCCCGGCCTCATTTATAAACATGCATCTGTGTATGCACACGTTTCAGACTGAAGGGAGTTCTTAACGCAGAATTTTCAAAGATATTATTGCTTTGGCCACATCCGTATAAAGGAAATGAAGAATTGGAAGGCATAGGTTCAAACACAGTCACATAATCCAAGAATGGATTGGGTTAGAAGGGACCTTAAAGATCATCCAGTTCAACTCCCTGCCATGGCAGGGACACCTTCCACTATCCCAGGTTGCTCCAAGCCCTGTCCAACCTGGCCTGGGACACTTACAGGGATCCAGAGGCAGTCACAGCTTCTCTAAGCAACCTGTGCCACTGTCTCACCCCTCTCTGAATAACGAATTTCTCCCTAAGATCTAATCTAAATGTTAAACCAATCCAAGGTTTGGTAAATGTTGGTGCAAACTCCGGCACACTTCTGGCCTGTAGCAATGACCCCTCTCCAAGAAAGTCTGCAAACATCACTAGGAATGGAATAGACCAGTTTGGTTTCCAACTAGCAATAAAAAACAAAGTCCTGTTCTGAGGAGGAAGAAAGAGTATTTGGCTGTGTGAATCTCCACCACTGCTGAGCCAAACAGCAGCTCCTAACCCTGCTTAGCTGAGAAATGCAGATTAATCCATTAGGATGCTGGAGCTGTGCCCTTTTTGAACTCTTCCCCTATTTCTCTTAGCATTAGTTACCCTGCCATCAGCAGAATCAAAGTAAAAGCTCTAGCTAATAGCTAATTATCTCCATTAAGATGTGGATTTATTATCCTAGATATGAGGGAGGTCTCATGTCTCCCTGGTGTTCTCAGACCTCTCCTGTGCTCATCAGATAAGTCAGCATGATTCGGAGCCACCAGGAACCTTTGATTTCAGCTCTACCGTACCATGTACATACTCCATAAAGGAATGAGTCCCTATCTGGGCTACTTTCCACTGAAATCTTGCTCAGTTCCACTCCTGCCAACTGAAAAAAAAAAAAAGAGTTTTTAAGAATATTCAGTGATTGAACTTTGGATAATCCTAATAACATATAGTTCTCCATGTTGAAGATGGGAATTTCTCACAAAATCAGGACTAAAGCAGTTCATAAAAATATATATAAAAGTAGTTTTATAGCAAACTGGGCTTATAGTGCTGTACATCTTCAATCCTATAGGAAAATCATCTACCATGCATTAGACTTGTCTGGGCTCTCCTATACCTTTTGGCATAGGATTTGAACAACACAAAGGTTGTGAAACAACACACATTTTTAATTTCTTGAGCTCTACTTTCTCCAGGCCATTGCCTTTATACAGTTTCAATGTTCTGCATATACCAAAATATAGATCCTTTTGCTTCCTGTTCTTCAGCACAGAAAAATCAGCATTTTTAGCCCAACTTTGTCACATCCATGGTCTCTACTATGGTATTCTAGTCACTGCTTGGTTCCTTTTCAAGTTTGCTTTCAATTGTGATTTTTACTGCATTCTGTACATGTAAATTACTTGCTTCTTATGTGTGGTCTCTTGGTAGGAACAAGTAAAAAACGGTTTTCCTCAAAAATCTTTTTTACACTTTCTTCCCCTGGACTATGAAGTTATTGAGGAAAAATTATTGAGGAAATCCTGTCTGAACAAATCTCCCACACAGAGTGGACAAACAGCAGTTCTGGGTGGCTTTTCCTGTACTTCAGCAGTTCTCCTGGAACAATTCTTCTCTCCGTGTGCAACTGCTGCTATGTCTGAACTCACTGGGGGAGATTTTCTTCTGTGACGAAGCTTCCTTCATATTTCTGGCACAGACACTGATTATTTTGAATCTGTTTTTTTCACATATATTGAGTCTTCTCCTTTAGCACAAGGCTTTGCTATTCTGAATTGCATCTTACAGTTGTTCCTCTGAGAGCTCTTTGATGCATTTTCAGATCTCTGCTCCGTGGTTCCATCACCAGCCTCAGACAAGGTGTAAATGTGAAAGATGTATATTGTATAGATCTTATATAAGACATAAAATGAGACATATTTGATGCCAAGTAGTGAGTAATTTGAATTTTCAATAAATTCCTCTGTTTCAAGCTGAAGAGCAGTTTGCACTGGGCAGGAAAATGAAGATGCATGGGCTCTTCAGCCTGTAGTAAAAGGTGAACTTTGGGGAATTACAACAGAGAATGAGCCTAATGGGTGTTTCAGTTATTGTCAGGGAAACAAAATTGGATGTTACTGGAAAATTTGGGAGTGCTTTTTCCTATAATGAAGGGAAGGAGTGCATTTCTGGATGCCTTCGAGCTGCTCTGGCAATCAGAAGGCCATTATCAGGTAGTTATCAAAATATCAATCAAAACATCAACATATTTCACAGCAGGGGTTATACACGTGTGCATAGGTGTCTATGTCATCATCTGAAGAAGAATTAAGGAGAAACAATTACCTGAATCATTAATAAAGTGTTCATAACTTTCCCATGTTTTATTACAAAACTCTGTAGTGTTTCTGATACACTTTTGTCTGAGATTGCCCTTAAAAAGCTGGAGGCCTATGAGGGCAAAGACACTGAGGCAGAAAACGGTCAGGATCATCACATCAGCAAGTTTCTTAACAGACTGGATAAGTGCCCCTACAATGATCTTGAGTCCTAAAAAGACAATGTAATAAGGAAAAACAGGATAAAAAACTGAGATTCAGGTATCATACTTGATTAGAGTTAATGTATAAAAGGCAAATTACAAGAATTACAGGATAACACGTGGCACACATATTTGCAATACAAGTATATTTGGGATGAGAGTGACTAATATGAGAAAAGGGGTTTTTTCCTCCTTTCGTTGTCCCTCCAATTTTTAGATGTTCGTTTAATCCCTGAAAAATATTCATGCAAATGTGACGAACCAGAGATAGTCTAGTTTTCTTTATCCATAAAAAGTAATATGCATGATTCAAATGATACTTCCAACACTGGTAATCTGTGAAGGTACTATCCAATCTAAGCTTCCCCTGGCAGAGATAGATAACATAAGATCATTAGTATTAATGTCCCTTCAATATCCAGAGTTATTTCTGTGGAACCATAACACACAGACCAGATAAAAGAATATGCTGTAAAATTGACATTATAAACTGCGAACAGTATCTTTAGAAGCAGAATGAAAATAAACTATATTCAATATTCTTTCTAACACTTGATTCATTCTGACTGGGAC
>VYXC01001714.1:0-10439 GCA_013397175.1 Platysteira castanea | reverse complement strand
GGCTCTGCAAGGGGACCCCAAGGATGAGGAGGAGGACGTTGAGGTTACATCGGTCCACACTCTGCATTCAAACTGCTGATGGAGGAGAAAACCAGAGGGGTCCTTGCCATAGCAGATCCCTTCTGGAGGTAAGGTGTTCTTTATTTCTGCACATGGGGGTCCCTCCTGGACTGCTACCACTGAAGTTCTGCCCCTGCTCTCAGGGTTGTGGAATATCTGCACAACAGAAGCCGTGAGGCAGAGAGCAAAGGCCAGGAGAGCTCGAGCTGAGGCCAGGAGCTCTCCAGCAGAGGACACAAAAACTCAAGCAAAGGCTTACAGGAGGAGGTATGAAAGAGGGGCGTGAGGGATAGTGCTAAATAACAACTACCTACACAGGGTGTAAATGTGGAGAGTTTAATTGGAATTTATTGTGGAGAAATTAAGCAGAAGGCAGCAAAGTTAAGGCAAATAATCAAGAAGAAGACCCCAAAGAAGACAAAAACCATCTTTCCTGGTCTTTCAATGAAATGTGCTCTTCCAGAATCTAGATTGTGCAAGTTCTTCTTGAGCTCAGCCTACAGTGCTGAATTGAGTCTGATCCAAAATTAAGCCTACTTGCATCCAGCCCTTCTGCTTCCTGAAGAGCAGAAAAACAATTGAGCAAAGGGAGGTGGAAGTGAGACCATGCTGCCACCCTTCTGAAAACTAGGAGAAGGGCTTGCAGGAACAATCCCTGGAGTAAGAACTCGCTGTTTGTGTTTGCTCTAGTGACAGCAAGACCAGCAACAGGCAGGTGTAACCTGAGCAAAGCACCTTATCTCTGTGACACCTGGAAGGCGGCTTTCGAGACGTTATCACTGAGCAACACTTTGATCTACCAGGTGGGAGCAAAATGAAGTGATGCCACTTGTTTCTCAGGAGACTTCTTCCCTCCAAGCTCTCCTGGCCCACCCAAGCCCACCTGTGACATCCAGCTCTGTCTCAGATTCCCATCCCAGCAAAGCAGCTGTGGAGCTGAAATCTACCTTAAAAAATAGCTGAAAAAAACTCTTTTGTGGCAGACAGAGAGGTTTGGCCAGACAGCAGAGCCCTCTTCAGTCCACTGATGGGTAGTGAAGAGCTGGTTGAACCAACGTGACCTCGCAGGCACTGGCAAGCTCCCAGCTGGGCCAAACTGGGGTTTATCTGGTATAAATTGGGTACAGCAGGCACCAGTGTCTTCCAGACAAATGCACCCAGTCACTGCAGCTCCTACTGTAGATAGAAGACAAGGATCTGTCAAAACCAGAGGGTGGGAAATGCATCATATAATTACAGATATCAGTTCTTGGAAGAAGGATTTTTGCATGGAGAAATCTTGGGGTGGAGAAGGAAAAAGAGGGAAGAAAGGGAGGGAGCTCACACTCTAAAGCTAATAGATAAAAAAAAAATTTAAGTGATTTGGCCAAACATGTCATCATGTGACAAGTTTTTCTTGCAAACAGGTGCACCCCAGTTTTAGAAATATTAAATCTTAAGAGGTTTGCATTGCACAATAGATGGCAGCCAGAAAGCATGTTGATGTTTTCTGGCAGTGTTTCAGATGTCATGGTATTTTTTTTTTCTTTAAAGCTTCCATCAGCAGGAGGGAAAGCCGTGCCAAGGAAAAGGAATCAAATCTGGATGCAGCAAGTCTCGCATTCAGACAGATGCTCTCTGCCAGATGCTATGGGGCCAAATCGGAAACAACCACACTGAGTTCATTATGAAAACTGCATAATCAAAACCCTGAAAAAGGCAAAAAAAAAAAAATTAATCTATTTAATACTTAGCTAAATTCTCAACTGTTGAAATAGATTTGAAGAAAAATTCATTATAATCCCATCTTCCTTTTGAGGAATTCCGCCGCGTTCATGAGATGTCCATGAGATGGCAGGAGTGCACTGTCCTCCAGAGGTCGAAGGACCATCACAATGGTGACATTTCCACACCGAGAATCTCACTCTGGCTGTGGGCACTGCAGACAAAACACTGAGTTCTCTTTCTATTTATTGCTGATGGAAAGACATAAGGATGTGCATCAATGGGCACATCTTCAGAGAAGAAATAGACTGGTCGAGTTTCCCAAGGGTGGGAATGACTCTGTTTCACGGAAAGATTTGGATATTTGAAGGGACCTTAAAGTTTATCTGGATCTAAGTGGAAGGGACACTTTCCACTAGCCCAGGTTGCTCCAAGTCCCATCCAGCCTGGCCTTTTACTCCTCTTGCTTTCAGCATCCTCTTGCTTTGGTTGACAGAACTCTGCTTACTGCAGACCCTGGATCTACAAACTCATCCCATGCCGTGCACAGGAATTTGTGACCAGGCACTGCAAAACTGAAAGAGTGCAACAATAAACGGACCCAGACATCTGCCAGAAAGAAATCTGGAGGACAGGATTTAGAAATCACAGCCCTCATATTTACAGCTGGGGATGACTATGGAAACAAGCCCTCCGGGGTGTCCCAGTTTTCAGCTCTTTTTATGATCCCGAGTTCTCCACACAACTGGGGCACAGCTGTGAGCCTGCCCCTGGTCAGACAGGACCCATGGCAGCCCAAGTTCTGTGCACTGGGCCAAGGGATGGGCTGGCAAGTTGTGCAAGTGCTTCCCTGAGCCAGGCTGCAGAAGCAGCATCCCAGCAAGAGACGGATGCTTGTGTCTGAAGAGAACTCAGCTGCCTCAACAGCTTCAAGAGAGCAGGTTGCATGATGGAGCTGCTTTTTGCATGCGCCTGGTCTTAAGCCAGGACATCTTCCAAGTTTTTGTCCTCTGGTCTGGGAAATCCACACTGGCAGGACAGGAAAACAAAAGGAATCATGGAATGGTTTGGGTCGGAAGAGATGTTAAAGATCACCTAGTTCCAACCCCGCTTCCGTGAAGCTCTCCATCAGTCTCTTGCTGGATCTCCTCTAGTAGAGGGGGTAATTGGGATGTTACAGCCCACAGCTCTTCCCACTGATCCTCTCACTGCATCTGCCCTGGGGGAGCAGAACTGGAGCAGTTTTGCTGTGCTGGGAGCTCCCTGTGGACCAGCGAGCTCCCACCTGCAGGCACTGCTGTGGTGGAACAGGTCTGCCTCATACTGGGAAGGGGAGGGGGCTTAGGAGCTGCTGAGGGAGATGCCAAAGAGTCACAAGATCTGTGTGGTTTAGCAGAGCAAAGGCCCGTTCCAGTGTCCCATCCCACAGGAAGCTGGGCATTCCCAGTGACATCACGGAAGCCTGCAAACAGCTCTGCTGCAGGGAGCCACTGTCCTCTGCAATGACCAAGAGGTGACATTGGTTACCTTTTCTCAATGCACCCTTTCAGTTTCTTGTAGATGTGGCACTTGGGGACATGGGTTAGTGGTGGCCTTGGCGGTGCTGGGAGAACTGTGGGACTCAATGATCTTAGAGGGCCTTTTCAACCTAAATGATTCTATGATTCCTTACCCATCTCCTGGCTTTCAAGCTCTGCAGTTCATGGTCTCTGATGTGATCTATAAGATCACTTTCCTCTTTTCTAATTCCCTCTTTCTCCTGCGTGGGACATCAAGTGATATCCCAGCTCCTGGCTGCAGAACCAGTTTCACATCAAGACACACAGACTCAGTGCGTCCCACTGCACGGGTGAACCATCTCCAGAAGCTGAAGTTTGTTTGCATCCATGGGCAATTAACTTGGTGATTATGGACAATGGTCCAAAAGCAGTGGGACAGGAGCAGTGTGAATCCCTCAGCATGAGATCTGATTAAGGAGAAATTCTTCCCTGTGGTGGTGAGGTCCTGGCACAGGTTGCCCAGAGAAGCTGTTGCTGCCCCATCCCTGGAAGCATTCCAGGCCAGGTTGGAGCAACCTGGGACAGTGGAAGGTGTCCCTGCCCATGGCAGAGGGTTGGAATGAGATTGTCTTTAAAGTCCCTTCCAACTCAAACCATCCCACGATTCTATGATCTGGCTACCAAGAGTCCACAAAGCCCCAGGAACAAGGGGATGTCCCTGGGATACAAAAGCCTCGAAGATGAGGGGAGAATGGGGCGTGAATTGTCACTTCCTCATGAGGACTGTACCATTCCCAAGGTTAGTGCCCCATTCCCAAACTACGCCCAAACCCACAGGTCTTGACGCTCATCTTGATCTCTACTCTTGAACCCTCAGCCTGACTTGAATCACTGCTGCTCTCTCCAGTGTTTAAATGAGTTATTAGAAAACCTCTCCCAAATGCATAAATCCCATCCTAATGCCCCCTGATGTCAGAGGGAAGGTGCCTGGTAACGTTGCTGGTCCTTGGATCAGGCCTCAGAAAAGCAGCTGCAAAACATTAACCCGCAGGCTCTGAAATTCATCCTTGCTTTAACTTGGTCTAAACCTTTGTAAATAACTCACAATGGTTCAGGGAGAAGAGAAGTGAACAGCTCTGATCTGGCTGTGTTGCCCTGTCCTATAAAATCAGCTTATGCCCTTAGGAGAGAGGAAAGCTCATTAAAATTCACCCAGAGCAGTGGCAGCTCCCATCCCACAAACCAAACTGTTCAAGAAGTGCAGAAATCATTGTGATGTTTCTTCACCTTTTTCCAGGGCCCGTAACAATTTCCTCCTTGTTGTGCTCGGTGTTCCCACTGCAGCTCCTTCCTACCGCCTCCCAGTTGCCAAGAAATCCTTCCTTGTGCTGCAAGAAACGTGAGAGTTCCCAGACAACATCTCCTCATGGCATGTGAAAGCAAGGGGGGAGAGGAGCAGGGATGTTTTCTTCTAGCGGGAGATATCAAGGGCAACGTGGTCATCTCGGGGAGTACCAGGCTTTAGGGGTTGGGTCTGTCCTAGCTTGGGAGGTGGGTGAATTATTCCATCTTCCTCTAGCTCCAGTTGTGTCAACCAGCACAATAACAGGAATTACAGTCTGAATACCATTTGCCTTTGTTCTTTAAGGTGTTTTTGAAGTGGAAGGTGCTGTTACCTGGCTCAGCTGAGAAATTTCTCAGCTTTTGTCGTGATTATCAACTCCCCAGCTGGGAGAACACCAGCTCAACAGGGAATTACAGAGCTGGGAGGGAATGAAGGTGGGCAGTGATGGCTGAACACCATGTGAAGATTTCCCACAGGCAGAAATACAGAAATTTTAGCATGTTGTCCATTATGTAGAGGGCAGAATTCCCATGCAGCACTGGCATATGCAGAAAAGCTGGGGAAGGTGGGGATGGAGTGTACCAAGCTGTCATTTCTGGGGAAAGCAGCCAAGTGCGTTGATACTTCTCGTGTAGGCTGGCTCCAAACCAAATGGCTTCACAGCAGGATTTCCAAATTACTGCCTTGACCACCACATGTGCTTCTTCCACGGTCTTAAAATCCATCTATGTAAGTGATCATTCCTTTGTTCTTCCAGGATAATTAATTTCTGCCCCAAAGCTCCACTTTCCAGTTCACATTTCTCTGGTCCCTGTGAGGACCTCAACAAGGCTGAGAAACCTCAGGCTTCACACTGCCTTCATCGAGGTGTTGTTCAACTGCTTGTGAATCTCCTCCCAAATCTTGGTGGAGGCATCTTCACCAGAGCTTTGCAGAGCCCGAGCCCAAGCAAACTCTATTGCAGGGATGAAGGGCATCCAAGGGCCTGCTGGAATGTGCTCTCCCGTGGAATGAAGCACAATCACTGATGAACAACACGCACAATCAGCCATTTAAAGTCCAAATCCAGAAGTGGTAGTGGCACGAGGCTGGCAGAGCATCTGGCTCCGGGTCTCTGTTGAATTAGGTGTCGGAGCAGGCTGGATCCTAACAGCAGTGTTAGACCAGATGCGCTGCTGTTTTCATATCAGCAGGGATTACATCGCTTAAAACCATTTATTTGATACTGGCTAATCGAGGCAGGCTCAGAGGAGCAGGGAAATGAAAGGGGTAATCAGATACTCTGGAGCTCGGAGTGCACACGCGAAATGTTCAAAGCCAACACGGTGCAGGTGCATATTCCCAAATGTGGGCTGGGTTGGCAAATGACTCCGTTTTCCTTAGGAGCTACCGGGGGAAAAAAGTCTGCAAAGGACTTCCCAGGCTCCAGCTGCCATCTCGTGGTCACACAAGACATCGTCGGTTTTGGTTTTTTCCCCTGATACCACCATTTATGGCTCAAGCAGTGCTTTTCCAAGATTGGTAACGTCAAAAATTTCTGGGAAATGTTTTCGCCAGGAAAGCCCTGGTCGGAAGCATTATATTCCCAAATCGCAGTGGGTTTGACCTTTTCACCACACGTTAGAGAGGATACTTTATTTTCCGTTGTGTGGAAAATAGTGATGTTTGGAAGAGGTGGACTTCAAAAGAGGAGGGGGTGGTGTTTAACATCCCTCATCATCCTTGAAATCTCCAGGGAATTTCAAGCAATGTTCAGCAACACACTCGGGTTTGAACTTTGCTGCTGTATTCCTCTGCTTTCTGATGGGTCCCCTCTTTCCCACCCCGAGGCAGGGAGGCTCTGGAGGGATGTAGGATCTGCAAAGCCAGTGGGCAGCCACAGCAGCCCCTCCGAGCTGGAGCTGCTGTTTGTTGGCTCCTTCCTCTGAGCACTTGCTCCAGCCCTGCTCCAGCAGCAGATCCCAGAGCCATCTGCAGCCCCCGGAAAACCAGCAGAGCTTTGAAGAAGATCAGAGGTGCATCTGCATGGAACAGCTTGCAGTATGGAAAGTCCCAGGGTAACATCCTGGCTCCGGGGAAGGTGATGGGAGTTTGGCTGGGTTTGCAGCAGGACCAAGATTTTTTTTTTCCAGCCTTGATCAGTGTGACTCAGAGTGTGAGCAGGACCTACAGCTGCTCTGGGCATGAAGCAAGGCACGTTCCCAGAGCTGCTCTGGTCCAGAAATTACCTAGTGTGAGTAAACACCACGTGGTACTCTGCTCCCTGGTCATGGAATCACAGAATGGATTGGAAGGAACCTTTAAATCCCATCTCATTCCACCCCCTGCCATGGGCAGGGACACCTCCCACTATCCCAAGGTGCTCCAAGCCCCATCCAACCCGGCCTGGGACACTTCCAGGGATCCAGGGGCAGCCACAGCTTCTCTGGGCACCCTGTGCCAAGGCCTCCCCACCCTCACAGGGAAGAATCCCTTCTCAAAAGCCAAGCCAGGATCATGTCCTGGCAGGACCCCTGGACCAGCTGTTGTTACAAAATGTTCATGGCTTGTTGTGCAAGGTCCTCAGATCAGAAAAGGCCACTTTCTTTTTATACAGTGTTCTTGTGTAGGGTAGATTTTGGGTCAAACCTTCACAGGATATGATAACAATAAAATCCAAACATTTTCCCCTGTAAAACTGGGATCTGAAAACAATAAAATAATGGGACCTACTGGCTGGAATAGGGCAGTAAATGTGTAAGGAGAGAAGAGGTTACTTAAACTGACTTCGAATGCCCTGGAGAGCTGGACTGGGTTACATGTCTTCAGAATTGGGTCAAATTTCTTCACTCAGAGGGTGGTTGGGCACTGAACAGGCTCCCCAGGGAAGTGGTCACAGCCCCAGGGCTGCCAGAGCTCCAGGAGCATTTGGACAATGCTCTCAGGCACATGGTGTGGCACTTGGGGTGTTCTGTGCTGGGCCAGGAGTTGGACTCGATGATCCTTGCGTGTCCCTTCCAAGTCAGGATGTTCTGTGGTTCTAGGAAATTTCATTGTCCTGCTCATGGGGGCTGAAGTAGGGCAGATAATGGGATATTTTTTGTTGATTTTATTTTGGTAATTTGTGTATAATCAAAACATACACCAAAAAAACCCAACCAAACCAAACCAAAAAAACAAAACAAAAACAAAACAAAAAAAAACCCCACACAAACAAAAAAAACCAAAAAAACCACAAAAACAACAACAACAAAAAAAACAAAACAAAAAAAAAAAAAGCCAGAGACTTAGTGTCATCAAAATACACATCAGGTACACCAGATATTCTGGGATGAGCCCTGATCATTGCTTCTCACAGGCTCCATCAGCCACCTCGCTGTTTGTGCAGGACTGATGCAAAGTTCCTGTAATCTCCTTTGCATCTCACACTGGCCAACCAATTCCTTCTTATCTCTTCTTATCCTTCTTACCTGCTTCCCGAGCAGATGAAAGCATATTTCATGGGCTTTGCTCAACTCAGAGATAAGAATCACCAGTAAGAAAGGAGGTCAGCTGCCAGGTAAGCAAAGTTTGCTGAAGGAATGGCTGAAAAACCCCTCATGAAAACACCAGTGAATTCGGCTTCAGGAAAATACCTTCAGGGATGAGCTTTGAATCACGAAATACCAGCAAAAAGATTCTGCAGGGCATCTCTGCCCTTTGGCTTTTTCGTTCTGGCATTGGTCTTGGCCATGAGACCTCATCCTCCCTGGGTGATTTCCAGCCACTGCAACAGCTCCAGCAGTTTCTGAGCTGCCGTCTTGCAGAGCTGAGGGGCTGGAGAGCTGTGAGGAACCTCTTGGAAGATGGAATCACGGAATCATTAAGGGTGGAAAAGCCCTCTAAGATCATTGAGTCCACCCATTCCCCCAGCACTGCCAAGGCCACCACTGCCCTGTGTCCCCGAGTGCCACATCCACATGGTTTTAAATCCCTCCAGGGATGGAGACTCCACCACTGCTCTGGGCAGCCTCTGCCAGGGCTGGACAACCCCTTCCATGAAGAAATTTTTCCTCATATCGAATCTAAACCTCCCGTGGCCCAGCCTGAGGGCGTTCCCTCTCCTCCTGTCCCTGTTCCCTGGGAGCAGAGCCCGACCCCCCCGGCTGCCCCCTCCTGTCAGGGACTTGTGCAGAGCCACCAGGGCCCCCCTGAGCCTCCTTTTCTCCAGGCTGAGCCCCTTTCCCAGCTCCCTCAGCCTCTCCTGGTGCTCCAGCCTCTTCCCCAGCTCCATTCCCTTCTCCGGACACATTCCAGCCCCTCAATTCTTCTGAGGAACCCAAAACTGCCCCCAGGATTGGAGGTGGCTCAGCAGTGCCAGCACAGGGCGAATGTGTGGGTGCACATCTCATCAGCACGTTTGGCTTCGTGCGTCTTGACTTTGGAGCTTAAACAGGTGGCAGAGGGACAATCTGCCTTTTTCCTTTCTCTGTCTGGACTTGGTGTGAAGGCTTAGCCAAGCTCAACCCTCTTGCAGAGCTCTCCGAGTCAGTGCCAAGTCGGGGCACTGGCTCAGCAGCTGCTGGGAACCTCTGCCCCTTTCCCAGCATGGCTGTGCAGTGGAGCTGATGTTTTCCAGCACCGGTGTTGGGCAATCTCCTCCTTTCTCCGGACAAAACAGCCTTCACTGAGACAAGACCCCAGATGTTATTGTAAAACCATGGAAGAGCGAGCCGTGTGATCGGGGCTGTATGAATGAAATTCCAGCCCGTAAATACTCAAGCTGCACACTCCCCACCCTGGTTTATGATCTTCCCTACACCGTGATCCCAGACCAGGCTCGTGCTGGCCGAGGCCACAGCCAGTTTACTGCACCAGGCCCTGGTGTGCAATTCCCTTCCTTTCCAGAGAGGTTTTTGCAGCAAGCTGGGTCTTGCCGGGTGCCACGCACTCCCAGTTCCCAGGAATTTCAGAGGCGGCTCTTGGCAGCCTGCAGGGCTTGGCTCATGCCCTGTGAAGGAATGTTTCAGCATCTGTGACACTTGGATTAACGGGCTCTCCGCTGCCAAGCAGAGCCAAAGCCAACTCCTCACACCTTTGATTAGACCGGCCTCAATCTGATTAGCGTTGCCTAATAAAATAATTTCTATCTGTGGTCATTGACCTTCAAGAAATTCCAATTTTTTGCGCTGAAATTAAGCTACCTGCCCTTTGCAGAGGAAGGATTCAGGTGCAATTTCAATTCCTCAGGACCATAATGTATTCCTCATTATTTTATGCTTTACATGATGTCTCTAGGACAGATTATTTCAGGGAAAAAAACTCCACAAAACAAGGATTCTAATTGTTTATATATTTCTTCTTCTCTTTCATTTAAAGAGTCAGATGCCTGCAGAGACAAAAGGCACATCTAAAAAGCACAGATTTTTTGTGTGAGGCCCAGATAAGTGACAGTTTTTTATAATTAGCCCTGCTACACAATTTTTATATGGATTTCTAAAGGCCGTAATATTTCCTGTTTCATAGAAGCTGCATGGCATGAAAAAAATCAGCGTTTTACCCACAGTGATGCAGGACTGACTTTCCATGAGCAGTTCTTTCTGCCAAAGGACAGACCTGGAAATGAAAATGTGGAGATTGGATGGGAAAAAAAGCAGTGTCTCATCATCACAGAATAAGTTTGAAAAGCCTGCTTTTAATGACTCTTGTAAGGAGCCACAGGGGACAGGAAGTTTAAATCTCTGATCCCTCCATCACTTCCTTTAGGACAACGTTGGGTGTGCAGCTGCTGCAGATGGGTTCCAAATGCTTGGGATGGTCTTGCTGCAGAAAAACTAGCAAACTGTAAAATGAAATATAAAATGAAATGAAAT
>VYXC01001712.1:123969-146720 GCA_013397175.1 Platysteira castanea | reverse complement strand
TATTCTATTCTATTCTATTCTATTCTATTCTATTCTATTCTATTCTATTCTATTCTATTCTATGCTATGCTATGCTATGCTATGCTATGCTATGCTATGCTATGCTATGCTATGCTATTCTATTCTCAGTATTTTAGTCTTGCAGATTTAAGGACTATTTCTAAGGATCTGATGAGGTGAGGGAAATACATCTACCGTCAGAGGGCTGGAATTTAGTACATAGGACCCCATATCCCCATCTGAAATCTTCTACATGTTCACAAGATTCTGATTTAATATATTAAAATTGTACAAGATTGTCTTGAGTTTTTTTTAATAGGAAAAGATAACCACTCTTGCTCTTGAAAGCCAAGTAGCTCCTACCCTAGGGAAATATTTTGAAAAGCTCTCGTTGCAATTTTTGTGACATTCAGTGTGACTATAAAGGCTAGAAACTAAAAGATTAGTAGGTGTTGCTCCTTTTCACACTTAGTCTTTTAGCTTACACTTTAAAAATAAGTTAAAAAAAAAAAAAAGGAACACTATATTATATTCACTATCCTATCCTGCAACCACTCTATATACTATATTGACATATAGAGTGGGTCCTGAGTGAAAAAGCTGCCCCAAATTTAGTACAAAGAACAAGGCTGGGGCAGGTGTGTCTGGGTAGTGGCATGAGCTGTCTGTCACCAGTCCTTTCCAAAGCAATATTTTGGAAAAGGATATATTAGGACATTAGCTTCTCTAAAGGGGCCCCACAGATGAAGATAAACTACTCCAGAGGATAAAAGAGTTTAGCTATAAGGATTTAAGGCAAGCCATGCCTGTTGTCCTCAATGCCAGAGAATGGGCCCTGGCCAATTTTATGGAGTACTGTAGATGTAAACTAGGCTTGGTTTGACAAACTAAACCCAGCTCTTGAAACAGCTACCAAAATGGTAGACTGCTCTTTCCAGGGTTGTCCCTTTTAATCCTGCTGCCCAGATTCAAGCAACAGCTTTCTGCAAGTCCCTCAATAGGATCTCTGCAGTAGACTTCAGTTGCAGACTGTTAGCTGACAAAAGCTATTGCATCCGTTCTCTGTGTCACAGAGCAGTTTGTTTTTAATATTCCAGACTGGCTAGCCAACAGCCTTGGGGAAACTTACTGCAAGTTTCCTGAAACATAATATAAAGGCAGTTCTGTTTATCCTCTGCATTTCACATGACAGAGTACAGGAAAGGTTAAATGAAGAGCTGTATGTGCTGGTTATTAAGGGTTACAATTGAAGGTGAAGAGCATTTTAGACTTTTTATAGCTGCTATTGTTCTGCTTTTGGAAAGAGAGCTCTTTTTTTCAGTTTCCAAAATACAAGTTAAAATGCTTGTCAGCTCAGAAAGATGACAAAATACACACATGAATGCTACAGGAATTACGGGGCTCATATCTTGTCTTTCATAACTTAGAATTAAAACAAATCATAGGCACCCTTCCACACTCATTTGGTGCATTACATACAAAACTTCTTACGTTTCCAATATGCAATGTATAGAATTCTTGTATGAGCATCTCCAGTCCTGATAAACTGGATATACAACAACTGGACATACTGCAAATTGGAGACCAAAGGCCTCAGCTAATAATTAAAATGTTCTGCTCCGATTGTACACATTCTGTAATAACAAATGATACAAGTAATTACTTGTTTCTGAAAATTGCTGTACGGGTTAATCAAAGAATATGTGAATAACATTTATGAAGTGTAGTGTGCTATTATGGTCCAGAGCTTGTTTTTGTTTATTTTTTTATTGAAGGTTCTTTAAATGGCAGAAGACAATAAGATAATGAAAAAGAACAACTGAAATGTCATGACGACGTATCTTTGCCATTGGCAATAGCAGCTGATGATATACAAGTGATTTTTAAGTCACAGAATACTAGAGGGGCACATTTCTATTATGTCAATCTTTTCAGTGTGAGTGCACTCCTAAATAAACAGGTATTTTGAAATAGTATTGTTGTTTTCTGGCTTCATGTTGCACTCTTTCTTCTTTACATGCTTCATTGTTAAGTACGCTAATTATGTTAAGAGTGTGAAAGTGGGTGGCATAAAATTCTTTAGCTGAACTGCAGATCAGACTCTGTAGGTTTTTGACCAATAAATTGTGCCTCCCTTCTGATAGGACTTTAAGGGACCTAAAATGAAGTGGAACATCAAACGTCAAAGCCTGCTTCATTAACGGTACTTCTTTAAAGTGAAAAGCATGGGAATTGTGGTAAGTAGGATTCAGGTAACTGGATTAGTTAGCTGTCTTCAGCTGTAGCTGCACAAACTTGGGAATTCTTTGTTTCAAAATACATGCTACTTATTCTAAAACTGCATCCTTCCACTGGATATGAATCAGCCCTGCCTTAGTGCACTTGATCTGTCAGTCAGAGTGACAATAAGACTTCTGCCCAGGCAACAATATCAATATATGTTTTTTAAACGATCCCCTTCCTTTGTCATCAACATGCATTGTTCTGTTCAGGACCTTCCACGGCAATTCTGCCCTCAGAGTTGTCATTGCATTTCTAACTGTGTGAAACAGACAAGGTCATATAATCCAGTCTTCCTTCAGAAAATTAATACAATAAAAATGATATGATAAAATATGCGATGTTCTACCTACAGATTTTTTACTATTATCCTGAGGGTTTTAATAGTATTTTTTTATTATTTTGCTGGTTCCTCTCTGATATATAATTCTTGTTTATCTCAAACCAGAAAAACCTGTTTCCATATTTCATAATGATTCCTTAGAAGAACTTCAGAGAAATTAGAAATTCTATTACAGTTTGATCTAAATATATAGCCCAAACACTTGCATGGCACAGCTGCTTTCCAAGAACACTTGTGTATTTTAGTCAAGATGATCTCTGTAAGTGGATTTATCAATGCATGGATTACTGGAAACGGACATGTTCTGACACTGAAAATTAAAAAACCAGTACCTTCCTTGTTCTGAAACAACCTTGAGAAACAAATCTTGGGTAAGAATCACTTAGCATTACTGAAATTGTTTTACTAAGACATGTCTTCATTGATGATTTATGTTGACAAATGGAATTTCTGTAGCATTTTCCACTTGCACCTGGACAGTCTTGCTTTGAGCACTGCACCCTGTGTACTGCAGCTGCACCCTGTGTACTGCAATTGTCTAGAGGTATGGGGAAAGGTAAAGATACTGTTCCTCACTTTTTGCACAGGAAAGTGCAGGACAATGTCAGTGCTCCACCCCGCAGAAGGGTAGCTCTGTTAATTCCTTAAGCACTGGTTTTCCTCCAAACCAGAACAGACTTCTCTGTTAAATTATCTTAATTGTGGAAGTAAAAGTGCTTTTTCTCACTCCCTTAAAAATCATTTTGGACTGGTACATGCATCCAGTTCAGTCTTTCTACTGAACTTCCTCTTTTCTGCTACTAAACACACTGCCAGGTATCACATACTTCAGGGTACAGAATAGTAGGAAGAACAACAAAAGGTCTTTAAGCAAGAGAAAGAAAGAAAAAGACAAACTGTGACTTAAGATATTATTTTCCATGGAACTTGGGAGGTGAAGGAAGTCAGTTGCCTGTGGTAAAGATATGAAAGAAATGATTATACTTTAAGGTTTGAAGCTAGAGCAGTGGTTTGTTATTTTTTTTATCAGTGAAAAACATGGATTTCCACTAAAAATATCCTTTCTGCAGATATATAGATGAGAGTGTCTAAAACCTAGTCTTTTCAGAGTTTAACGCAAAAATTGAATTAATTCCATGGAAATCAGTACTTAATATCTAATGCTCCACTGACAATATTTCTGAAAATCTTTAATCCACCCTGCCCAGCACAAAAAAATCCCAAGACTGTCTGCACACTCTGCTGGAGAGAGGTCTTCACACTATGCTGAATACAACAACTCATCAGAAGCTTAAACAGTATTTTACAATATTTTTCTCTGTTAGATTGTCAGGAAACTTACTATTATGCCTGTCTCTTTGTCACATTAAGCAGGTAAACCATGGAAAGAAGAAAATTATCTTAAAATCGTGAGTTACACTTAAAAAAATCCTAATTTATGTAAAAATTAGGCAGCCATCCTTAGAATAATGAAGAAACAACCTGGATGCTGAGTGCCAAGTACCATTTTCTCTGAATCCCGGACACACAGACACATTTAAGCATCATGTTTCATGTAAGACTTTCTGCCTCAGCCTGAGCTCCCCCATTCTTCACCACTGCTACTTGATTCCTGCCCTTTTATGTGCTGCTCTGCCACCCACTGGCCTCTTTATTCCTGACAGAGACACTATAGTGCAAGAAAAAACCCCAATTTTCCTACATACATCAAAATGATTGTTTGAAGTAGGCCCAGTTGAAGCATCTTTACAGCAAATGAAGCATTATTTCAATGTGGCACTTGTACTTTTCCAAAATAAAGAAGTCTGTCTAAATGAAGTGTTGCTAAGGAGTGGGACATAGGCCATCCAGCAGTCCAGCCTACCTGGGTCACACCTATCCTGGGTACCACTGAGTGGCTGAACTTTCCATGCCCTTTGACTCTTATTTAAGAGCAGTGAGTAACTTCCATTGGCATTAAAAGGGAGCTATGAATTATCCATGCCACGGAAGGCTAAGACTAGTGGATTTAATTGTGGATTGAACACATAGCTATTTAAAGTGAGGCTGCACATGCTAAAATCAAAACTTAGAGTTGGGAGGCCTTGGGTTCTACTTACCTGCATATATGAGTTAATACCAAATGTCGGAAGAGGAGTTCCTACAGACTGGAAAGGTCTCTCTTGCCTTTGCAATTTCTCTGTTACTGTCTTATGGCTGTGCTTTGCATATTAAAGACCACGTTGTCTTGCCCATGGGAACACTAACATTAAAAAATAAAGCTTATTTTTGCACTTCTAACTCCTCACAAGTTATTTTTATGTTTTGAAAATTAAAATGATACTACTGAAACAGAACTATTATGCATTTAGAATGTTTTGGAAAGCTTTTACAGTTTACAGAAAAATGTCAAACCTCTCCCCAGTATTAAAAACAACTAACAGATTGTCAGTTTCTATTTTGACCTGTGAAAGAACATGATACTCACTAATTTTTATTTAATATAAGGCATAAATATGCTACCCCATATTTCCATGTTCACATGAAAGCACAGGTTTTTGTAAAGGACATCCAGTATTCTGCTACGATTAATGAAACCCCTTTCTGTAGCACACATCCAGATAACTCATGGACATCAGATGCCCATACTGCCCTACCACTTAAGCAAGAGTGCTCATTCCTGAATTCATGTACTGATCATTATAATAACAGTACTCTTAAATACCATCAAAAGTGTTGCTGCTCTTGTCTTGTTAGATGGCGTATCATTTGAAGAGACTGCCAAAGTACATGCTCCCACATTTGGCTTACACTTCTGTTCTGCTTTCATTAATGAAGAATGGTAAGCATTAGGATGCAGTTATTCAGCCAACTTGACAGTCTGGTACATCCCTTTTATTACAGGCTAGAATAGTTATAGTTTCCGTAATCATCAAATTGACCCTTATTTTAAGTGGTTGAAATTCTCCAGGGCTAAAAGATAGCCTTATGTTTTCCTCTGGTAATAATGAAGAACATGTTCCTTTTAATAATGGTCACACTAGACATTCTCTCAATCATTGTTACTTTGAAGCAATTACATTAAATCACTTTTCATGAAATAGGGGGAAAGAGAAGAAAAAGCTCAAGATGTAACACTCCGATACTATGAACAAACTGCTGTTGAACATGGAACAAAGGAGGTGGAAAAAAAGTAATTTTCAATTAAAATGTATTAACAGTGATGGAAACCCAGGAGCAGATTCAACTACCCCCAAATGAGGGAGCCTGGTGAATGGAGAACCCTTGCACATTAGAAGAACTGGCCCATCTGAGTGTCAGGACCTGCAGCTGTGAACTGCTCCATCAGGAGAGGGAAGAGGAGACCTGTACACCATTCAGTGTCATTGATCAGAGCACACAGCAATTCAGAAACAACATCGCCTTAATTTCTGAAGTATTATTCAGCATGTGAGCCCTGTAGCTAATGTGTACCAAAACATTACACACATAATAGGGCACAGCTGCTTTTCAATAGGCCAAAGGCAGATTTCTGCCAACATATCTGAGGTAAAGGTAAGACACTGAAATACTGAAGTCCAGGGATTTTACTACAACAAACCAAAGTTAGGGAGAAAATATATCAGACATTATGAGAAACAGATTGGCAAAATTCATGAAGTTTATCTTCACTGACTCCTGATCCCAAGCAGCACCCTTATTAGCTCATTTGCATTCAGTGTTTATTTTACTGTTCCCTAGATAGACTTAAAAGTTACCTAAATGAGCACAGAGAAGATACAAAATTTCACTGGGTGCTAATTAAATTACTCCATGGGAATTTTGGATTCAGCAGAGAAGGAATAGAATCAGACTCACTCGTTTTGGTGGTGACTACCTGAGCTGAACTTGTTGCTCCACAGAGCCACACTGAGGTACCATATGCAGTATTTTACCAACCTTTTTTTAATCAAATGTTCATCAGAATAAAATACTGTATTATGTTTCATTATTCTATTTTAATATAGGATAGCATACTGTACTAGCTAATACTTTCATATGAGACAATGCTCTAGCTGTCACAAAACTCAGAGAAGTTTAGCATCAACCGAGGATCCTGATCCCTGTTTTGCCCTGCCAGGCCCCTTGAACAGGTCAAGAAGCGGTGCCAAGGCTTGCAGTCGGTTACCCACAAACAATTGCTCTTCAGTTCTCTTCAGGTCTCAATCACATGGGTGTAGTGAACCACCTACTAGTGTTTGTTCTTCTGTGTTGGAGGGAAGCAGGACTTTTGTTTGATCTTGAGAATGGGCTTACAGTTCTTCCTCTATCTCTACCTATGACTGATCACACTTGTGTAGACACTGAGCTCCAGAGTGTCTATAAGAGAGAAAGAGAACTAAATTTCAGTGTTTCTGTTCTTTCCAGACATGCCTTCTCTTAGCTATCTTCAGGTCCACAATCAGTTTGACTTTTTAGCTCAGATTATTCTCAACTGGGGGAAGAAGCTGTCGGAGGTATTTTTTTAACAAGCACCATGCCTGCCCATATCACCCTGCCAATAACTGTAGATCTGGATTGCTTTCTGTAGATTGGGTGCCTCAGGAAAAAGTGAAAAGAAAAAATTAGAGGTATTACAGTAGCCAAGATCACAGATTTTGAATGAAGCTGTTTGGTGCAGTATTTTAGATTCACATTGGTTAAAAATAGCTGTCAAAGTTTTATGTCAATCTGTTAGCACAATGTTCAATTTATCTTTCTCCTCAGCAAGGTTGCCTGGAAACAGAGAAATAGTCTGAGAAATTATTTTCTGAAAGTGTGGTAACACTTGAGAAATCAATATGGCCAGTTTGGTTTTATTCAGAGATTTAGAACCTCTGAGATTAAAAACAGAAACCACAAACAAACAAATCAACATAGAGTAATCTTAAATACACCTGGTGCAACTAGCAATTTGGAGCACACAGCGATCTGTTACTTTCACAATTGTAGTGTACACTGGTATCTCTCCTGATGCAAGTAATAATTACATTCAAGGCAGAGTTTATCATGTAACATGCAAACTTAGGACTTTGGGCTGACTGGCTTCACAGGGAGAAATGAAAGCAAATTATTTGTAGCCACAAACCATGAAATTGCAGCAAGAGGTGCAGCGAGACCACAGAGGTATCTGCACCTGAAGACAAACAGAAGTCTTATGGCCAGAGTAGCTCATTCAAACAATGCTGCTGAAGAGACACACCCGCAGGCCGGCTGCCAGCTCCTATACTGTTACATGTCATGCACGGCTATAGGGCACACAGGCAAGGACAGGCAGCAACAGAGCGATGGCTGGGGTCAGTTACACTACCTGGCCAAGGGGAGAGATGATCATACAAGGTTTTTCAGAAACAGTTCCAAACTGTGAGTCTCTCATTTGACTGTGCTGCACTCTGTGCTGATGAATAATGGCCTTTAGGGAACACCTACAAAACATAAGCATCAGTCACTGCAAAGAGCTTTTTGAGACAAAAAGCTAGGTAGTAGGATTTTTTCTAATGCCAAAGATTTTCCAAAGCTTTTAATTTCTTTTTGTTATTGGATTACAAAGAGGTGAAAGAACCCAATACGCCCTTAATTATATGAAAAAACATAATCACACAGGTTATCCCCCTGAAGTTGTTGGGACACACGTATGGGTTTAAATGTACTGCTTGATCGGGCTCCACAAGTTTTTGTCAGCTGCATCTTGACACAGGTGATTCTGCTCCACACCACCCCCCATTCCCTGCAGTTTTGCTCTTCTATTTTCCACATTTCTCAGCACCTTGCCTTTGCACACACCAGAAAAGCACAAAAAATGCTGAAAGATGAATATGCTGAATATTAAACCAGGAATGCAACAATGTGGATGGTAAATGTTTCAGTGGGGTCAGTTGCACCATTGTCCAGTCAGGACTTCAGGCAGATGAAGGCAGAGTGGAAAAGAGTAGGAGTAGGAGTAGGAGAAGACAGTGCCTGCTGGAAGAGCAGGGTGAGCAGTTTATATTGAATAATTAATATGTTACACTTCACTATTCTCATTCTTCACAGGTTGTCTGTCAGCAGGCTCATTATTTTCCTTTTAATTTTCTGAGAGGAAAAAAGATCCAGTTTGATTTCTGTCAGCGATGTTGTTTGCCATCAGTAGGGACAGAGGGAGCACTCAGTATGCAGACTGATCAGTTGCACTGGTTGCTTTTGACCACACAAACATGCCTGTTTTCTGTCTCCTTACACGGAAAATTTTGACATTGTTCAAAACCTTGTCGTGCTACAACTAAATTTACTCCAGGATTCCTGTTGACTTGCTATGAAACATCCTGCAGTCATATGCTCATATCAAATCAGTGCAGCATGGGTACTCACACTGAAAATAAAACCAAAGCCTCAGAGAGGAG
Organism: Platysteira castanea; assembly: GCA_013397175.1. Taxonomy (NCBI): domain Eukaryota; kingdom Metazoa; phylum Chordata; class Aves; order Passeriformes; genus Platysteira; species Platysteira castanea. Next base: position 137,720 of record VYXC01001712.1, on the reverse strand, counting down.
TTTATACTCCACATACATGAATTTTCCTTCCCAGAAGGTTACTTACACATGGAGGACAGGACAATAAAATGCATAGGTCAATTCCTGTTCTTATTTCTATCTGAGAAGGGGAAGTGTAATTTATTTGTAGCCAAAAGTTGTTGCACATTTATATATCTTACAGCAAAATTTGATACAAGGCAGGAGGGCCGAGAGCCAGAATCAAGCAACCTTTTGAGTTTCGTGACCTTCAGCTATAGCTGTGATGACTCAAATAATATAACATGCAATTTCAATAACCCTACAGGGATGCTGTTCATGAGTAAATGCAAATTCTGGTGAACTTATGCATCCCTGGAGATTTACTCAAAGAGAATACAGAGATGATTGCCTTTGGGATGAATGAAAGCTGCAGTACTCACTGTGCTACACCCACATTAGCTTCTGTGAGCAAGACATGAAGAATGATGGCAACAGAAAGAAGAGAATTGTTCTCAGGAGGGTTCCAAAAGAGCTGCTCCACGGGTGAACGCTTGTCAGAGAAGCTGGGGTATCTCCAGGGCAACTTGTTTCTATGACGCTCATGCCACAAGCATAAGGTATTGACCCGTACAACCCTACAGATGTAGGCCTTGGATTTCGGCAGTCTTTCGGTATAGCCTCTCCCTGCACTTTGCTGTAGCACTGTTTTCAAGAGTAGTTAATTCATGGGGAAAACTCAGCAGCTCTAATATGGACACAAGCATATGCACTCAGGGAGATGTAGCCTCTTCTCCAGTGATGCAGATATTCGTATGCTAAGGTGCTCAGGGATACAGGGGAAATTTCAAGCATAGGTAGAACAAGAAACAGTCATCAGGAAATGATTATCAAGTAAAAAAACCCGCATGGATTAAAATGTGGGGTTTTTCAGGGAAAATAACCATAAATGGTATTTAATTTACAATTTACTGATGCGAGGATCACTTTGAACCTCTTTCTTAATAATGTATAATATAAATGCCAGTACTTCAGGAGGCTGGGGGTTGTGTGTGTGAATTACAGTCCCATCCACCTGAGTTCCACCTCACCCCCAATCACCTACCACCTCTAATGGTCATTATTTGTAGTCTGCTTTGTTGCTCAAGGCTGGTGGGAGGGTGTGCTGTAGTTTTACTCCCTGAAAGCTCCATTCACCTCACCAGAGTGTTATTACACTTGAAAACAGAGCAGTGCTAATTAATTTGAGACAGAGACAAGTGAAGTGGCTACAAAGTAAAACAGTGTCTTTTCTGCAGTGCCTTGTCTTTGTTGTGATCCACAAGATGGTCACCCACAAAAGAGGCCTTTCAAAGAGGCACTCTTAACTGTTCAAGCAGAAGGCTTTATTCAGAGGGATCTTTAATTAGAGGCTGTAAAGAAATGGTGGTGTGGCAAGTAGCATAGAATACACTTGGGGTTATAATACTGAAAGCAAAGGAGGAACTTGAACAGTACGGCAAGATAACAGAAGAGGGATATGTGTCAGAAATTAGAGACAAGTTTTCAAGATGACTTGGTCGAGCCATTCACTTAAACTGATCTTTATACAGCCTGCTTGAGATTTCTAGCCCAGGCATAGCAAGTTGTATGCTAACAGGAAATTGTTTTCTGGTCTGCCTTGCCACTTGCAGGTATTTGCTAGGCACAACAGGTGCTTTGTGAATGGCTAAGAGTGGCTGAACTTTAATAGCAATGCTGGGTTCAGTAAATCTGTAACTCAAATGATGTCTAAGACCTTACCCTATATTTTCACATTTGGTTGGTCACATGGCTTCCGCATACACATATGTGGTACAGACTAAATGGTCTGAAACTCCCTGGGGAAAAAATATCTTATACAGAGACCAGGTGGGTTTCACTCACTTATTAGCCTTCCTTCCTTAAATACCTAGGAACAACTAGACATTGCATTTATAGTAATTACAGTTGGCCTGGTTAATGAAAAATTACTTGTCTACATGAGGAAGCCCAATTTGAAAATCCATTTATTTCAGGAGTGTAGGGGAGGTCTTCTCCCTCACTGTGCTTCACATTCCTCTCCAAATCTCAACATATTGTTGTACTACAACAAGTCTGCAGAAACAAAAATTGTTCCGTTTTGAGCTGTCCATTTCATGGAAGGAGCAGGGAAATAGCGTCTTACTACATTTGCAGAATTTCCTTGTGTCTTGGTCCTGAACAGTATTAATCTCGTTCTGATACTGAACAGGAAAAAGTTCAGAGGACATCTAAAAAAGAACCTGAAGGCTGATTGACACGGAGAAATTCAGAAAGCTGGTACGTCCCCGTGCTCTCCCCCTGCTTCCTGTTTTATTAGAATACTGCGAAACCTGGAGGGAACGCTAAACATGACATGAGCACAAGAGAACGCGCTGCCCTCCTTAGGCAACCTGCCGTGAGGAGCTCACTGCTGCCCGCAGGGCCAGACACAAACGCAGGACGGGCGCCACTACAAGAAACACCACTATATAATTTTAACAACCAAGACAGAACTCGGCAACACACAGCCGGCCATCGGAGCCGCCAAGCCGATGACGCGTCCGCTCTGCCTGTGAGGACAGGGCGAGGGCGGCAGCGCCTTCCTCGGCTCCCCTCATAGGCCTTAAAATGGCGGCGGGCGTGCTGCGAGGAGGGAGGGAGAGAGAGGGGGAGGGAGAGAGGGAGAGAGGGAGAAAGGGAGGAGTGCCGGCACGGGCGCCCGCAGACCCTGCTGACAGGGGCTTCGGCTGTGCTGCCGTGTGCTGGGAGCTGAGGGAGTGCTGTGTAGCTGCCAAGCAGCTGCCCCAGGCGAAGGGCGCTCCGCGGGGCGAAGGGGGAAGAGGGGCACATGCCGCACTTGCAGCCCTCCCTCTTCCCCCTGCGCCTCGCTCCGCGCCACCGGGAGCAGCGCGGAGCCAGAGCCAGCTGGGGAAACTCGTTTGTGTCGGGGAAAGGCTCAGCCGAGAGAATAGTAATTAACAATTTTTAAACGAAAGTACCGGTGGTGTTTTTTTACTTGGTTGGTTGGTTTTGATTTTTGGGTGTTTTTTTGTTTGTTTGTTTGTGTTTGTTTTATTGCGGTTTTTTGTTTCTTTTTTCCTGTTTCTCTGAGACAGAAATGAACGTGCCGTGTATGATCTAATGGTACACTGGCTTCTCCTTCCTGTCATTTTTGCCTGTGATCTTGGGACCCCAGGAGATAATTACTCTTTAAATGATACATGAGTAGACTCTGCTCTTGATAGACACCCAGAATCTAGACGTGCTCAAGAAGAATTGTTTTTGCACTGGTTTCTCAAGGTGCTCGAGCGTGTTTCATGATCAGTGACAGGACCTGCGGGAATGGCCTGAAGCTGTGTCAGCAAGGTTTAGTTTGGAAAGGATTTTTCATCCAGACGGTGTTTGGGCACTGGAACAGCTCACCAGGGAAGTGGTCACAGCACCAGCGTGACAGAGTTCAAGAAGTATTTGGGCAATGCTCTCAGGCACATGGTGAGACTCTTGGGGATGGTGCTGTACTGAGCCAGGGGTTAAAATTGATGATGCTTGTGGGTCCTTTCCAACTCAGCATATTCTATGATTCTGTGAACTCAGCTTGTGCATGGCACAGGTGGCAAGGTTTGTTCACAAAAGCACAACCTTGTAACAACTGTAGCCACCCCTCTTTTTTTTGGTGCGAAATCCACCATGGGATGCACAGAGACTGTGTTGAGATAGCACACATCCTTGCACTCATTTCTGATGGACTCACTGCTTAAAACTGCTATAGCTAGAGATGGGGAAGTAGGCAGTATTTCTTATATGCCACTGAGCTCCGTCAGGTGGGATTACTGGCTGACATCTGTTCAACTCAATCTTGAGTCCAGACAGCTGGCTGTCAGGCTGAAGTGTCCAATGTGGGAGACAGTCAGTCTGCACAGAAAATTTTGTAGTTGCTCATGTTCACAGAACCACAGAATAAACTGGAAGGGACCCACAATGCTCATTGAATCCAAATGGCCCTACACAGGACCAGCCCCAAGAGTCACACCATTTGCCTGAGACCGCTGAGTGCTGTGACCACTTCCCTGGTGGATTCTGTTCCACTGCCTGACCACCCTCTGGGTGAAGAACCTTTTTCTAATATTCAGCCTAAACCTTCCCTGACACAACTTCAGGCCATTCCCTTAGGTCCAATCACTGTCACCACAGAGAAGAGATCAGTGCCTGCCCATCCTTTACCCCCCACGAGGAAGTTGAAGACTGCAATGAGGTCTGTCTTCAGTGTTCTCCAGGCTGAACAGACCAGGTGACCTCAGCTGCTCCTCGTACAGCTTCCCATTAAGGCCCTTCACCATCTTTGTTGCCCTCCTTTGGACACTTTCTAATAGTTAATGTCTTTCCTACATTTTGGCACCCAAAACAGCCCCCNTGAGGCTGCCCCAGTGCGGAGCAGAGCAGGACAATCCCCTCCCTTGCCTGGCTGGTGATGCTGTGCCTGATGCACCCCAGGACAGGGCTGGCCCTCCTGGCTGCCAGGGCACTGCTCACTCGAGTTCAGCTGCCAGGACTCCCAGGTCCCTTTCCATGGCACTGCTTTCCAGCATTTCATTCCCCAGTCTGTCCACACATCCAGGGTTGCCCTGTCCCAGGTGCAGAATCCAGCACTTTCCCCTGCTGAACGTCATATGGTGGGTGATTGTCCAGGTCCTCTAATTTGTGGAGGTTTCTCTGCAGGGCCTCCCTGCCCTCAAAGGAGTCAACAGCTCCTCCCAGTTTTGTATCATCTGTGAACTTAGTATGCCTTCCAGTCCTGTGTCCAAGATGTTGAAGAGCACAGGGCCTAAGATGGAACTCTGTGGGTTCCCCACAGTCTCATCCCCCAGTCTCAGCCCTGGTTTCTTCCCAGACCTGGAAGCAAAGCTCCTCTTAGCCCTTTTTTTTTTTTTTTTTTTTTTGCAGACTCCGGAAATTCAGTTGAAGATTGGCTTAAGTATTTAAACTTACTGATTTCCTACAGTACTTTCATATGCCTTTCATGGATTCTGCTGCAGCTACCACTAATGAGAAGCTATAGGTGTAAATCTAGGATGGGATTCAGAGTCAAGTTCTCATTTTGGTACAGTGTAAGGCGTCTGTTATGAATTCAGCACATGCAACCTCTCTCACTGATACTCAGAGAAATTATGTTAAATGAGTAGAAGGCATGCCACGTACATGACCTGAGCAAGCCAGTTTATATTCACAATTACACTGCAGTAAAAGTAAGGTAGTTCGTTAAATTCTAGTGGTGTCAGGTTTATACCACTGAAACGGTCATAGATATGTATACATATAAATGTATTTGCATTTTTCTTTAGCATGATTGATCTAAGGCTTGGGAAGGCAACTTGCGAGTTTACAGACCATTCACTGTTAATCCACAGAGTGGTGCTGTTGGCGTACTCTGGATGTACTGCAGCAAAATACAGATGTTTCTTTAGACTGTTTAATTTAGCTAAACTTTTGTCCAGGTGGCATTGTAGCTAAGGACAGAATTTAAACAAAATACGTTTCTTTTCCAGGCATTCAGCCTTTCTGAACAATAAGGGTTCTGTTCTAATTGCAATTCCACATATCCAGATTAATTTTCATGTTTTCAGCTGGGTTCATGTAATGTTATTGTTGTTTATAAGTAAAAGTTAATATTCTTTGACCCAGTGCAGGACTGGAGAGGACTGTCTGTCCTTGTCACATCTTTTGTCTTCAGTGTATGAGGTAGTGTGACCTGAGAGTTTTAGCTGTGGACTCTGCCATCTGGAAAGGCTTCCATCATTGTGAGCTTCTGCATACAGGGGAGCCAAGAGCCAGAGCCAGGGTAACCCCTCTTGCTCACCAAGTGGTGTGTGTGATAGTTACTGGTGTTCTCTACTTCATCACTGTGCAGGAACACAGTACTGGCTCAAATTTCTCTACAGTCGGCCACCACATGCTCTTGTCTAAATTTTGCCATGACAGTTTAACTCTCTGAGAAGAGAATATTTTGGTTCCGAGGCCCATAAACTGAGGCAATTACCAGTGAATCCTGTTTATATCATTCTGTACCACAGTAATAAATTACTCTTGCTCCTTTAAAATTTACTGCTGTATTGGTTACTGTGGAGAATTAGGCTACCTTTATCTGAATTGCTGACTTATCAGGTGCAAGTTCACAAGAATAAAGGTTTTTTTTTACCTTGTCGGATAAATTAGCCCTCACAGGCCTTTCTGCCTTTTCTTGCATTCTTTCTGTCTACTTGGACTCCTTGACTGTCAGTTTCAAAAGGAGGGAAGTAACTCTTGCTCCACAAAACAATGTGTCTTGATTTTTTTTTGGGTGTCACTGCTTAGTCTGGTTTGAATCTCCCCTAATTACACAATAACAATGTAAGTCCAGACTTTTTGCCATAACTAAAAAGTAGCATTACAGACAGTTTGGGTTTGAGAGCTCAGTTGATGTGACCAGTTCTGTGAGAATCACTCTGACCTGGTTTTTATTCAGTGCTCTTCCAGCTGTCTTAAAATATTACATGATATTTGTGTGAATGTATTCTGAGGGACACTTGATATATTTTATCATAAAAATTATTTGCTATTCTAGAATGGATAAAATACTTCTAATGGCTTAAAAATTTATAGAAGTTGAAACAAGAAGGCTAGATCTCCTGAGGACAAAGGTAATCCTTGTTTGAGAAATTTGGAGCAAATTCTGTGCAGAGAATCTATATTACTTTACAGGAAAAATGCTTATTTTATATCAGTATGAAAGACAATTATTTATTAAGGCTGCACAGAGAATATTGCAAAACACTGATGAAAAGAGAACACACTGCCAGTGGAACACTTGATTAATGTGCACCATGAGTCTGGTGAGTTCTTATCTGTGCATCAGCATATACAAGGTCTAATTTCATAAAAGCTGACTGTTGTTTTTTCTCACTTAAACTTTTTTTAAGATATACTTCAGTATCTAACTTTTAACTGTTTTACTTATATATTTTAAATAATGTATCACAAATTTCATTAAAATACACAAACATTGCCAGTGGCAATATGTGAAAAAGCTTTACTTGAAAGAGTAGTTTCTTCAGCTACATCATACTTTCAATATGACTGCCACTGTTCTCTGAGATGCTGTTCTCAGTTGCCAGAAAGTTCACATCTTTAGGAGGAGAAATATTCTGTGCTATCTATCTGGTTGGGGCTGATATGTATCTAAAGTTTAAGCTCAAGTAGTTCTGCCTTTTCTGGGAATACGTACAGAAGAATAAACATTCTTTGTGGTTATTAAGAAGACCTGCAGGCTTTGTAGAAAAGTTCCTGCTGTGGCAGGGAGATTGCGCTTTTGCCAGATGGGGCTTTCTCTAGCCTCCATCTGGCCAGGTTGTACCCTTGAAAAAACTTGATATGTGCTTGCTCAATAAAATCTTTTTTGGAGCCCTGAGCTAAATTTTTCCTAGTGGTTTCAGCTTGCACTGGAGATTCTATATCCTCTGTCACACCTTTCTGGCTGCCCTGTATACCAGTGTGAGGCCTACAGAACAGCAAGAGCATACTTACTTCCACGATGAGCATTTTTCAGTACTTGCCCTCACTGAGTATTTAGAGGGCCTCTTCCAGATTAGATGCTAGAACAGAGTCAGGGTAGCTCTCACCACTATGAGGGCAAAGCAGCATAGGGAGCTTATTGAAAAACCATTCACCCAGGCAGAAAGTGCTTTCTGCCAGAATTTGAAAGTTGAAGGTGAGATTTCCAATCTCTACTTTCCTCCATAGCCAGAAAACAACTTTGAAATACACTGGCAAAATATATTTCATATTTTCCTTCACTGGCTTATCTAGTTAAAGGTCAACAATTTGCATGCATTAGCAAGGGCTCTTTTAGCCCCAAATGAGAATCCATATGGTCTGGAATTTCTATTTTTGCAGCAAAAGAGCAAAGTTAATAACATTACAAGAAATTTAACACTCCAAATTTAAGCACTCCACTTTCCCAGATTTGTGATGTGCAGTCATTCCTTCTCCCGCCTTATTTTCTATGAGTCTTCCAGATCCCACAACAAGTAATTCAGGCATTCTGGAGACAGCAACCTTATTTCCTGGATAGCTTTCCTATCTTCCCAAACCATCTGTTCTCTAGAACAATTTTGAATTGAATAAATCCAGAATTTTGCAGAGACTGTTTGGAAAAACAGACTATACTCACATGCTTAAAAACAGCAGAGTAGCATATGCACAAAGGTTTAAAAACCTTAGTATTCTTAGTGTCTGTCTTAAGATTTTACACTGCGAAGTGTTTGATTTTCCTTAGTTTAATGTATCTTCATAGATGGAGAAGAGGTTTTAAGATTAGCTGAAGAAAACCAAAATATTGATGCAGGAATAATCTTACATTGTTTGAAGTGGAAATAAACCGGGTATCAGAACTGGGCAAATGGTGCGATGTAAACAGATTTTTCCCTTTAAATGTTTATTCAATTTCCTTTAAGTTCCATTTTGTTTCTTTTCCACATTGGTTGTAATTATTGAAGAACTGGTAAGCTGCAATTTTACAGAAAGGCAAGGGCTTAATTTTTAAAAAATACTTAGTTTAGAAACTGACCAGTGTGAAAAAGTGTGCATCTGTTTCTGTTCAAGTAACAAAACGGCATTTGGCACTGGCCAGTTCCTGGAAGTTTGGGGCTGTGGGCTTTGCAGGCACAGCTCCACTGACTCCCTCGAATAAGCCCAAACAATCTCCAACTGTTTTTACTTTCTTTTCTCTCCAAATGAAATTTGGCATGGCTTCATCTCTGATCCTGTAGTGGTGACACATACTGGTGCAAAGCCCAAGGACTGCAGGTGGGGAGTGTTGTACATAACCATGCAGAATTAAACAGTGACAGCAATTCTCTGCTAGCAGTTGTTACACATCCTAATTTTGTGGTCAACTCTTGAATTGGGTAAGTGTGTCTATGACTGTGCTTCATGTACTCTTTTAACAAAGAAGTAAACAAAGGGAACTATTTTCTGGCCTTTAAAATATTCTCCTTTCCTACTCTTAAACACTAGCCAGAATCAATGAGAGTGTCTTTGGAAACATTTAATCTATTCAGCAGTTAGGCTTTGTTATTAGTGAATGGCTAAATTCACACAGCCACCAGTATTCTTTGTAACACTAATAGCCTGAATTAGAGAGAGTCTGAAGTTTTGCAGTGTGAAACTCACGGTTAGGGTCTGCCTCCTAAAGAAAAGGGCTCCATGGCTGCTTCTTCCTTGTATGTCTTTTCTGTCTCTGAGGTTCTTTTGAAGCATTATTAACACTGCACATTAGCCAGGTGACATTTGTCTGAAAACAGGGTCCTTTTGGGAAAGTTTGTGTTTTTGCATAGGATCAGACAGAGAGTAGGGAAGTAGCTGGAGATTAGTCTGTTTTCCTTTATACTTTATCCCCAAATTTTTTTTTTTTTAATGACTTTGTTTAAATGTTAACATTTGCTTTGGAAATCTAATAATTTTCTCCGAAGATAAGGGGCAATACTCCGTATGTTCTGCTTTGATGTTTTCAAAAGGATGTGACTAGTTATGTATCAGGATAGATTCACCTGTGAGACTGTCTCACAGTACCCATTGCATTTCCATGTGGTCGTCCGGACCTTCTGTATTCTGGATTTGTGTGCCACTGTTGTAAAAGCAGGCAATGTCATTGTCACGCACCCTTTTCAGGTCTCTTCTGGGACAGGTGAAGCAACCTTGGAGATGCACTGCGGAAACAGGGATGTAGTGTGATATGGACCACACTTTGTAGAAACCAGAGGCCTTTTATTATCGTGAAGGTGGAAATGTCTCTGAAAATGTCTAAAGGGGAATTGAGACAGTATTTCTTTTCTGAAGAATGCGTGGAAGCATGGAGTTGTCGTTAGAGGCTGATAGGCTTTCTGAAAAAGATGAGTAATTCAGGACTGTTTGTCTTGGCTGGCTGGCGTAAGGATCGATCTTGTTGCGTAAAAGGGAAAAGGAAGGAGTATTCAAAAGGAGCTCAGCTAAAGGATGTCGTATGGCAAGGGGAAAAAATGACATGTAGAGGAGATGCAATCAAGAACAGATTTTTTGTGTGTGACAAACTAATACTCTCTTACGCTCCCTGGAATCCCACCTTCTCCAGCTGCCAGGACTTGTGTGTGGGCTCTTTCAATGCCATACTTCATTAATGACCCTTAAAGGGCTAACATTAACACCTGTTTGTGGTTATTTCCTGTCACTGTTTACTCTCCCAGATGGTACAAATACAATATGCCCAGTGTGTTAGGCATTTGGCAGTAATACACACTTCGCCAGCTAAATGCCATTCATGATAAATTTGGCAGCTATGTCCTCTTAAGTCAAAACCAAAAACCTAGACTCCCAAAATAAATAGGAAAGAAATAGCCCAATTGTTTCTCTTTCATCTTATAGTTTGTCTTCTTGTACCAAAAGGGTAGAACTCAGAAGAATCTTAAAGTCTAAGGGACTGCTAAGACTGAGATGGGTGCTCCAGTGCAGTGGGATAGGGTGTACTCATGTGATCCTGAAGCTATTATTTCATGACCAGAGGATGAGTGAGTTTGTTCTGGTGACTAAAAGCCAGAGATTTTGGAAGACACTGCTGCAGAGCAGAAAGTAGTTTCTAGATCTTGAATTAAGTCTTGCTGTTGCCTAAGAAGATATTTAAAGAAGTAACTGGAGGAGTGATAAACAGTGTTTCAGGAGTGCACGAGATGTTGTCCAATACTGGCCAAAATGTTTTGTGTGTATTTGTCATGCATGACTTCAGATTTCAACTCTCCCTGAGCAGGGAACATGTCTTTTTCTAAGGACTGTGATGTACAAGGTCCATTTGGAGTTCTAAGGAAATGTTTTATATCGACAGAAATAAGAAAAATACTGTAATTACTTGGCTTTGTCAGAGATAAAAATGTTAAGGACTTAGGCATTTGCTAATTTCTAGCCCAATGGGCAAAAGTCTAAAAGGTAAGTAAATGAATCTCCATGCTAACCAGCTGTTCGCTAAAATCATTCGTATATAAAATGCTACATTCTGCACAGGAAAGGTCAAATGGGGTGCTTATGCCAACAGTGGGCGTATAGATGCATTTTCCCAGATGAAGTTATTTAGAGGCTGAATCCCTGACAGCTGTGCCTTGGTGACAGACATGATGGTAGAGCATTTATCTCTGGATTCTGCACAGGCAAATATCCAAAGCTGATTATTTTACTAGATCAAGCAGAGCAAAGACTCTTGTGGAGTTGTGAATGTAGTCATTTACTCTTGAGGTCCTTACCATGGTGCATGTCTGTCTTTTGCGTGTGTGTATAAAGGCTAAACTCAAGAATGTCAATCGGTTTCAGGCCAATTTAAGATACAGATTTTGAGTAATGTTTCTTCACTCGTAAGATCTTATACATCTGAGTGAATATGATGTTATTCATTAATCACCTCTTCCCTCTATGATGAATAATTTGTCAATAATCCAGTCACTTCCAGAGACTGGGTTCTTGTAAATAGAAAGAATCTGAGAGAGAAGATAAAGGGCAAGGCAAAAGCTGCAGCTGGAGAAAACCCACTGAATAGTCAGTAACCAGTTCTACACTCAATGTGGGTCAGTGAGAAGTCATCTTCCACCAGGCCGGCAGAGGAGAGAAGGCTTTTTAACATACAGAGTACATAACACAAATAGATGATCCTTTTTACATTCCAGCACTGCACCTGCGTCATCTCCAACATGCAGGGGAGGGCAGCTTATGGGCAAAGGGTACCCAGTTAAGTAACTATTGCCCTTGTCCTCCTCATCATTTTTGATTCTCAGCTCTTTGAAGCAATCTTTAAGCATTTGTAGATGTGGGATGTGGCTGCAGTATGCCAAATATACTTACAGTTAAAGATTTTTCTGTAGGTTTTACCAATTGTGATGTCCAAAACATTTATCTATTTGCTAGAAAAGTAACTTTCTTTTTCATTATGTGTGGGGCCAGACTCATGCATGCCACATTCTTGGGGCCATGTGCAAACTGGTCTTTTAGGTAGGCAATTAAGTAACTGCTTAAGCAGATGAGAGGTAGGAGAAAGACAGAAAGACTCAGGATGTCTGGCTTCAATAGTAATGGTTATAACCTGAGGCTTCTTTTGCTCCCTTCTATTTGATGACCCTTTATTGAAGTAGTTATGATAAAAGAGATTATTTCTAAATTCAGGTAATCTTTGCCTGTTTTACAGTGTGTTTCTATAATCACCTCTGAATACCATTGCCTAACTGAATAGGCACACAGGATGTGCTTCAGATTCTGGAAATGTCAAGCAGCTAACTCAGGAGTTGGCTTTTCCCATCCAGAGAGGCAACAAAGACTGGTTTATTTTGGAAGTGACCTCCTGCTTACCTCTAACTCCATACTGATTACCAAGGTTTGTCTTCTTAAGAGGTTTGTGTATTTGGTTGTACAGTAATGAGTGAGATGTGTGTTTTGAGGCCCAGGCTTAGATTCAAAAGGGTTAGAATGGCTCCCTCTGTGTGAAGAAGCTAAGGNTTAGTTAGTTAGGTTTTTTTTTTTTTTTTTAATGGAGGAGACCATGTAGTATAAAGCAAGCCTCTTTCAGCACAAATGTTTGACAACAACTCTTAGAACATATTTAAAGCTTTGAAAGCCTTTGGCTTGGGACTAAAAAATTGGAATCTCCAGCTATGGCTGGATCACAGATTTTCTCAACATCTCAAGAATAGTTTCTCCTGTACTGGCAGCCATGCCCACTCAAGCAGACTTCCAGAGAACCTGTTGTGCTCTTTCTGCCTGCTTCATGAATGCTAAAACTAATAATTTGGAATTACATGACAATTTAAATGCTGATAAATATTGAGATAGAGCTACCTGGCTTCTCTCACAACTGTGATGACATGGCTGTGATGACAGCATTAAGCATATTTGTGCATGTGTATGTATATTCACAAAACCACAGGGCTAAGATGTTATTTGCAAAGTTCAGGCAGAAGAAATGTATTTGTGAGAGTTATTTCTCTCTTTTAAACTGGGATTAGTATTTGAAAGTGTATCATCTTTACAGGTTTGCTTGATCCATCTATTCTCTGTCTCAAACAAATCTCTTGCCTGACTTTGAAAAAAAGTAAACCACATGTCACAGATGCAAAGAACCTGAGCAGGAGAAAGTGGTGCCATGTCTACTATCATTCTCCTGAGGAATATCCATAGAGAGCTATGGAAACCCTGTGGGGTTCCAAATCTTTCCCTACAAGTTAACTAACAAATAATAAATGAGACATCCTTGTGTCAACTGAGATCTCTCTCTGTCCCTGAGGCATGCCATTGCCAGTGTGTGCTCAGGGCAGTCTGCATAACAGTGACAAGTATTAGGAAGAGAGCTGAGAGCACGGTTTGTAGTCTTGGGTAGATGGAGCATCCTTAAAGATGCTTTACTTCAGTTCAGGCAGTATTAGCCTGGACATTAACTTGTCAGCTCGATGCAGGCAACATTTTTCAGTATGAAACTAGGATTTTGCACTCAAAGCCCGTTTGCACAAGTTTGAATCCTTTGTATTTTTAATGACTATTACTCTCTGTTTTCTTGCGCCCATGTAACACACATTTTTTATCAGCAGCAAATAGGAACACTTTGTTGATCACCCTGTTATTTCTAGTTTTAATGATGTCTTCATACTGTGATTGTTGTGAATAATATGTTCAGTGTGATCTTGTGCCACAGATTGTCACCAAAAGATATTTCCTTCTGGAGAGTCTTTTCCTTGGCT
>VYXC01001712.1:98520-123833 GCA_013397175.1 Platysteira castanea | reverse complement strand
ACTATATTTTTTTTTTTTTTTTTTTTAAATATTAAGAAGATTCGTTGAAGATAAGGCTAAAAGAGAGAGAGAAGATCCTGAATTTTCAGTGCAGGGAGGTGACTGAAGTGTCTAAAGCAAGTTTCTCTTACTACTGATAAAGTTTGATGGGAGTTGCCATTCTGACTGATTCCAAATTAACTTCTATTACTGTTCCCAAGCCATAGGCTGCCTTTACAGCCTATATGCACTTTCGTGTCCATGTACACCTGCTGTTACCAAATTGCCCTGCCCAAAGAGCAACCTAGAATTACTTTATAGTTGTAGCTATGCTATGAAATTTAGCTGGAGCATCAGCTACTGGGGTGTTGTTTGTGGTCAGAGGGTTTTAGTGCCTTTCTTAACATGGATTTGGGCCACTCCAACTAGGGTTCTCCTCAAGCTGTTCCTGACAAAACCTGGCAGAACAAAAGGCTCGGGCATAATTTTGAACAGGCTGTTCATATGTGCCTGACTGTCACAGAACTGGGCTCTTCTGTACCCATTCTGTGCCTGGGAATGCCACTGTGTATACATGTAATTTAGTCCAGAGTAATACACCCCCAGTCAAGCTCAATGCAATCAACTTCCCCAATGCCCTAGCAGTGCTGCTGGCCATGGTGTTTGAAATTTGAGGATCTTTTCTCTGCTTCATGTCACTCCTGTATATGAAGAGGTAACAGCCTTGTGACTGCTGTTACTTGCAATCATCATAACTTTCTGTGCCATGATAGGTCCCCTCTTCTCTTGTTCATGCACCCACTAGAAGACTTCAAAGGAAGACAAGAGTTTTTTTTGCCATTGTCCTATTGCTTGGCTGTTCACAGAGAACTTCCAAGTATAAACAGCATGTTCTGGTGCAAGCTCCAAACTGTACTTGTGCATTTGGAGTTAACCCAGCCTGCCTGTTTTGGCATTGTGATACAGAAACAAGAAAAAACAATCATTATTATTATTATACGGAATACCAACAATTGTCAGCCTGTAGTGTCAGTTGAATATCCAACACTGATCAAATTTCTGAAGGGTGAACAGTCAATATGTCCACTTTTATGTAAATTCCTACCAGAGGACTCTCAACCCTGTCAAAAACCAGGCTTTATATTTTGGTCCTCAGATATGGTCTTTAGAAATCTGTTTCTGAAAATCTGGCTTTACTAAATGTGGTTTGATTAAAAAAAAATCCTTTGGTTCCCTGAGATGCTTCCTAGAGCTCTGGGGGTAACACTCCTTTTTCTTCTTTCTCCCTGGGATTTTTCTGGGATTACAGCCTAGAGAATAAGGTCTGTAATAAGGCTGGTCATGTCAGTGAATTGAATAATGAAAGACTGTCAGATTCCTTACAAAGACCTGTTCCCCATAGTAGCATGGCTATATTCATAGGCAAGATGTTATACTGAGAGCCTTTATGGTAGAGGCAACTGCCTTCTTTTATCCATCCTTTTCCCCCCTGAAATCTTCAAGTCTTCAGGCTTCTCTACTTCATCTCTTCTTAATGAAAGTGAGGACTTTCAGATTCTTGTCCTTCTTGATGAAATCTTCGCAGGCATTACATATTGCCTGCATCTCCTTCTCATCCATGAGGATTTCAAGTAAAAGAGAAACAGCTTTTTTTTTTTCACAGAAATATTTCATGTGTTCCAAAAAACCCCAACTTAAACAATGAGACTCTTTAAAATTAATAAGTAGACATTGAAATTAATTTCTTGCCCAGTGAAAAAGACCAATCAGCTAAAGGAATTTTTTTTCTGTGTGTAGAAATCAAGGTAATACAGTCTAAACTGCATGAATGTTGGTGCCATATAACTCTGGTGTGCCCTTAACTGTCCTGTGGGTGTTTTTTTGTTACTTTGTGAATAAAATCTTTTAGCTGGAATTTTGTTTTTCTCCTTCCTGCCTTGAAAATAATCTAAGAGATATGGAAACTGTGGTATGAATTATTCTTCAGTTTCACACAACAGACCTGAATAATTTTACGATGGCTTTGGTTTTTGTTCTGCCTTCTTTTCTGTTAAAACTCAGTGTTAAACAGCTGTTTGACTTGCATGAGTGGTGCTTCTACTTTAGTTCAAGACACTGAACTTGTGTTTAGTTATTCCTAGGGAAGGAAGGTATTGTTTCATAAAGTCTGTAGGAACAGACCTATAGCATTTTTTGATATAAGACTCCTTAAACAAATTGTAGATTTGCTATAGTGGGGAGGATTTTGTTATTGTGTTTGGTCCCATGGCTTGTTTTGGGCTTGTTCAGCATTCTGAGCTCACTACTTTTTTTTTATGTTGGGGGTGATACATTTTTGAGGCATTTCTTCATATAGGGCTATGGATATTTTGTCTTTTCTGAAATTTCTCATTCCAGACCAGTATTCTTATTTCCTTCTTCACTGATTATCTGGCTCAGATAGCACTGGGACAACTGTTTCTGTCTCTCTTATTAGGTTTCTTTGTCTTCTAAGTTCCAGCATTTGGTACACTTTAATATTTCTGTGCTTCATGCTGTGTGCTGCTTTGCATTTTTATTGATTTTATTTACTTGTGAAAACTAGAAAATATTAAAGCTGTTAGCTATCTTTTGTCCATCTTGCAAATAGTCAGTAGTGCCTCTGAACGTTCTTGTGGAGTTAATGGATGCCCTACAAAAGCAGCCATTTCAAGCGTGGTCATTTTCTCTTTCACTGGCTATTTATATTCTTCAGTTTACTTTATAATTGTGTTGACAAACTCCTGGTTTGTTGTTTGAAGTTCAGTGGTTCATCCTGAAAGATGTGCTAGAATTATTTGATATCACAAAACTTATGTGTGATTACTTGGTATTTTTAACTGAAAATTTAAGTTTGTAGGTTTTTTGTGTATTGCATAGGGAGTAAACTAAATAACATAAATGACACATGGTTCCTGGGACAAAGTCTGCTTTTGTATTCCTTCTGGACTGATCATCCATCATGGGTAATATTTAGTTATTTCTCTGCAAGGATATAAGTAGCTCCACTGTTTGAAATGCAGACTTGGGAGTACTGGCTTTCTAATGAAAGAGGTTTTGGGCCAGATTTGACCAGTTTGAACCATTTAATGCTGATGGGGAGATGTTAATTGCAAAAATATGTACAGTATGTTCTGTCAGTCTTTTCTTTCCATGTAATCTGTAAATAAGAAGATTAGATATATTACAGGGAAGTGAATACAGGGAGGTGAATCTTTGAGATCTGTAGGGTTAGAAGATTGACCATTGACTTCAATGAACCAACTAAATGCTTTTGAACATCCTGCCTTTGACATTATTTTTGGGAATGCTTGCATAGCTGGACAATGGTCAGTACAAATCTTTGACAGCAGAAATTGGCCCAAGTTTTGAGCCTTTTTAAAGGAAGGTTTTCAGCTTTCAATTTGATTTATCAGCAGAGCAGCTAGGTTCTGTTCTCTGAACTGAGGGCATTATGATTTGGAAAAACTTGTGAAATATATGGAATTTTGCAGAAGATATAGAAAAACTACGTCAGAAGCCATTAAGAAAAATGATGATTCAGAGATGTCTGTTGTGGCTCAACCCAGAACTATTTGAGACACCGCAGCTCCAGTGAGTAGGTTTTGTGCAAACTTTTGTACTGTTTAGTGGCTGATGACTCCACTTGGCTTGTGTTTTTGCTTCATTTTTAGCCTACGGGACAATATTGGTGAGGAGAAAGATTATTCTACATTCATCATTCCCTGACAGCAAAAAGGCATTCTGGACATTTGGAAATGACACAGTAATTTTTTTACCCTCACAGCAAATCTCCCAGGGACTTTAGAGAGATCATGGTCATGCAGACATGTCAACTTCTATACTCTAAGGCCGCATCTTGATGTGGAGTCAGAATCTACAGTACACAAGATGACTGTCACAGTGCTGTGACTGTCAGTGTCTGCTCTGTGGTCACTTCCCAAGCTCCAGAGGTCTTCCTCCTGCTCTGTCCCTTTTTACCCAGTACAGGTGGTACATCATCAGAGCTTCTCACTGTTCTCATCCCCCAAAACCTGTCCACATGACAATGAAATTCTCCTTCTTCTCCTTCTGGAGAACAAGGAGAATTCAGTTGAGTAAAAAAGTCTTCCTCTTCCTGCACTTGAGGCCTTAAAAGCACCTAGCACTGAGGGATCAACCTTCAGTCAGTTTGCTGCAGGCTGCTCAGTACTTCATTGCAGGTGTCCCAAGGGACTCCACTCCTGACTCAACAACTCTATTTGTGCAGGGGCTCAGCAGCCTTGAGCTTTTCAGCAAGGCCACTGGAGAGCCCTTGAGAAGGGAACTTTGCTAAGCACACAGGCAGCTTCTGGGGTGGCAGGGATGACAGGAGGCTCTGCCTGAGAAGATGGAAAATTCCGTCTGCTTGGTTCTCTTTGTTCCCTGAAGTATCGTGCCTGACAGTTGCTTCTCTCATACATTATTTTCAGGTCACACCAATGCTTTCTGGAAGTCTAGAGTCAGCAGACTTGGTTTTCATGTGATGTTTACATACTGTTCTTATCACCTCAAGTATTATTTCACTTCCTTATCTTGAATGTGCTTGGTACATGAAATTATCTGACCTCTGGTCTTCCTCCTCCTGCTTTCTTTTCTTGGCAGCTGTAATTTCTACATTTTCTTTCCAAAATAAACTTTTGTCATTTAATTTCTTCTTTTCCAGCCCTATTGTAATTTTTATAGGTTTCTACTTGCCTGGAAAGTTATTCCTAAGATTTCAGTTGTCCCTACAGGAAGTGTGGGTCTTGGTCTATGTATCTATCCCTAATGTATAGTACGTAACTGACATTTACGTCTGACCTAATGATTTGTAGGATCACATGATAGAGAAGTTGTGGGGGAGGGATGGTGTCATACTCCCCTTTATTTTTTCTGGTAACTTCTGACTTCATTGCCATGTATTTCTAGTTGCCTGGTTTTAAATATCTTTTTCATATGCTCAAAAGTGTAGCCCAATTTAATAACTTGCAATGTTTGAAAAAGATTTGTTTCTTTTCTCCTGATAAGAACCTCAACTTTTCCTTTCACACTCTTTTTCTTTATCTATTTTTGCATTATCCAAAAACGCCTTTCTCCTGTCATATACTGAAAGATCAGTGTCAATTGAAGAGCTCTGCAGATAGGACCATATGTTTTCAGTGTCTGAAAATTAGGGGCCTGAGCCTGTATTCCTATTGTGTCAAATTCCCCAAGTTTGTTTGGATTTTTATGTCTATAAAGGAGGCTCAATTTGCTTTTAGTGCTCTTCTAGTGCTGGATGTTACTTGTAGTACATGGCCAGAAAAGACTGTTCTGATCCTTCTCAAAATCCCTGCATTTGATATATCCAAAGACCATACTTGCTGACCAGTGTCAAATTGGAAAGCCATTCACTTGAATAGCCAGCAGGAGCTTAAATGTTTTTCAGCATCTGCTTCCAGAGTAGATATCTTCTCACTATGACCTCTGCCTCATTTTGTTCCTAGATGAATGAGTGTACAGCTGATTGTCTTGAACTAAACATTGTCTTTTCCGTGTACCTTCCCAAGTGATGCTAACTCAGACGCAATCTGAACTTGTCATTATTTTGTGTTGGTCCAAATTTCATTTCAGTCCCATCTTTCTAGGCTTCATTGCAATTTTACCTGGTATTGTTAATTGTGCAAAAAGCTATTGCGAACACCACAGTTCCAATTAGGATGACACTTTCTTACAGGCTTCTTAGTTTGGCTGGTCCTTGGTACGTGTAGTATAAATCTGCCATCAGCTTTGGTGCCAGCAATGTGGAGTGTCCCTGGAGGCTGGAAGGCACCAGTGCCTCCATTTTCTCCAAAACAAGATACTGCGAATCTCCAGTCAGGTGCAGTATAGGTGCTACCTCCCAACACAGCTCCACTCTGCTTTCCCAACCCAACACCCATGTGTCTGACTACCCAGGAGACCCATTTATTAGACCTCTCTTGCAGCATTTCATTTTCAATCAGCTCTCTGGCATGGAATTTTCATAATATTCTAAACCATCTTAATACATGAACTTGAACACTTCATCCAGACCTCTTGTATAGTTTTTGGATGCAAGTTTTCCATACTTGTATTTAATTTTGTCTTTCAAAAATCAGTTGTTTTAGTAGCTATGTAATGTGACCTTGTTTTTTGCAGGTTTGGGGAGTTTTATTGTTGTTGTTGTTGTTTTGTTCCTTTTTTTTAAAATTTTTGTGAAATGGAAAGCATTTCCTTGTGATAAGAGGGAAGTTTGTCTCTGTTTTTTTCTCAGCTGTAAGGTGAAGCTATATGGCATAGTTCTGGGATTTGTATTTTACTAACAGTAACTGAATTTTTTTCTGGGTCTGGAATGCCTCTGTTACTGGGATTTCTTTCACTCCCAGCACTCTTAGAAATCTTCTTACTGTCTTGAACTCTCCATGCCACTGATTTATGTCCTTCTGTCATGCTACAAAATTTCAGTAAGCCTGGCTTGTAACTTAGTTTCCTACATATCATTGTCCTTCTTATTTACAGTAGAATTTGTGTACTTTATTTAGAACATCAAGTAGGAAGAAATTTTTTTTTTACCTAAAATTTTTTAATGCTGTTGTTCTTAACCTTCCAACTGAAGGTTCCCTACTCTGCCAGCTTCTTCTGCTCACAAGGAACAATTCTGGCAACATGT
This sequence comes from Platysteira castanea, assembly GCA_013397175.1. Lineage (NCBI taxonomy): Eukaryota > Metazoa > Chordata > Aves > Passeriformes > Platysteira > Platysteira castanea. Next base: position 117,166 of record VYXC01001712.1, on the reverse strand, counting down.
ATTTGGGTAGAATAAGCTTTTTGTCTAGCACCACATTTTTTTTTTTTTTTTAGTTTTTATGTTTCGTTTCATGCAGTTCTCTGCTATTCCTGGTACACTTAAGCATCAGATAATAAACAGGCTGCTAAGTGGGAAAATCGCTGGTTTTGGGCTCTAATTTTTTTTTTCTACTTGTCTGAGGTTCATTATTTTTCCTAAATTGTTGCTGCATGAGTGTCAGTAAGGTGACAGACACAGGAGGAAGCAGGAGTTGTGCCGTAGGGATTATACGCTAGGGGACACTGCATGCTGTTTTCCGATATGATTAATCAGCTGAAATGCACACAGCTTTGTAGTCTGAAGAAATCCATTTTGAAAGAGGGTCTGTTTGGTTACGACCGAGATAGGAAGGTGAGGATTTCCCCCTTCCCTCTCGGGCAGAGATTTCTCCAAGGACACAGGGGAAATACTGGTAAGCAATACAAGGACATGATAGTGGGGGAGGTATTCAGGCTCAGCAGTCAGGCTTTGATTTGTAAGCCACAGATATGTGCATGGAGCAGGACAGGGCTCTTGAAGCCAGAGGTAAATGCAGGCTGCAAAGGTCTGGGCAGAGCTCTGGAAATAGAAGACTTGGCTTTCGGAGAGCAGCCCCCAAGCCCCATGGTATACAGATAACTGCTGGACAAATGGGGCCATGGAGAGGCACGGCCAAGGGGTGCAAGAGAAGGGGTTCATCACTTGTACTCAACACAAGAAGATCCCAGCATGGTGCTTAGATTGGTTGGTTGGTTTTCTAAGGTGAAGAGAATGAAAAAAACACACTGTGATGCCATCATGGCACAAGACTCAAAACCCCTACACTATGACAGCAGTGGATTGTGATTTCATTTAGAGAGTCTTCACACAGGTAGGCAACATGGATGAGTGGCACTTTGCAAGGCTGAAGTAATATCAAGAAGAAATCAAAACACTGGGAAAACCTCTAAGAGGTGCAAACATGCCTACATGAGGTCATCTTTCTGGTATGCTGATCTTGGAGGGTCTCTATGTAAGGAGAGCCCATGTGGAGGTCAGAATATGCTATGATTTACCCAGAAAGTGCCTCTGGTAATTTCATTCCCCATACCACTCAACAACAGCATTGGCTATCCTGGGAGCTGTCCATGGCAAGGGTTATTATTAAACACAGGTTAATTGCTTCTTTTCTTGAAGGACTGCAATAGGGGCACTTCCAAGAGTCAGGAACAGCTCAACAAGAAGGATTAGAAGTGTTCTATTGGTATTTGCTTTGGCATATGCAGAAGTGAAAAATAAAAATTATTGGATGTGGCCCAGTTTAATTTTAGGTCAGAGAAAGCTCTTTATTCTTCCAACCTGGCTATTTTAATTGTATTATGAAAATATTCCTGCAGGTTTGGCCACTTTATGATCAGATCAATTTCTCTGTAAAATATGTCATCCATTTAAGGTTTTTTTTAAAGGAAGAAATATGGAAGTGAACAGCTCTGCTTTCTTTAGCTCTTTAAAGTACAAAACCATTTTTATTTTAAATTTTTTAAAAAGAATTCTTTCTCTTATGTGGGATCCTCTCTGCCAAACCAGGCACCTCAGCACAGTTAAAGATAGAAACCTTTCCAAATGCTTCTAAGTAGCTTGAAGTGAGGTTGTGTAGGTGCGATGTCTTTTGTTATAAAGTATAGAAAGAACTCTGATGGGAGAGGAAAACTCCTAGGTTTTTTTTCAGAGGAAATGCCTTTATGTAAACACTGATAGGAGTAGGAGAGTCTAATGAAAAAATACAAATTATTGATTTTAAATAAATATTTACAACATGTATTTTAGCAGGACTGTACAAATATAAACCAGTTCATTTCCCACCTGCAAGAAATTGTCTGGTTTTATTTTTAATGCCTATGGATAGGTAGCAGGAAATCTGTACTACTTATGTGAATCCTAATCCATTGAAATATTTTCATTGCTGTATTCATTTGGAAACTCTGTAACTGTGCTGGAAAAGAGAAATAATAGGCTGTAGTACCACTCATATGATTATTTCTAACAAGCCTAAAAGGTTTTGCTTCCCTGTTCCTCAACCTGAGGAACTCAAGGTTACTTGACTTGCTGCTTGGATTCTGTTTGATTTTCTTGGGGGTTTTTGGTTTTTTATTAATAGGAGACTGGGAGGTATATTGAGTGTAAACCATCAATGCCAGTAGCTCTTCAAACTTTTCCATTCATTTGACAAAAATGTTCCTGGTTTTTTAGTGGAATGATTTTTAAAAGATTAGGTTCTGTTTAATGATTAATATCAAACAGTTGGCCTTTTTAAACTTTGTCTTTTCAAGTTCTCATAGGTAAGAAAGTGACAATAAATCAGCATCCACTGAATGCAAAGAAACATTTTTGTCAGGCTTATACACCTACTCCCAGACTTTCTGTGCCAGGAGGATCTTGGCTCTCAAGTTCATCTACAAAATACTTCCTGAAGTGAGATAGCTATCAAGGCACTAGAAAGGGAGAAATATCAGTTGGAAGCAAGTAGTTCTCCAGCAGTGCAGTCTGAAAAACTGCTGAATCTGATCCCTCCATAGCAAGCTGCTGGGTAGCACGCTGCTCAGTGCAGTCTTCACTGACTGTAGTGTGGCAAATAGAAGGACAGTGGTAAGGCAAGATACACAAATATCAAGTGTTTCCAAGTATGCATGTCATCAGTAGAAGGATCACAGATTTTCACCAGCTCATGATGTGAACTTAAAAACCTGCTGAGGTTTGGTTTTGACAATCACTGTTTGAAACAGACATGGGTAAATGCATTTTCCAATAGCGGCTTTTATTTGCCCAAGCAAGAGAGAGATGTTTCGAGGTTCTTACCAATTACAGGCCTAGAGTGTAAAAAACTCTGGGTCACTGTTCTGATTTTGACCTTGCTATTCATAAGAGAAAGACTGAGCTCTCTGAGAATATATTAACACATGGAAACTAATTATTTGCTCTCACTTTAGCTCTACAGACTATCAAAAAGTAAAATAACACACTCTGGCTTCAAGGCGTGTTAAATAAAACAGTACTGTATACACAGAATGAACAATATGTTTCAGGAGAAATGCAGCACGTTAGCATTTGACATTAGTAAATAAACATTCTGGTAAGTTTGACAAAGAAAGACTATGATTTTTTCATTCACATGGGATGAATATTATTCTTTTATGCCACTGTTTCACTAACACTATACTGATGCTTAGGTTTTAACTTTTATATTTTTCAAATCCTCTACTGCCTAGTGTGTAACTCTGGAGTTTCTTGTGGCCTGTTAGCTGCTATTCTCTCATGCTGGTTAAACATAACTAACCTCTCTAGGTTTCCACATCAAGGGCACCAGGCCTCAAAATGTGTAAATTGAAAGCCCCTAAAGGGAGGGCAAACTTGGGATAATTACATCAAGAACTGAGGTTATAACTGGAGAATTAACCCTGATACGCAAATGAACCAAATTTATAAAAGTGCGAAGAACTCATGACCCAGGGTCCATCTTGGGTGTCCCAGGGTGTACCTTTGAAGGCCCTTCACATAAATACCTACCTGTATTCTCTTATTCTTGTCTAGTCTCTGTTTTAGGTAGCCAACCTCAAGGCATCAACACCAGATATGATACTCCAGGATAATCAGCCAATAAGGCATATTTTAACTGTCATGAAAGACAGGCAACATGGCAGTATAAATACCAAAGCTTGTACGTGAGTTGCATGCTTTACATGGAATGGCTCTTTCTGGGTTCCAAGGTTGTCAGCTTACTCTGTGAGCAGAGGACTTTGCATGCTGGAGAATGTGGAGACAAAACTGCTGTCTCCTGAGATTACTGCTGTGTCTGAGGGGAGGTGTGGGGCACGTGGGTTGTGGGAAACTATGAAAGGACTCTTTCATCCATTCTTGGAAACTTCTCTGCCCCATCTCTATCACACCACAGGGAAGCTTAGAGGTCTAGGGTGAGATCCCAGAGAGATTTGTCAAGAACTAGGCAGACCTGTATTTGGGATGCATCCATAGCCTACCTCACCATCCATGACCTGCTACTTTGGATTGAAAGTAGGATAGATACCCAGAGATCCAAGTCACCAGGCAGTTGCAGGAATATGTACCTCTGTTACCACTTCACTCTAACAGGCACAAAACTGGGCTAGAATATCTAGACAAAGTACTCTCACCCCTGTAGCTCTCTTTGAAGTGCAGAGAATTAACTGCCCGTGGGTCAGCAGTAAGTCATAGCATAAGTCAAGCAGCCTTATCATGACGTGCAGCTCTAATGGTAGACCAGCGTCATCTGCCTCTCCCGGGCTCCCTGTTCACTTGTGCAAGGTCAGGCAATGAGACAATGCAGCTGCTGGCAGCTCAAGTGCCTGGGAAGGAAAGATATGGGGTTTCAACTTCGAATGCCCAGCACTGTTATTTAGAAGGACTTCGTCCTCCCCCTTGCTTGAAGCCAACCAACTTGCCCTATTTAGAGAAAATGTTACCGTATTTTTTAAGGAAAAAAGGCTTTGCTGACCAAACAACTTTGTCTGCGTTCTGCTAGCTCTAGTAACATTGCTGTGTGGAAAACGATCAGCCCTGGAGTTTTAATAATATATGAACTGCAGTCCTGCTCTGCAAGCGGATGGGACTGTAATAGTGTCTGCTAAAACTATTCCTGCCAAAACAAACATCAGGAGAGATTTCTTTTCCATATACTGAAGTCTCACTTTAGCACTTGCCAGGGAACATTTTCCTCCTCCTGTCTTCTGCCTGTGCCGGACAAATAAAGAGGGCACTGCAGTACTGGAGGACTGCCTGAAAGGTTATGGGCTGGAGTCCTTAATGCGGTGCTCTCTGGATGTTCAGAAAGGGCTTTACTCTTTCATTTCAGAGCTTTTATAAGACCTTAGGGCTGGGGCCTGCATTCTTCTGCAGTAAGCTCACAAAATTGGATTCCCTTTGGACTTGCAAACCTTGGCCACATTCATATTTTATGTGAGCCACTCTGCACAACTGATTCTTCTGGTGTTTATTTTTCTTGATTTGAAATAATTCTTATTTCCCTCTGAGGAAACCTTGCCTGTTAATGACTGCTAGCTGTAGCATGCCGGCAACTATCCTCAGGTCTTCTCCCATGGCTCTGTCTCATCTCATCCATCACCTCCAGACATGAGGTCAGAGGTTACATGAAGTGGAGGAAAAAAATTATGCTTGTGAAGAACTGACTTGTTTTGCTTAAAATGTTGTCCTGAGGTTAGCAATACAGGCCTCCTTGGCTCAAGTGGTCTTCTCTCCTGTAGGAATGGAGACCCAAAATTTCCCAGTGGTTAAGTCAAAGCTTTGGGAATACTGATAAACAAAAGCACATGCTACTATACTGACTGATGATAACTAGGAGATGCTCTTGCAGTTGTGCCACTGTGTTTATCCATGTGGTTTTTGGAGGTCTATGTGTATCTTTGGGTGTGTTTGTAGTTACAAATGTCTGTGAAAGTGAGATGAGAACCTGGATCTAGATCTGTCCCTCACAGCCCCTTTGCCCCTTCGAGGCTGCACCGGGAACCTGGATCCAAGCCCAGGAGTAATTGGAGAGGAGATGGTTCTTCCCTCACACCAAGATGGGGAGCAGCCAGGAGCAGCACTGAGGTAATGGTAGGTTTCAGAGTTACAGATGAATGGGACAGGCTATTCCCATAGACTGATGCAAATTCAAAGTATCATTTTCCTTTGACTATGAAATTTGCACCTGTAGCTTACTTTTGAGCTCACCAACCCTATGTTTCAAGACATTTACTTTCAAGAAAATCTCCCAGTCTTTCTAGGACATGAAGCTCTGAAAGAGCATTTTGCAACCATGCAAAAAAACCCCCTAGTATTCTGGATAACAACCAGAAGCTTTGCTTGAGGACTCATGGCTCTTAAGGTGAGGAATCGTCGCTTCTCTTTGATTGGACTTGCAGTGACGACCTTGGTGACTCTCCTGTATTATTTGAGAATATACACATGTGCCTTCTAGAAACATATGGGACTCATTGTCAAATCTTTGATAAGATTTACCATCCTCTACCTTATAGTAAAAGACACTTGTGATTCCTGATGGGATAAGAGAATTCCTGCCACAATCTGATCTTCAATCTGTCTGTGAAGATGAGTCTTCCATTCCCACTTCTGATTTTTCCTCTCTTATTTTTTTCCCATGACATGTAGTAACTACTTTCCTTACTCATTTTTTTTATCATGCAGATAGACAAAATGTTTATCTCTGTTGTTTAAGCTGCTGTTGTGGAACACAGACACTTTCCTAAATTTGATATTACCTGTTTTCACCTGAAGGATGGAAGGCAACCTGAATCAAACTAAACATTGGCATCTAATACCAACTAGCATAAAATTTCTACCTCCTGTAGTCTGGTCACATGCAGAGGTGTTTTCATATGTCATAAGTCATACTGCTCTCTCCAATGTCTTGGTGCTTGATTTATGAAAATCCAGGTAGTTGAAAAGTGTTACAAGAGAAACATCCTGTCAATATGTAGCTGCAATCCAGCAAATGTGGAGGGTAAGCATGCACACTCAGCAACTGGTGGTCAGTTTCTGGTTCCACTGAAGTTACCGATGTTCATTGAAGTTGGATTTGAAACAAATAACCTTGTAAGTTTTTAAAGGAATTGAGGGTTTTCTCAAGCTGAAATGCAGGTTAACAGAGAACAAAGACTGATAATATTTATACAAGCTGCCAAGTAGAAGGAATTTTTGATTTTTTTTTTTTAATAATCCAGACAGTTTTTGTCTTCCTTTGAACTGACAGAGTGGCCTTGAGAAGGTGAAGAAGACCTATTGGGTTACTCATAGATAAACAATTGCAGAAACATCTTTAAAAGAAATTACTTCTGTATATGAGGTAGAATCTACAATACATTGTTTTATTGACTCAAATTACCTCTTTAATTATCTCTTTTTTAATGGTCCTTCTTAAGAGAAAAGTTTGAGGAAACTCTACTATTGTAAATCTCATGACTGTGTGAGGACGGTGCTGGAGTATTGCCATGGTACTTTGACACATTATCATCCTAGTAAATGATCCAAGTGTTGAAATTCAGTGTGGAGTGATGGCTTTGTAAGACTTTGCCATGTGTTTCAGCCCTTCTGGAAAGCACAGCATTATCCAATGGTATGTGTCTTGGAGAGGTGCGGCTATCCCGCGTTTGCCTGTCCCAGGCAGTGTCCCCGGCTAGCTCCTTGAGGAGCGGGACACACCGTAGTTCAGGGCCCACCCTTGCCCCCGATAGTGCCAAGGGGCGCAGGCGGGTGCAGAGCAGGAGACTCTTGCCGACGATGGAATCCCAGGGTGATGGCGAGCGTGTAGAGAAAGCAGCGAGGCCTCAGGGCAAAGGGCGAAGGAGAGACCAGACTCCCAGGCACGTTCAAGCAACAATGGTTTATTGCCTAAACCACAGCCCAGAGGGTCTGGCCCGTGGAGAACAGTGTGCAAAGGCTTAAGAAGGGGGGTGGCGGCAAAGGGCGGAGAACAACAACAACCAATAGGGACACACTATGGGCGGAGAAATGGGAGGGAATACAGAGTGAAGGAACCAACGAACATACAAACGGATGAATGGCAGGTACATTAACCAATGACGTGTCGAGTGTGCAGGAACATTCTGGAAAGAAGGGTATGGGCAAGGAGAGATTGACAGGGCTTCGAGGCTGGGTTTAGGGGATTGACAGGGAATGGTCTGGAAGTAAGGGAGGGGTTTAGGTGATGGACAGGGGGCAGGGGGCAGGGCATGCCTTTATTGGGAGAGTGGGAGGGGAGGAGAAAGAAAAGGGTGAACCATTTTATTTTTAGAGGGGGGGGCGGGGTCAGAACCAAATTACATCAAACATATTCAGGATACATCAAATGAAAAAACGAACCCCAACAGAGAGGAATGGAAGGAGACAAGGGAAAAGAGAATATGAGCTTTGTATGAGCTGTGATATTTAAACTAAAGCTACAGGTGAAGAAAAGCTTCCTTGTAAGCTTGTACAATTAAGACCCATACTGTTTCTAAACCCTTTTTCTTGCTTCGTAATTTTATGATAAAAAGCATTACCATTGGTTTTGGGCTTACATAATAACTCTAATAGCCACAGAGAGAACAAAATGTTGTTCGTTTATTTTTGTAATTTGTGAAATATTTTTTGTAAAATTTTGTGAAATTTTTATGATTTATGAAACAAATTATACCCTTCTGCAAACTTCACTGTATAATTTGCAGTAGATTAGTTGTTTACAAGTATGCACATGCTAGTTTAAGTACTCCATTCTCCCTAGACTTAGAATTGGCGTACAAGTGAGTATGACTTTAGTGAAACAGTTGCAGCTCATTAGATCTCCCAAAGTCAGAAATAATTTGTCACAACAGAGTCCCTGATTCAAATTTGCAGTCCGTGCCTATAATAAACAAAACATGGCTATCAGAATTTAAAGGGATGGCATTACACTAACAAACTGAGAACTTTTGAGTGTGATTAAATTACATTATAGATTTCTCCCCATTTATTGCTTGTGGTTCATTTTGTTTACCAAATACAGTAGTCAGTTATTGGTCACACTGGTTCCCTACTAAGAGCACGCTCTTTTGAAATGTACTCTTGACATTTTCACTTACTTTCTGTGTGCCTGCATGCTGGTTTTATATGTATTTTCCTGGCTGCAACATATAGATACTATTCAGCACAGCCACAGTTGCAAATGAACATGTCATAATTTCTGCTTACATTTGCATTGGTGTCAGCCTCACCCAGCTGAAAAATGCACTGTGTGCCTCCAAATGATAGTGTTTGGAAACCTGACCAAGGCTCTCCATGGGCTCTCAAAGCTGATGCTAAAATCTTGCAGGGTTATCAGTTCATATCAAGTGAAAACAACCTAGCTTTGCCCTAGCTGATTATTGTGTGTGCTGGTGGTGAGTTCTAAGATGTAGGCAGCTGCTTTCTGTTGATCCTGCCATATTACCTCAATTAAGCCTAAAGGGGGAAATCTCATCTGGAATGACATAGTGTCTATTAAGAAAAACACAATCATGAGTTTACACCAAAGAAAATCTGTCTCAGAGTGGGTAGTTTTCTGTCTCATTCCATAGGAGGGTCTGATGGGATGATGGTGTCCTCTTCCAGACCTTGGTACAGGGTTGGCTCTGGTGCTGTGGGGTTCCCAGCTAACCTGGGGAGTAAACCTGCATAGGTGAAAAGACCATATCTGCCCCTTACACACCTGGACCCCTCAAAAATTCTTCTGGGCAAGGACAGTGAAATTGTTACGAGTTTGATATTGCACCGGGACCCATGGGTTACAGAGACAAAACCTGACCTGAGGACTAATCTGAACCTCCAAAGCCTCAAATGTATCCTTCAGCTTTGCTTTCTTCCTGCCTTGTTCCTCACTGCTGGTCTACAGATCCATGCCTCTGGGATCCCACTTCTGTGTCTTTGCATGTTTTTCTGCACTGAGTGTCAAAACTGCTGCTATAGACCTTCTTCCCTGGGGACTTGGCTTGCTGTGAAGGGTTGAATGGGATGGATGCTATTGCTCTTAAGAAGGAGTGTTAAACAGGTGAAAATTAAAGGCATGAGTATTTCTGTGTATTTGCATGTGTGTAGGAAAGAGATCAGTGGTCTTTGCATCTCTTGTTTGAGAAGTGTTGCAGTGTCGTGGGCTCGACTGATGCTCAGCAGAGCCTTCCCACTGCCCTCAAACACTAATGCCACTTGAGGATCTAACCCAGCTCTCAAACCTTCTGCATGTTTCCACCACCAGTGCATAAAATAACTTTCCTGCGAACACTGTCAGAATTGTGATGGGTGTGTGGGCAAGCCCAGTTTTCAGAGCGTACTGAGTTTTCAGTGTTCACCACTAACAACTGCATCACATGTGGTAAAGGGGGCAGAAAGAGAGAGACAAAGGGGTTTCTCAGATACCAATAGGATTTCTTGGACACTAAATAGGGCTTTTTGGTGTTTTGCCTTCTGCCCTTGTGTAGTTTAAGTTTGCTGTCAATGAAAGTGCTGACATTACTCCAGGAGGGCTTGTTTCCAGTTGTGCATATGCTGATGGATGAGATTGAAGGAGGTCAGCTCAGCTTTATCATGTCCTTCAACAGTGTCTGTAATGAGGCAAGGAGGAACATGCTGGGAATTCAAGGAGCAGAGGTTTTTCTCTCTGCTCTTTGATGCTTGGTTGCAAATATCAAAGGAAAACAAAAAGCTGTATAAACAGAAAGCACTTTTAAGGCACTTACACCACACCTTATTGCTACTTCTATCTTTGTATGCTACAGATCTGCAGGAGGCACTTATGGCATTAAAAATGAAACTCATGGGACCAAATGTGGAGGGGAGCATTTGTAACATGCTTCATTTTCTATGAAAGCAAATAGTAAGCAGGCAAAACTATCGCTGATGGAATTAAAGACATGCTGGTGGCAGTGTCTGAGTTGAACTTCCTGGGGAGTAAGGCATATAACATGAAACTTGAGTCATCCCAAGCCATCTTCTCTTTAGGACCACTCATTTCTCCCTTTCAGTCTTATGGTGCTTGGGATAGAGAGCTAATCCTGCTGCAGCTTTTGTGGACTGTCTGTCTTCTCTTTTTCTTCTAGGTCCTGTGGTTCTGAGGATTCTGCATACTCCTCTACAGGAATAGACCAGCTCTGAAAACAAAAGTATATGCCATTTGTTCTTCAGGGATTTTTTGACAGCATTTTTTGTGTCACGGATGTGGGTGACATCACTATTTGCATATGTTCTTTGTCACTTTTTTGTATAATTATTCATCCTACCTTTGTTAATTTACAAGGCGTAACTTTTTTTTTTGGTGGTTTGTGGCTTAAAAGAATATAGTGTAAGCATCCCACAATACTGGTTTGATATATACTAGAAACATTTTTTTAGGAATCCGGTGAATCCCCTATTTTACAGCTTTCTTATGTACAGATACTGTAAGTACCACTGAAATAAACTTAAAAGAAAACCAGCTATGCTGTAGCTAATTTTCCTCCTCACTATATTAGTGTGACCACAGTTTTAAAGAAGAATGATGCAGAATTCAAGGGGTGAGTGGTAAGGAAAGTAATTTAAAAGGATGCTTTCACTGTAAGTCTGGGCACGTGTACAGAAAATACTGTGTAATGTAGTCACTGCTCCTTAAAATACTCAGTAATCAGTAGCTGGAGCACAGAATGTAGCCCAAATCCTCTCCAAAAGCAAATGGAGGATTAGCTAAACCCCAGTGCGCTCCATTTAGGAAGGTGCTTTGCCATGTCTGGTCAACCATGTTCTTAAAATAGAGGACACATGACTTCCTATCAGTTCCTCTTACACAATTGGAACTAGCACCTGGCTGTTAGTAATGCGCAAGAAAGGAAGCTAACACAGATGGAAAAAGGAGAATGCTGTGAAGACATCCCAGATGCTATGACCTTATTTCCTTTTTTTTTCCCGAATTTCTGTCTTTGGGACAAAGTCCCCTCCAGAAATCTCCTACTAAGGGCCTCAGGACAACACCAGCAGGAATATTCTCCAGGATTTCCTCCAGTTGTGCTTGCTGGTGCCCCCTTTTACTCAGAGATCAGTGCTGTACATCAGGTCTGTGCCCGTAGGTAGCAGTATGAATTATGCCTAGAAATAAACACTGCTGCGTGGAGGAAGCCTCTGCGTGGAGCAGCCCTCCATTTGGGCGACACCCGCTGCCAAGTAAGTGTCATCGTGATTTGTTACTCATTATGTTGGCTCCCCGTGAAAAATGAAGTTGTATTGAATGTCTCGGTGGTAATCTCCAGGATCCCCAAAGGACTTGGCAGAGTCAGACAAGGCAGTGTCTCTCTCATGGGAATGATGTCCTGGAACACCTGCTTTCCCCAGAAACTATGAAGATGTCACTTTTGAGTCTGAGGGTGAAAGTGAATTGAAGAGAGGGGCCTTTGTAGCTTTTGAGATGTCCTTGATCTCAGGTGTGAAGGTTGGAAATGCTAGGACCTTGTGTCTGCAGCACAGATCCCCTGCTCACAGACTCAGCTCACCAAGGGAAAGGGAAGCAGCCTGACAGATACAGAAGTGAAAGGAAGTGTGGCATAGAGAATTCATGAAAATAGAGAGAATTTAAATGTTTATGAGAGATGGGTGTCTACTATTTATGTTACTTCTCTGTATTTTTTTATCTACAAAAGCATCTGTTTTTCTGAAGTGCTAAAGGGTCTGGAGCATTACAATAACCTCAAACATTAAAAGTTGAACATCAGGCACACCCTCTGGAAAACCTCAATTTTACTCTAATTCTGTAGCTCAGCCAGTGTCAAATACGCTTTTTGAAGCCATTTGTCTCCTTGTAGGCAGCAAACTACTCTGGTACTTTTTTGTTAGTAGGTAGATTCGTGAAAGAAATCCTCATGTTGGTAGACTCAGGATTCAGCTTTCATTCATTTTGTATCCATCTTGCATTCATCTTTCTTCTACTGACGGAAAAATATCTGCTTGTTGCTATGTGAAGAACTATTACACAGAAATTTGACTTCTGAGAAGGTTTGCTGGCCACCTGTGGTCAATCTAGACATCTGTTTGTGCTCCAAGAAGATCAAGTGGAAAGCCAGATCCCCTGTTCTGCATTGAAATACTGTTAAGAAGTTAGAATGGGTGCATTGTGCTGCAACCTTTCCAAGTGTCACTGGAGATTAGACTGTTGCAATACTATTTCAGTAATGCAATATGAGGCTGCATCTTAGATTTATCTGTAAAATACCAATGCAGAATTTGGCAGCTTGGTTTTGGTTTTGTTTCCAGGACACATTTCCCAAGGAAGCCATGATGTAAATACTGCTGTTCATACTGCAAGTTACTGGATGGAGTTTTCGTTAGACAACCTGGGATCTGTCTCTTGGCCAGCCATTGCTTCTTTCTGTTCTGGAGTGCCATGGCAGAGGTAGGAAGGATTTGAAGACTTATCTGGAAGTACAAAAGGTTAAACCAAGAGTACCTTGCCATGAAGATACCAGCCTTGGTCCTTGTACTGAACTCTGGATTTGAAAGACTAATTTATTGAACCTAAATGTTTTCAAAGGCCTGTTGATTTCTTAGCCTTTCAAGAGCATAGAGAGTTTTATCAGTGGGGCACCCTCAATAAAACTGTGTATGTTTAGGTAATCTCCAATCTAGGGAGGGTCAACATGGCCTTTTTAAAAGGAAGCACATCCATACAAGCATGATAGCACTTTCAAAAGAGGCATAAAGGCACAAAGACAAAAGGTGTTTCATTGACCAATTACTGCTAATTTTCCCAGAGATTTTTGACAGAATTTTTTTGCCAAAATCTTCAAGGAACATAACATGAGACAGAAGATTCTTAAATGGATAAATAATTGATAAAGGGTAAGAAATGGGATGTATGAATAAATCACCAATTCTTGGAGCAAGGTGATGTTAGCAGGTGGGTTAAATGGTGATCTGTGGGACCTTTTATGTTCAGTGAGCAGCAACATAAAAAAATTTGCTGATGAAACTGAATTACTGAAACCAGAAAAGATGAAGGACATCTGTGAAGAGTTGTAGAAGAATCTAGTGGATGTCATTGAAGGTAGATAAAAATAAGGTGATAAAAATAGGGGGGAAATGGTCTTAAATTAACCTGTTAAATGACAGTTTCTGAGCTAAACATTACAGTTCAGGATTAAGATCATGGTTACACCAAGAAATCCAAGAAGATACCATCTCAAGATAGGTCAAGGAAGCACATAAAATGTTACAGTATTATGGGAGAAAAAACCAGAGCGCATCATTTTTACATTCACTTAAATTCATAAATCTGTCATTTGTTTTAGTTGGAAATTAATTGTTTTAGAACTGAAAAGAGACAGAAGAGGTCAGCAAGGGTACAGAGCGTCTTCCTAATGAGTTGTCACTAACGATGTCAGGGACACCCCATGAGGTCAGTGGAGTGCATCTGCCCTGGTGTGCTGAGTCTTTCCCAGGCTCAGCTGAGGCTATGGCTGGGGATAACTTCTGTCTATTTGTTTTAGACTTGTCCCAGAGAGCTGCTGTGAAAGGCACTAATTTTTAGTGGATGTGAGGAAAAGGCTGTAAAAATAAACAGAAGTAATTTTGTTGAAAGTATCCACTCCACTACATAGTGGCAGAATCAACCCTCTGTAAACACATCCAGTTACTTTTTTTTCTCCAAATCTTTTTCTTAAAAGCTAGTTTTCCACATCACTTCTCAGCCACAACCTCACTACCATAAACAAGGAACACGTAAAACCTAGGAGTACTCACTTCCATACTAACCAGCAAGCTGCGGTTGCAGAAGTGAAGTTTTATCTCTTATCGTAGCAAAAATAGGGAAAAGCTCAGTGCAGTCAGCCATGGCTGGTGGACAGGAGAGACAGAGGATGAGGAGCTATTTTCAAGGTAAAATGCCATCAGTTATACTGCCTAGATCTAAAGTCCCAGATGCAGAGGGAATGCATTTCCCACTCATTTTCTTTTTTTCAGCTCACAGCCTCCCACTTGTTTTTTAAATTAATTTTTTGGCAGTAACATAACTCCTGGAATCCTGCCATTTACTGCTTTAAAAGTTGCTCTTGAAAAGAAAGAGGGAGGCAGGGAGAAAGCAAGGGGTAGAGGGAGTATGAAAACCTAATGGAGCACATTGCAAGGATACATAACTAACATTTTTTTCTGCAAAGATAACATGTAATTTATTTTTCTGATGAACCCATTTTTATGTTAGGCGCTGTGGGAGAGAAGATGACTGTTTAGTAGAGATTACTGGGTATTTCAAAGTAGCAACAGGACAGCTAGGCAGAATTAAACATATTGGTATTTTATGGGGTTTCCATAAAAGAAGACTGTCTGTGTAACACGATCATTCCTTGAATCTTTAAAGCATGAAATGTTTATAGTTAAAAAGATGCAACTGTGGAAACACAGCCAGTGTTTAGCCAGTTAAAGTAGGGTAAAGATTCTTCTTACTTTGGGTTTAATGGTTTCACGTTGCTGAAGAAATGGCACAGCATTAGGGTCCTGCCCCAGCAAGATGCGCCATCTAGTCTGTGTTTGTCCCTGACAGTGATTTGGCCTGGGTCTCAACCCATTTTCATTATTGTCCCCTTTCAGACAGCCTTGGGTCAGCTGGTATTGGAATAGCTTCTCTCTGCCCACTTCCTTGGTGTCCCATGGAGCTGCTGCTGCCCTCATCTGGTGCCAGGCAGCGGCCAGGTGCAGGCTGGGTGACCAGCTTGCAGCACCATCGGGACTGATGCGGGCTCTTGTGGCACTGTGGAGGATGCAGAGTACAACATTACGGAAGGCTCTCTCTGTGCCTGTGGATCACTGCAAGTTTCAAAGGGGATAGATATAAATCAGTGCAAGTGTGGAAGAGATATTTCTGGTCTTTCTGCACTCTTTCTGCTTCAGTGGGGAGACCATGGGAGGGAGGATGTGTGTTGGCACCTTACTGATAAAACCCAGAAGTATACATGCCAGCCACTGGGATATAGTGATGCTGGTGAGCTACAGTATTAACAGTCAGGAAAGGATAGGGGTGTCACCATCAGTCACTGCACTGTGCATACCTGGAGTCAAGAGTCCCTGTCCTTGCTCATATTTTGTTTCCCATTACAGGGCTTTGCCAACTGCTGGCCAGGCCTTTGGCAGCTGCCTGCACTGCTACGCCGCTCTTCATTTGGCTCATCAGCTTCCTCTCCTAAAAACAGCCTCCTTACAAGTAACACTGATGTGGACTTCCACTTCATTATTTTCTGCTGCAATTAGTTCATTCGGCTTTTCCGAAGTTTATTTCAACTGAAGCCCTGGTTGGGCTGTGCCGCGGTGTGAGGCGGTGGTGAGGTGCCGCAGCCTTCCAGAAGGGTCCCCAGCTGTGAGGAAGCCGCGTTGGCACGGAGGGGCAGGACGAGGTGTGCAGGCGCACACACGCCCGATGGAGCGGGACAAGCACACACACACACACACACTGGAGAGCAGAGCGATGGCCGGTGGCAAGGAGGCAGGAAGGATTCTTCGTATGGGTTCCAGCAATGAGGTTCACTGAGGAGGGTCCAGGGATGAAGAACCAAGATGGAGGGCAGGGCACAAATTTATATATGGGGAAGAAGGGGCGGGCAGAGTAACAGAACTAATGGTTTGAGGGCCACGGGGAGGAGTGAGGGGAAGGGTAGCAGTGGGGGTGCAGAGAAGGAGGGACTAGGGAGCAAGGGACAATGGTGGGTACAACTGAAAAGAAATTTCTAGGGGTGGTACAAACATGGAACACAGGGCTGGAGAATAACAGTCCAGTCATTAACACAGGAGATCCATACATTATAATAAGCAAGGTAAAGTCTCCTGGGACTTCACCCTAAGTTGAAGGAGATGTCTCAGACTCTGGGCCGTCTGCGATATCCCCATGGGATGCAACATGGCTAGCCAGCTTCCAGGTGCTTGGAGAGGATGTGCAGACTTTACCTTTGTGTAGCACTGAGTAACAAGATAAGCACCTCATGGTCCATATTTTATGATTGAAGAGGAAAAGGTGAGAAAAAAAGAGGGGCCAAACATGATTCTTGTTAAAGGATAGAAATGTTTTTTGTCTAAATATATTGCACCACAGACATCCTGATAGTCTCAAGCAGGATATCTTTAAATGGATACTGACAGCTGATTTATGCTTGAGTACTGAGCTGTTTTTGAAGCAACATATGTGTAAAAGAAAATATGAAAGGTATCATGTCATAATACTAAAGGAACTGTTGTTTTCATAAGTGACCACATGGTTTTAAAATTTAAACATCTCCCTGCAATTTTGAAAAACAATAACGTCATGCTGTTGCACAAGATCTACTGAAATGATGCTAGAGAGACACAGAAGTAAAACTTACTGTCTGCACTGTCCTGCAGAAGGGGGAAAGAGACTGTAGATTATCACACAGTGCAGCTTCTGCTCAAAGCAGTCCTCACCACATCCATCTGCTTCAATTGCACTGTTCATCTCAAAGAACTAAAGGATGCATTTTAAGATGATGGCTTAAATGTGGTTTTAAACAGCACTGCAGGCTGTGAAGCAGCACAAACCTCCCTTAGAGGTCAGTCAATGGGCAGGTATGGACCATGCATAACTAGCAAAAATAAGTCATTGCTCATATTTTTTGTGTCTCAGTTGCTGATGCTATCGAAAATGTAGCAATTAGAGCTGATAATGGTGAATGAGGACTAGCCCTTTGTCCACCAAAGTCTGTAAATTCATGTTACCTGCCTGGACTTTTGGGAGGAGGCAAGCTTCCAGCAGCTGCAGTAGTGCAACATAGGAAGAGCAGAGCAGCATAGTGAAAGTGGTGATGCAGAAGCCCGCTGACGATGTGGTTGGGAGATTTTCCTTGGACAAGGTGTAGAGGAGTGGCTGGACTGCATTAGTTGACTTCCTGGAATGTATCTGCTGGTCTAGCTTTTCCCCAAAAGGAACTATTTGGTGACCTCTGGGACTGCTCTTGCCATGGTGAATCAATAGGTGGAAAGTAGCACTGCTCTCCTGACCTTACCTAAAGCACTGATGAAAAAGACACAAAAATGTTCAGCTTAATGGGAGTTGAGCATATGGTCCCAAGGGCAGAGGGGTCCCTGCCTCACAGCAATCCCTGCACCACCCTGTCCCCCACCAGGTCCTACCATTTACATGTTGCACAGCCCTTCCCCACAGCCCTGTGGGTAACTGTTTTGCCGCTGGCAAAAAGTAGTGACATTTATTTCACAACTGCCTGTTTCTATATGTGTGCAGCCTCCTTCTTATCTTTGAGGCATTTTTTAAATTCCCAGCATTGTGTCCTGCTCAGTTGCTCTCCCAGGCATCTCACATAACTCTGTGCCTCCCTGCCATGCAGTGCTAAGCAACTAGTTACTGTATGTCTGAGGAAAAGTCTGGAACAACCTTAATATTCTATCTGAAAAGCAGCTGCTGGTCTCAGCAATTGTCCTAAGGAATGCTTTGTAGTCGATCTACATCCTGATGTGTCTAATATTACTGAGGACAGGATAAGCCAGATCTGTACGTCTCTGGATAATACTGTATTGTGAGAGACTTCCACCTTTTCTTCTGCTGCAGACAGAAAGTGCATGTTGCTGGAGAAGGCAAGCCTTTCAATTAAGCTCACCAAGTGTGTGTTTTAGTTTTAGGATCGTACCAGATGTGCTTCAGAAAATTGAATATTTAAGGGTTTGGGGTTTTTTTACAGAGCTCTATTAAGGGATTTAAAAATATTGGCATCATTGAAACAGGCAAGGAAACGTTTATTATGCTGTCAAAAAGCATTGCAACCCCAGATAAATCTGCTTTTGCTCTGCCCAAGACACTGCTTTCCTGTAACTCAGGGAGTTGTCAATGGAAGAGTCACCATGACAGCTGGAGTGCAAGGCTGAAATGACAGGCTGGCATTTCACCTTTAAAAAGAATGTAGAGAAGCATATCTTGGGAACTCTGTCCTTAGTGATTCTTACCAGTCAAATAGGGCAGGGAGTCCAGTCACCTTGGAGTTTCCTACTATCCCTTTGGCTCTAGTGAGGTAAATACAGGCACATTGAGTCACATCAGATTAAATCAGAGCCTAAAGTTTAAAAATTGATACTGGGTTAAAAT
>VYXC01001712.1:65979-98515 GCA_013397175.1 Platysteira castanea | reverse complement strand
TAAAATGCTTACTCTAAAATGCTTGGTACAAAACAAAAACAAAACCAAAAAACAAAAAAACAAAACAAACAAACAAAACCCCCAAAAACAACAACAAAAAAAAACCACCAAAAAAAACCAAAAAACCCCCCCAAAACAAACAAACAAACAAACAAACAAAACCCCCCAAAACCCCCAAGATTGCTTGTGAAAGAACTTTTGCTTCATGGACAGATTCCAGGAGTAAGGTCTCTAGAAAATAGTTTCATTTTTCTATTAACATAGTGTTAGTTAAAAATACTTGATTAATTAACACTTGCTTTTCACAATTGCTTTTCATAATGAGAATCTCTTTTAAAGAAGAAAAGTGTGTAAAGGGCAAAATAACTGACTTAAGAAATAGCCTAGCACCTTTGTCTTTCATAACATTATGCTTGTAAAAATCTGCTTTATGTTGTATCTGTTCTGGCACAAGGCAGTGCAGAAGGTTGTAAGGGAAAATCTTGTGTTCTACATAGTGGAGAAAAAAAACCTTGAAAAATCCTCTATACAGTGAAACTGGAATGTAGAGACTGTTAAACTGGATTATATCCATCATCCATCTAGTGTAGCATCCCACATCTGAGAGCTGTCAGTGCCAGATGCTTCAGACAAAAGTGCAAGAAGCTGGCAGACATGGGATTGTCTTGATTACTAATAGTTATAGTTTGCTAAAGCTCTGAAGAGTATGTTTTAATACCTCTTCCAAAATGCTTTCCTTGATGTTTTAAAGGTTTACACAAGCATCTAGCCTTTTCTGGTGACCTTAGTGTCTGCCTATGGGAACAAATCCCAAGGTTTAATTCCATCTTGCATGAAACATTGTTTTCTGTACCATTCTGATCATTCTGTTTCATATAAACCTTCTTGTGAGGGAAGATAAAGAACAGAAGCTCTTTACATAATTTCTTCCTACAAGCCAGGGCTCTATATGCATTTTATACTGCCCTGCTTTTTGTCACAGCTATGAGATGAACTCTGAAACTTAAAACTAGAAGAGAAAAAAAAAAGATTCAGGAGAGCAAAATTGCTCATATTTTTACTGGGTTGAACTATGTGAAGCAGACAAGTATTTAAGTATTCTTCTAGAATAAAACTTAAATCTGTAAAAGTGAAGTAGAAAATTGTGGGTCTTTGCTCAGTAGTAGTTCATAAAATTATGAACATTTAGCTTGGGATTTTTTTTCCTTTTGAGAATCTGACAATGCAGTAAACATCTTGTTGATTGAAACTTGATAGCAGTAACTTTTTGTTTCAGCTTTGCTTCATATGTACAATATGCAAGAGGATTTAATTTTGGAGGGCAGAAGAGCTACTGTAGACCAGAATGTTTGATATTTTGTTAAAAGGAATGTTAGTATTGGGTCTTACACATTTTTTCAGAGTAAAAATATAGTTTAGGAGGGGGAGGCAAAATCAGTGCATATACTTTTTATGTGCTTGGAGGTCGCTTAACCTGTCTCAGCCAAATGGCTTAGAATGGCAAAGAGTGAGATGAGAGAATGAGATGTGTGTGGAAGTTTTCACATAGCAGAGGTGTTCTTGATATACTTGCAGATTATTTCTGGAGCATCCAGATGTTTAAAACACAGCTGTATGAGGAATTCTCCCTGCCACATACAGTTAAATTATAATGCTTACAACTCTTGTGGTTTGAAAATGTGTTTTTGTTGTTTCAGGGGGAGGGGAGGAAGGGACGATGGAGATTTTTTTTTTTTTTTTGGCAGGATGCCTTTACAGTGAATAGAAGAACAGAGAAACTAGGAAAAGTAACAAAACAAAAGCAGTCAACATGACAGAACTGAATAAATGAAAACTGAGATATTTCTTTTTTTTTTAATCTGACATTTTTCTTGAAATCATGTCAACTATTGTAGACTTTTTTCTAGTTATGCAAACAGCTCACTAAAACTCAAGCTGTTTAGACTGGATCTGCATATCTTTGGGAAGTCAAACAATCAAAATTTTGTTGTTAACACTTTGTTGAATATTAAGGTTAATTTGAATGACACATACTCCCAAGGGCACTGTCTGCATTTTGGACTGGATGGTGAAGCTATCTAGGCATATGACAACACTGCTTTTTGAAACAGGAGAGATCTCTAAAGGTGCTGATCATCTGATATGAAAAAACAAGGACATTTAAAATCTGGAAATTGAACTGCACTCCTGGAAGCCTGTAATTGGTTTTCTCCATGTTGTTTGTACTTGTGTGAAGTAAAAGTCCACCCATTTTTATTGCCTTTATTTCAGCTTAGGCTCTACCTGATCAAAGACAGCTTTGCTTTCTTCCAAGTATGGATACTCTGAGGGAGACAAACCTTATTTGTTGTCCAGATTCTACTGACTCATGCAATATTCAGTAATGCTCTTGTGAGCATATAACAAATGGAAATCAAGAAAGAGTCCTGATTTCAATGTTAAAAACCTGCGTCTGTCCACCTAAGGAAGTAGGTTAAAAAAAATGCTACTTCACACTTCTTTCTGCAAGTTATTGTTGTACTAAACCAGCTTTAGCTGCTGGGAGCATTCGTATTAAAAAATGGAAATGTTTACAGTATGCTAAGTAATAGTTTCATGGGGGTATATAGAATATTTTAAATGAAATGAGTAGTTAGCTTCATTTTTGCACACTCTGGAAAGGATATATAAACTGTTTTGACATGTCCAGATGCTTGTTTTAGAATCACAGTCTTTCCAGACGTTACTCAATCCACCTGACACTGGAGAACTAGGATTTGTCACTAGTTCCTGACATAATGTGTTTTCATGCTGAATTCAGAAACTCTTAACTCTATTAATGTTGAGTCATTCATGCTAAAAATATATATTTTTTCCACAGCCCAGTCTATTCCAGTAGACATTACTCAAGGGAGAATGTGCAACCTGATACAAATGGAAGAGGTTGGGAGTGGAGCCATTAAGGGATCCCTCCATCAGTAATTTTTAACCACTCTGCCTCGAGGAGAACCTTATTGTTTCAGACATTTACAGTTCTGTCATTGTTAAGAAGCAATTTTCCATGCTGGTTTATGGGAATTCATTAGAGGTTATTAGTGCATAAAGACTGTATTCCTGCTCTCCTTCAAAACTGCACATGTGTGCTCTTTCAACAAATTATATTTAAAGTGATTTAGGTCAGATCCATTTAAGGCAATTTTTGTTTTCCAGGAAGTCAGATCTTGTCTTACTATGCAAAAGCTTTCCTTGTTATGTTACAAAGTCACAGAGAAGCTGAGGCTGTCCCTGTGCCAGCAGAGGAGGTTGGACAAGACCATCTCTGTAAGTGATCAAACACTGGCACATGAGGATTATTGCCTGAGGACAAGAGGCTTCTTCCAGTTGACAAAAGAAGGTCTCATCTGCCTCTTCATTTACCAAGTTCGCAGCCAACATCACCAGAATATTGCCCACATTGGTTTATTAACTAACCCTAATTTTTGAACTCTCTGCTGGTGATTGTGTGTCATCACCACTATCCCTTGTCATTCCCTGTTTAAAGCTCTCTGCTCAAGGTTGGTCTGCCTATATCACAGGACATCTCAATATCAATGCTGCAATCATAGTTTTAACTACTGTTAAATCAGGTTGAGGTAAGCCCTGCATTTCATTTTAGCTCCTAACATCAAACTCTGCTGTGCTTTATATGTACACTCATTTGGGCCTCTTATGCCCATTTCTTAATGAAGGTAGATGTAAAAATACATGATGTTCATTTAAAAACCCATTACTTCATCAACAAAAATGTTGACCTCTGAGGTGAGTCAGTGGGACTGTTGATTTGAATGACCCTTTTGCTGTAAAATCCTAATGCTTGAGTGGATTTTGCATCAGTTCTGATGGTTAGAGAGAACAATCTGTGAATGTATTGATACAGAAATTGGTCAGATAGAAGCTTTCTAACAGAGTTTTGAGTATTAGAAAGCAGGCATTCTTTATTGCAGCATGCTGGTCACTCAGAGGATCCTTCCTCTAATTGAGTGTGCCAAGCGTCAGGTAAACAGAGTTTTACCATACACACTGGTTACATATTCAATAGCTATTCCCACTTCCTTCACTTTGATATAGTCGCACCCCTTATTGGAAGTCCTTACATGATTCTTTGGGGTCTGTCTTCAATGTCCACTGTCCTTTTTTCGATGTCTGTTCCTGCTTTTGAGTAAGCTCAGTATCATTGTGTTGTATAACTTCTGCTTTGACAGCCTTGCAGAGCTGAGCTGGCACCCTGCTTGTGTTTTGCATGACTTCTGTTTCCCTAAGTTACATCCTTTATCTGTTTCTCCAAGGCTGTGCTGTTCTGTTCTACTGTCCTTGATAAGAGTAAAATATTGTTCTGTTCTACTATCCTTATCAAGTGTATAAAATGCTGTTCTGTTCTTATCAGTATGGGCATGTAGGAAGAGGTACAGGATTTCCCTCAAACAACTGTATCACCGTAGAAAGGATTTATCCTTCATTCAGTGTGAGGGTTTTGGCTTATTCGGATGTAGGACTTTGTGAAGTCATTTTCTCTTCTTTATTTCTTCTTTTTGTCCCCTGAACGAAGCATCTTTAAAATCACAAATGGTGAAATAAATTTATGCATGGAACTGACTTTCTTATCCTGTACTCTCTCTGGAAAAAAGCTTTGCAAGGACGTTCTTCAGTATTTCACCTTTTCATGGCTTGACATCCCCTCCAGTTTAATCTCCTTAGTCTTCATTTGATTTTGATACCACTTCCTGAAAAGGCAAAGAAAGTATCTCTTTCCTTCCCAACAAAGAAAATATTTCCTTTGTTGTTGGTTTTTTGTTGTTTTTTTTTTTAACAGGAAATCAGAATTACTGTGCTCTGGTAGACCTAGCTGCTCTGCTTAACTTGGACTTGCTGTGTCTACTATGAACCATCTGCTGTGCTGCCAGAGGAACGAGGCCTTTGTGGTCCACACCAGGGCAAGGATGTGCATAGAAGCAACAACAGCAGCAGCAAAAAAAGCAGAGAAATCTTGCATGACAGGCTTCTGGAGATCACCATTTCTTCGTGGTGTGGGGGAAAGTTATATGGCCTGTTACAGGACATCTGCACGGTAGACTACTGGCCACTCCTCACCTTCTTTAATATGACTGTAGGTCTGGCTGGAACACCCTGTTCTGAACTGAGGTGTCACCCCCAAGCTTGGGAGCTCAGAGGGACCTCTGCAAGCAGGGTGGAGAAAAAGAACTGCTTGAAGCAGAGCCTCATGTGAATGGCAAAACAATTCCAAATGTGTGTGGGGTGTTCGCTGTTGTTTCAATTTCTTTTTTGTTACTGCAACTTTTTTACAGCTTTTCCACAGTCAGCATTGCAGCTGCCAGCAGTTTTTCATGTGAAATGCTTCTGATTATGGTCAGTGTCAGCAAATACAGTGTCTGCAGCCTGTCTGTAGTGTTTCCAAAAATGTGTTAGCTTGGACAGAGGACTAATGGGTCAAAAATGCTTCCTGAATTTGTGATGATAGGGAGGTCTACAGATGGTGTATCATGAGATGCTGAAATGAATCATTCATTGAGTGGAGGGAAAAGGAGGGTCTGGCAAAGGTGATGATGTCAAGGAGAGTTCATGTGAGATAGCCAACATGATTTTTTGCAGAGCTGAAACTGTCCCCTGCATTTTGGTCCCGTGGTGCTTTTTGGATATGCAGGTAGATGTGCCAGTCCCTGTCCCCTGCAGAGACCTGGGAATGTGGAAGGCAGGAAAGGGGGCACTGGTCCCTTCCCGGAGGCATTAGGATCTACGTCCTTGCTCTCCCAAAGACATCTCTCCATCAGTGATGTCTCAGCAGATCCTGAGAGTGAATAACAGTACAGGTGGGAACAAATACAAACTTGCACAGTTACATTAACTGCTGTTTGGCCATGGTACACATTTCACACACAAAAAGTCAGGCTGTAATCCACCCACCTGAGTGTCTCAGGCCAGCACAACCAGATAGGCTGCAAGGGATGGAGCTGGCCAATGTAGGAGGGAGACAGGGCATTCAAGAGGAGCAGACGTCAGTAAGCCGGGAGGAGATGGGAAGGGACACAGGACTAGGGGAGTGACATTGCAAGAGGGGACAGGAGGTGTGGATAAGCCTCTGTGGGAGAAGGGGTGCAGGCCTGAACACGTGGGATGGCAGAGCACACAGCATGTGGATTCATCTAGGAGACCTGAACTGTTCTGAAGCCAGGCCCTGAGTTCCACATCCTTGTCCAGTGCTGCACCATATTATACACTGATGTTCAGTCCCTGTGTGGCATTTAACTATAGATCTCAAAGCAAGTCCTTGAATGAGGCACTGAGGTCCAGTTATCCAAAAAGGATGAAGGAAGGCTAAACAGCTCACCTCTGGAGCAGAGCTAAGGTTCAGCCTCCAGCCACCCACTACCTGAGCCACATCTAGGCACAGCTCTGTGGCCATGGTCACTGAGGGCCCCAGGAACAGCCCTCACTGCTGTAACCATTTGATTCTTGTACTAGTTTCCTGTTCCTCCCCTCTTCTGCTAGCATTTGCTCTTGGACAGAGTGTTGGGCTCATTCAGGACATAGATAGGAGCTTTTGTCTTTGCGTCTTCGTACTCTGAGTGACTTAAATACAGTTACAGAGGAGACATTGAACAGCTGCCATCAGCTTAAGGAGGTTTGCTGCTTGCCATGTGTATTTACCAAAGTCCTGCCCTAGTGCACTCCATGAGGCTGAGGGGACAGGCACAAGGAATCTCACTCAGCATGTCCACCAGTGACACTGGGACAGTGGAACCCCTGTTTTCAGTGCAATCTCCATCTCTGGGAAGGTATTTGCCATGAAACAACTTTTTCTTCCCATCTGTGAAGAAAACTTACCACTCTGACCACCCAGGAGCCGCTCTGGCAGTCACAGACCCACCACCACAGACTGTCACTGTTGAGATTGCAGCCCCTTCAGAGCAGGCAGCTCCAGTGACCCCACAGGAGCCCCGCATGGCTCCCTGCACACCCCACTCTCACACAATCAGACCAGGTTTCCTCACCTGTTTGAGCCCAGGTTTGCCGTGGCAGAGTCTCAGATGTCCCATTCCACAGAGCCATTTATTCACAGCGTGGTAACACAAAAACAGCTCGAGCTGGTGCCTCCGAGGACAACGCACAGAAAAGGAGCCCCTGATCTTTTATATCCTCACAGTCCACGCATGGGAAAGTCTCAGCTCTTTCTCCTGAGTCTTCAGCTCCTGCTGTGTCTCTGAGTGTCTGGTCATGCAGACCTGGTGCCACAGGTCTCTGTGCCCTTTGTTATACAAAGAGTAATCACCAGTTCAGTACTTTTGCATTGCACTCGATCTGCACCTTTGCACTGCAGCTGCACGTAGAGCTATCTGCACTATATATATTCCTCTGCACCAGCAAGGAAAACAAGGTGTGTAGCAAAACATGGCAGCTTCCATCCCATTAACTGTCATGGGCAGCACTTTCAGACACACATGAAAAACCACCTCTAGTCCACCCACTACAGCTAGTTCAACATATCCTGTGTGTACACCTCTCTTCTATCACCTATCTAGTTGTATTTATCTTTGCCTGATGGCATGCTGCTGTGTCTCCCAGACAACAAGACCAAGACAACTGTGTAAAAAAGAATTACATTCAGTGAAGAATTGTCTTCCTACCCATGAGCACTCCTTATCTCTCCTCTGGTTGTCCTATGGCTTCAAAAGAGCCCCTCCAGTTGTGGCTTCCTCCATCCTCTTTACCTTATATGATTACCTTCTGGAGCTTCAAAGGGACAAAGTGATGATTGTCATCATGGGTCAGCATAGGGCAGGTAAGACTCGCAGAAAGTCTGTATATATTTTTGTTAATGGATAATAAAAATCCTAATCCACCTTGAAATTATTTGTCTCATTTCTATTAATGAAAATGTACATTTGTATGTTTCACTATTCTCCTCTTCATCATGTACTCTTCAGGTACCTATGTAACACACCTGTGATCAGTGCCTTTTTGCCATCAGACTGGATAATGTTTCAACATATATTAGGAGACAATTCTGTCCTGAAGGAGCTTGTACCACAAATATATACGAAGGTGATGGGGACCACCTTTGTTATCCTTCAGTTACAAATGAGAACCTGAGACACAGCAAGAGCCACCTAAGAAAGTGTTTTTACCTCATTGTCCTGAGGTCCTATGTCAGCAGCTCCAAGGAGGAACTGCCCTATCTTCCCCTGCCAGCTGTTGCCAGTTCTTTCCTGGGCTAGGGTTCTCTCCAGGTCTGCATAAATACCTGTTGGCCTTGCTGCCTATGATAAGAGGAGCTCTGTGACTGCACTGAATCACAGTTCCTGAAAGAGAGACAAGAGTCCCAGGACCATGAACAGGGACCACCCTGAGGGCTTCACATCCTCATGCATCTCCCTGCTCATGAGATTTGTGGTCTGGAACTCTATATGCATTACTCTCTGCTAGTCATCTCACTTCTCTCCTTCTTGTGGCGTCTGCTCCAACCTAACCAAAATTAATCTCCCCAGTAGCAGGAACCTGAATGATTATCACTGTGAGGGCAGTTAAGACACTCACTTGCCCTGGGTAGAGTAAACCCCTCAGAGATGTGTAAGTAGAAGACAGCTACATGGCAGATGTTTATATATATGCACACATGCACACATACACACACTCTCTCTCTTTCTAGTGTCTTGACACGTGGAGAGCAGCTACACATGCAGCATACTTTGTATTGTACATCAACTTCAAACATAGCCCAAATCAACCGTGGAAATGGCAGCAATTATGGTAAGCTGAAACCAAACAAACTGCAGCAACCTAATAGTTTCAGTGTCAGGAAAAAAAGTCCCTCATCACCCAGCTGCAGGGGTTGATAGGAAGACAAGCCTCAAGGCAGCTTATGGTTTCCTGGCTGTCATCAGCTATCAGTTTGGATACTTGATATAATGAATAATCAGTATTTGAACTGATGGAAGTGACCTTAAAACATGCCGAGGAGGGGCAAATTTACACAGTGTGCACTGGGCAGTGGAAATCGTGGTTGGAATACATTTACATGTATTTAAATGTTTGTACTATGGGGTGGAATTAAAACACAGTGAAAATAAAGGCCATAGTCACTAAATGGTCAAAATATGGAGATACATGAAACCAGGGGAACGGCTCTGTAGATGACAACAGTAGTTAAAATAAATGCACCTGGCAAGCTGTCCTTCTTCTGAGGCCTGTATTTATTTACAGACGGCAAAACAAACCAGTGAGAAGCATGGGGGAAAGTCTTCAGTGGGCAAGTGAAAAATGGCATTGAAGTTGTCTGCTGAGCAGTGCTTTAACAGCACAGGGAGCAAGGCTCTGAAGGAGGAGCCTTCCTTCCTCCCACCCTGGAGGGGATGCCAGCGACCTGCCTGGCATGGTGATGGCAGGAAGGAGCTGGCCAGCTCCCGCTGCCTCCACGTTTGTGCTGCTCAGTGCTTCAGCAGGGAAGATGGGCATCCTTCACTGACCATTCTCAAGACCTCCCACAGGGCTAGGGCTGTGGGCAGAAAGCCTGCGAAGAGCCCCAGGGGCTGAAAGGTGGGAGTTAGGTGGCTTTCCAGGCTCCCCCTGCATCTGTTGCAGGCATCCAGCTTTGAGCAACCTGACGGGAATGTGCTTACCTTTTTGGCAAGATTTCTGTGAAATTGTATTCCTGAGTTGCTTTGTCCTTTTTAGCTGGCCTGGTCACTTACAAAAGTCGGGCTTTAGGGAAAAAAAATGAAACCTACTGTGCAGATGTTATAGCCAGGATAGTTAGCATCCAAGAGAGGCTTTTCTAGAATTGCAGATGCTTAAAGTGGCAAAAAACCCGAGGTACCAGCTTTGGGAAGGCCTTTTGTCATGCATCTCTCTTCTCCTCCCCAGCACTGCAGCCCTTTAACTGAAAAATGACGTCTTTGGAAATTTGGAACATGGACAGATTTTTTGCTAAGAGACCGCCACTCACTCACCCCTCTTCTGGCTCTTTAATTTAGGTTACATTTAAAGGAAATAACTTGAGGTTTGGAAACAAATATCTCTAGGGAGCCGGTCAGTAGTATGGTATGGAATGAGGCCAATAGCTGTAGAGATCATCTAATTTGAATTTAGGTAAGTAAAGAAAAGACAGGGAAACTAAAACAAACCAAATCTTTTCTATATGCATTGCTAGTGCTCTGTTTTTCTGCTGCATTGTGTCTCACAGTGCAGTCTGCAGCCACACTGAAGAGGTCCAATATTAGCAGATAAATACAGCCAAGCTTTTACGTTTATGAATACAGCTGCCTACTGAGTGCCCTGCTACCTGTTTTACCTCTCTGTGATTTGGGGTGTTTTACTCCTCAGGCAAAAAGGGATCGTGTTCCTCGCATTTACCGTGGGGCTGGCAAGTTGGTAAGCCCTCACTGAAGTACAGTGGAGCGGCTGGTGTGGTATAAAGTTTGCACTTCTGCTTCACCAAATGTAGCCTTTTCATGTGGCTAGCTGCTTTGGCAAGAGCACCAGTGTACAAAGACAAAAAGGTCTTCTTCCTCAGGGCTGCTGGGGATGGTGAAGATAACCATGGTTTGTACCAATACTGAGAGAGACTCTGTTCTGCACAGACACAAGGCTACAGCCTTTCTTTTACCCTTTCTGCTCTCTCTCCACCATCATAAAATGTTTCCTACCCTTACGTAGTGGTAACATTAGAGTTTGTGATGTGGGGTAGGAAGGGTGAGAAATCAAAGTCCTCTTGAAATCCCCAAACCACAGCAGAAGCACCAGTGGAAAGCCACACTGCTCTTCTACTCCACTTCCCTCCTGACCTATCTTGGTTGGGGTTAAATATACAGCCCAGATTTTGCATTACTCAGACACAGCCACTTTTAAGCAGGAGTGTCTTCACATTTCCAGCAGAGGTAGTGATTGATTTGATGAGGACCACAGACCCTTGGCAAAGGGCCTGCACCTGGCTTTTCCAAACCTTCTGCTGTTGTATTAAGCTGAAGTGAGGTTTTTATGCTGTAGTCACAAAGGCACTGATTTACAGAGAGGCTCTGGAATGACCAGTCTGCGGAGCAGGTCTGCCTGGTAATTTTGAAGGACTAAACAATATTTGAAACAGGAAATTAGGAATATGCGCAACTGAAATTCCCCTCTGCTCCCTTGAGTTGCCTTAATTAAGGCTCTGTTTTACCTCTGTATGACCACTCTTGGCTTTCTCTACAAGTTGCATTATTCTGTCAGAAAAAAAATGGCATGTTACCCTAGACAACCACAAATGAACAAGAAAACAGCATTTTGGGGTTTTGGTTTTTTTTTTTTTTTTCACTTTCTTAAACCCATCTGCTCAAATATGGCAATTATTATAAGGGAGTTCAGTCATTTTGTATCTGGCAGGTAAAAGTCATAAAACATGCAAGTCCCCAGAGAATTCACATCCCCTATTTCTGTGAAGAACAAACAAAGCCCAACGATACACAACTGTTTACAGCAGACACGTGTAAAGGGACCAGCATCTCTCTTTTTGTCCCAGCCTCCTTATCCAGAGAAACAAGGCTTCAGATGCATTTGCAGGGAAATGTGCCAGAAGAGGCAGGGAGTGATGCTGGAGAAGCTGAGTGCTCGTTATCTTAATGATGCACCAAGCCTGGAACATTTAAAAAATAGATGTAATATTTATAAAAACCACAGAACAGACAAAAATATACGTGCTTATCTTCCAATCTGGTCAAAAGAGACAAGTTATTCCAAGCACTTCTTCAAAAGTATTCTTTTTTTTTTTCTGTAAAATATAATGCTGCAATTCTGGTGAAAAGTGCCCATGAAAACCAAGTGCTACCATAATGCTATTTTTGTGAAAGAAAGCCTGTTGCTTACTTAACTAAAATCTCATGTTTTCACAGAATTTGTGGGCTTGGCAGCTCTTTCATGAAGTAAATATTTACTTTTCTTACCACAAAGTGTCAACACTGCTTTGGGCCTAGCTGTTACCTGGAATGTAGTTCATTTTTATTATCTCAATCAATTTCAAAAAGTAAGAAATGACCACAATTTCAAATTAAATTTGGTAATAAAAATGAATTAATGGACATATATGTCCAGGCAGCTCACACTAGTCTTCAACTCTGAGTTACTTAGTGCATTCATAAGTCTGTCATTAAGCCCCTAAGTGTATGTATCACATCTGAATGTTTCTTTCAATTCCAAAGCACAGGATAAGGCACTAATTTTTAGAGTTCAGATTTGTCAATGCAGACTTTATTGGACCATCAGTCAGATGAAGCAACCAACAGTAAAAGAGAAGTGTCTGGCAAACACTCCTGTGGATAAGCATGCAGTAACTGTGATTTGTGGTGACAGGGTTTATATTAGATGTAAAGAGATGGAAGCCACAAATATGCCTAGGTCACCTACAAGTTTAGTGAATTTAAACAGGAATAACTATTATCCTCAAATTCCTATCAGCTGCAAATCACCTGCAAATCATTTGCTTCTTAATGCCTTTGATACTCATAATTCTCCTAGTAAAAACATTTAGGCATCCAGTAAGAAGGCAGAAATGATAACGTGCTTTAGGTGACTGGCTGCCCACATGAATAACAAAAAGAGAGGAAATTAAATTAACATTTTCCAAATAGCTTGAAGCATGAACATAATTCTGCCAAGGTATTTGGTACATACTTGCAAATAATACATTTGGGGAAAGGCACATCTGGTTTCTAAGTAATTTGCTGAGGGGAAAAAAAAAAGCATAAGCAACAAGTTTATAATGTAATTTAAGGGCTTAATGATGCAGATAAGCATCTACTGGGAGATTTATGCTTGTGTTCTTTTGAAAAATCCAAAAGGATGTCCAATTTACAACTTTAGGTTACTAAATACTTTTAATATTTGATGTTAGTTTCAAAATAACCACACATTTGCAACAAAGGGCTTGACCTGAGTGAGTGCGTAGCTGCACACTTTTTGCCAGTCTGTGCAGGTGTGGGCTGCAATGTCACTCACATTCTGGGGCAGATAGGTTTGTATCCCTGCAGTTACAGAAAGACGACACTGACTGATTGATAATGGCTTGTCAGAAAAGTAGAAACCAATCCCTCCACAACAGCTCTGGGGTTGTGAATTGCAGGGAGAACCTGTAACTCTTTAAGTTTTGTGATCTTGCATAAAGAACACTTGAAATTACTACAGCAGGGCTATACATTTGGGGGAAAAAACAGGAAAAGGTTTTGTTATTCTGTTTATACTAAAAAGGGAAAAAAAAAAAGAAAAGAGATTTCTGGGTTTGCAGAAGAAAAATTGGGAGAGAAATTATTCAGTAATATAGACAAGCTAAAAAACTGAAGGGGTTCAAGAAGATAATCACTAGAAGAATAAATTATTTCCTTCAGTAGGCAGAGCCTGATCTTGTCTTGGAAAGAAAGGAATCTTTCTTACAGCAAATTAATTCCAGTCTTTATTGTAGAGGTTAGTGTTAAGAATTTTTCACAAACAGAAATACCTCAAGAACAAAATTTCTCCAGAAAATCCTACATAATTCTTAACAGGAGTTGACTGCAAACAGAAACAGTTGTTTGGTGGTGCAGATCCTGATTATTTCAGCATTGCTTCAGCTAATCTTTGACATGCAGTTAAGGTAACCTGAACCATGCCATTTAAAATCAAAATTACTATCTATGCAGGCTTTTATATCTCTGCTGACTAAGCCATCATAAAGAAACAAACCAACACAAGAAGATCCAAACATTTGCTTTCTTTAACAGTTAACCCTTTAATGGAAGTTTCTTTCAGAAAGGCAATTATGTAAGAGAAAATTCATATAAGGGCACACATACTTTTCTAGCCTTGTGGGCTTTTTGCTAAGGGTTATTTTTTCTGGTGGTTTGTGGGTTTCCGGGGGGTGGTTTGGTTTTTGGGTGGGGGTTTGGTGGTTTTTGTTTGCTTATTTGTTTATTTTTGTTTTGTTTTGGGTTTTGTTTTGGTTTTGTTTTGGGTTTTGTTTTGTTTTGGTTTTGGATTGGCTCTAATTTTTATGGTTAATTTTTCAATTAAAGAAACCTTTCTCCTGCAACAAAAATAGATATTTTCCCTAGCCATCTTCTCTGGAGAACTTGTTGTTTGATCAAGTCTACCAACAACCCTCTGGGCTGTTGACTGAGCCACCACTTCCTCCCGCTCGGTGCCAGTGTTGTCCAGTATGATCAATAAGGGCTGGGCTGTGGGCTGGAGGCGCATTTGCAGCACACTAACATCTGGAAGTCATTCCCGGCTGGAGTGGACCGTGAACACACTAAGCAGACAGGATCCTTTAACGTCTCTCCTGTCTCAGTCTTAGCTGCCTCCGACGGCCAGATAATGAGAGCACTACTGTGGGTGAAAGTGTTTATGTGTTTATGTGACCACAGGTATGAGCTTTTTTTGCTGCTGATTTCTTACACGCTCTGCAGACAGTGTGCAGGGACATTGTGGGGACAGGGCAGACCCTGAGCATGTGACAAGGTAGTGTAGTAACCCCCAGCTCCAGAACCACGATGACTTCCTTTTCTCCTGCCTGTTGTAGCAACATGTTACCTGTCATCATTAGGGCTTTCTTCCTGGAAAACAACTTTGACCTAGAGCATATTTACAAGAAGGGTGTCAGCTAGCACCATCTAGCCAAGTGGAGTGATTTTTTAAAGGTTTTTCTTTTCCAATTCGTTTTTGAATAAGAGTAGCATCTGTTGAGTTAACTCACCAAACAGTCTAAAGTAATTGCACAAATTTAAAAGTCAAAGAAAACCTTGCCAAGCTTCACATATATATAAGCATTTGCTTGTCTGTGCTGTCCCACTGGACCAGAGCAGTGAACATGGGAAGTACATTCACCGTGCAACTAGAATCCCACTGCATACGTGGTGGAACTGCCTGAGGAACCGGTGTGGTCCTCAAACACAATCAGCAAAACACTTCTCTTGCCATTCCTCCAGGAAAGGAAGGAGTATGGCTATGCCTTTTGGAAGAAATTACTGAACAGTGACATTCTTGAGAGCAGCACTGAAAAAATTATTACTGAGCAGATTTTGAAGGCTGCAGTTTGGTGGCACACTGAGAAGTCGTTTTAGCTCATGATTAGTGTTCATGACCCTTGTGACCACAGTCACTGAGCACATTACCGACTTCAGCACCTTTGTTCTCTCAAATATCCTTCAGGAACCACTGTCACTACTCCTTCTGTTCCATGCAATGACCCATCACCTCACTGGCCCACTGGAGCATCTTAGCAGATATCTCCAGGGTGACCCCAGCATGGTCCAGGAGGAGCAATGGGAAGAGAAACCAGGTACCTCCGGCTATCTTCATCCGGACACTCGGCACGAGCAGATTAGGTGCCTTGTACCAGGAGCATACCTGGAGGCAGGAGTTCCAGCTCTGCTCTGGAGCTTGCACAACAGCGTTGGTCTGCTGCAAGATCATGCAGCCCAGCTGCAATGTAGAGCACTAGAAAAATGTGTCCCCAAAGGCACAGAAAGGAATGAGAGGGGCTAGCTGGAGTCACTACAAGGAGCTCATCTTAGAAACTGGCCTGTCCTATTTTCACAGCCCTTTTAAAATTTCAGTTATTAAAGAAATCCATATCCTAATTTTCTTGAAAATTAATGTACACATATTCTGCTAGCTTTTTACATGATTACAGGGGTTTTTTCCCCAGACAGTAATATGCTGACTACTTTTTGGTTAACTAGTTAACTGTCTACTGTTATATAATAATATAACAGTATAATGGGTTGGATTAAATTTGTTGACAGTTTGAAGTAAAAGAGCTGAAACACAGATATACCGGCTAGCAGCCATGAGAGAATAAAATAAAATATTTTATAGTTCTAATCTAAATATCTACCTTTCAGCATTATCTTACATACTTTTCCTTTTCTAATCAGAAAAAAATTAGACTGAAACTACTCCAGAATCTGTTTTGTCAGCAATTAAACAGATCATTATTCCAGATTCATTATTTTCTATTCCAATTGAAGTTAGATTATATAACAGAAAATAAACAGAAAATAAATAACAGAAAAATAACTTTCTCCCTCCAAAACCACTCTGGCATGAAAACTCTCATAAACATCCAAGAGTGTGCATGAACAATAACAGATAACAGATACAAAAAAAAAAAAATTTCACGTTTCATAAATTTTGCTAAACAATTTCATTGGCATTAGAAACAGGCAAATGTTCTTTAATGTTCTATTGTATCTAGTAATGTAAAAATCAAAGGTATAAATCAAAATAATATATCTCATTATGATGTGTTGACATCTGCTGTTATTTAAGATATCTACTTCAGGCACTTTGCTTATTAGGACAAGTCTTTTACAACAGTTTTTGAACTGAATTCCCATAATCCTTAGTTTACTCATGTTAAGAGCCTAAATAAACCTTTCCAGTTATGGTTTAAAAGAGATATTTTCTTTCTTTTCTGCCAAAGAAAATGTTTGCTACTTCCTCTTAAAGGAATGTCAAATTGATACAAGCCTTCATGTCTGATCTGCAGATGTGTTTGTACTCCTGTTTTTGGATGATGATCAACAAGAGGTATTGGCTCACAAATATTTGTGTCTAAAACTGCATGCTGAATTACTTTATTTAAATAATTTTATTAATTAAGAAAAGGCTTTTATAGCATATGATGTAATGTTGTTGAACATTATAGGATTCTTAGGTCTAAGTTGTTAAATCAGTTGTTGAAGTGGTTCTCCAAGCTTTTATTCAAGATGGCCACAGGCTAGATTTCAGAGGATATAAATATATTCATAGCCTAAAGCATGTTTATTTAAAGCCCAATGGAAATAAAGTCAGTAAAAATGTGCTAGAACTATGCACTTAATTCAAGCACTACATGTGGGATCCAGCACAGAAATTGTGGCTTGGTACTTTGAAGATGCTTGGGTAATGATCCTAATTTCTAAAAGGAGATTTTGTAACTTCAACCTATTAAGAAGAAAAGGATGATTATGGGAGTGTAGGTGAGAAAGAAAATGAATTTCAGGCATATAAACAGGCTACCCAGGTAAGTGCTCAAGTCACCATCTCTAGAAATATTCAAAAGATGTATAGAAGTGGCACTTAGGGATATGGCTTAATGGTGGCCTTGGCAAGTTTAAGTTTGCAGTTGTACTCAATGATCTTAAAGGTTGTTTCCAACCTAGACGATTCTGTAATTCTCTACTTCATAGGACCTTTCTAGAAAATCAGGATTTAAAAAGATGAGACAGTGAGAAAGTGGCATCAGAAAGTCAAATGAAAAGTTCTGTTTGTTAGCATTATGAAAATGTCTACATGGGGTTTTTTTCCATGGATTTTCTTGGATTCTCAATGTTTTACAAACCAGCAGATTATTTGAACTAGAAATGAAAGAACATTACCTGTGCTCATTTGGCCCATATGGGAGAGGACCCTTCTAAAAAATAGTATGGGATTATCATATAACTGGAGAATTTATTGCAATGTGATAGAGGCATAAGGATGAAACTATCAAAGCTTCAATCCAGTGACCTTGTTGCACCAGGCATTCAGGGGACAGGCCCTGTTGTCAAGGCCATCCATGCTGTGCTGGTTTCAGCATCTGAAAGCAGCATGCCTACCTTCCATTGGACATTGCAAGATCTCGTTCACTTGCTATGCTCTGAGAAAGTGGTGGCTCCTGCAACTGTGTCTCACTGGGAGTCACTGTCTGAAAGGTCAGAGAGAGCTGCCACTGGAGAACATTCATCAGTGTTCATTATTTCCTCTCGGCTCTGGGCCACAGTCTCTCTCCAAGGAAGCTACCCACCATAGGAAAGGATGCTGAACGCCTGAAGAGATGCATTCATTACAAGGAACCACTACACACAAAAAGGCAAAAAGGGACTTGAAACTGGGGAGGGAGAGATATAAAGTGCCTGTGACACTAAGTACGATATGTTAATGAGCAAAAAGTAATTAAGAGAGGGGTCAGCTTAGCTTGGGCTGCAGTCCCAGTTCAGCCAACACAACTGAGCATGGACAAGGACACAACAGGGACTGTATCCTCATGGCATTTTGGTACAGCTGATCTCTGAAAACGGCTTTGGGGCTTGCTTGTGTACCCATAAAAGTGCTGCAAGGATCACACTGCATTTGAAACGGTCTGGTTCTCTGCTGCATTTTTTTGCCTGGTAAAGATAAACCCTTAAAAATTGACCAGCTGTCTCAAAATATTTTCACAAACCAGTTTTGCGGTTTGTTTGCTCTCATATGTTCTGCCTAATGTGCACACCAGCAGCTAGTGAAAGAACAGGTATGGGCAGAAGCAAAGGCATAGTTTGTTGCATGAAGCCAAGCAACTATTAAAGCTATTGTGGACAAGGGTGGTGAGCTGCCTGTGTTTAAAGGAGACTTAAGGGAGTGTTAATGCTGAACCTCCTGGCAAAAAGAGTTTGTTTGACAAAGATATTACCTCTAATACATTGAATAAGCAGAGATTTAATTGTAAAGTACTACTGACTGAGGTATTTGGTTTACAGGATGACATACTTTTGTTTTCATAATCCTTCTTTCAAGTTTAACAGCAACCACAAAATGGCATTATGGAATAAAAATTAGTTTTTACTTTTCAGACCTAATAAAAAGCCAACAAATTTCCCTTCTCTCCCTTCGAGTGGGTATAGATTATATTTTACAGCAAATGCATTGGGCTTAAGGAAGTGTTGTGAATCCTTCATCCTCACACTGAAATTTTGTCTTCCTGTCTTGTGTTCTCTGAATCCTTTTTCCAACTGATTTCACACTGAAGTGAAAGCCATCATCAGGAGACAGGTTTTCGGATTCTTCAGCGTGTGTACAGGACAGACCCATCCACGGTGACACAGCTGGTATTGCTGCACTGCACTGCGCTCCTGTAACATACTGAGGTAGCAGCTGTAAGCTAAGCTAACTCCTAAGGATGGACAAACATTTTAGCCACCTGAGCAAGTGGCTAAACTGTCCATATTCCTCTAGGTTTTATTGTGCCAGCCTTAGCAGCTAATCCTTCACCAGCATTTCCAATGTGCTGAGTATGGTGTGTGGAGGGTGATAAAGGTCCATGAAATGAACAAAACAGGCAAGAGGGAAAAACCCCACCTTTAGAATAGAAGTGAGCTTGAAGATGATTAGCTATTTTTAACTTTGTGTTTTTTGAGAGTCTGGAAGAGTGCTTTTCTCCCTGTTCAGGTTTGTGAATGTATGAAGATACTATAGTTGCCATGTCAAGGACAGTGAGAAGCGTCTGAGCTACAAAAGGGTCACAAAACAAGGCTGGGCTATGTCACACAGTTCAGTTAACCTCGGTGTTGCTATCTGGGTCGCTTCTTAGAGCAACTGAAGCTTCTCACTGGGAATTGTATTACCTATGGTAATGTAAATTCTACGCAAGTAATTTGTACAAGTTTGTATTTATATAGGATCTATTTAAAAAAAAGGGCTGTATCTTTTAAGACTTACTCTGATTCTCCAAAGTGTGTTGTCATTGCTATTGCACAACTTTCCTGACCTCATGAGGAAGAAAAGGAGGAAATAGATCTGCTCAGTGGATGAGGATCCAAATGCTTCATATTCGTCAAGCACATAGTGCTCCATGACAACCATTACAATTGACATTCTGAACAGTTTTTGCAGATGGGATTTTCCCTGGCTTGCAACACAGTTTCTGCATTGAATACTACTAGAATCCCTGCTCCGCCCTGTCAGCTGGCTGTCCCTACCCCTTTTAACACTAGTCTGCTTGCTTAAGCAGGTTCAATTTTGCCAGCTTTTTGCTTCTGGCAGCCAATGTTTGCTTGCAAAAGTTCAAACTTTTGCTAACGATGCTGGAGCCTGTCCTGTGTTGCACTGATTGGAAATTTCCAGGCTATGGATAGACTTTTACAGGTCCCAAACAGCTGCAGCTCATAACTGAACTGTATTTGCTGCTGGTCTGGCTTGTTGCTGGCAAGGAGGAGGATATTAAAATCCTATAAAGATACTATCAAATTAGAAAATACTGCACAGTGTGCTTTGTTTCTTTTAAGGATGCAGAAACCAGATGAGAGAGGACTTAAGCTCCCTCTGTGCATATATGCAGTGCGGAAAGAAATTAGATTTAACTGACCCCTTGATGATAGTACTTGATATTTGACTATATTTAATCACTTATAGAAAAGACAGTTGCACTTTTCAACAGCTGCTGTTGCTCTGAGCTTCAAGGGGCTAGCGAAAAGATTAGGTCTGGGAAGGGATTTAGTCCCTCTCTCTCCCTCTCCCACAAAATCTGTATTTTTCATGACTTTTGGAGTTCCAGGGGAAAAACAAAACAAAACAAAACAAAACACGTCCTTTACTGTGTTCAAAACTTTACTGCTGTTTCAATTACGTCATGGCAGTATAGGGGGAAGCAGATGGCCAGGAAAGAAAGCAGGCCCTGCAGGTGTGAGAGCATACATCACCAGCTTTGGGATCCTCCATCAGCAGGGCTCATCTTTGCCCAGCCGTGGAGGAAAGGCCTCGCTGGCTTCCCAGGTTAGACTGCATAGCAGCATGGAGTTTTATTCTTTTTCAGAGTTTCGGCCCAGTTCCAGGAAGAGAACTGACCACAGGACTGGCTACCTGGCAAAGCTTTTAGCAGCCTCAGTGCACAGAGAAGAAGGTGGAATGATTAATGGACTGAACTCTCTCCAGCCCTAAAGGAGATTCTTTCTGAACGAGGTCACATCCTGGTGTCAGGGAGTTCTGATTTGCCCAGATGTGCCAAAACTCAGGTGGGATGTTAGGGATGTGGTGCGTGTAAAAACTGCTTTTCCAACCTAAACATGTTGAGGGATGATTTCTGGTTTTAACTTGAGCTTCTTTATATTCCTGATAATTTCTCTAAACGTGTCCACTTCAGAATGTGACTGACTGATTTGGAAATATAAAAGAAAATTTGTAACTTTACCAGAATATGTTTGATATTGCTATCAGTATTTTAATTAAAATGTAAATTAAATAATTACTTTCTCTTGGTCCTGTTTCACCAATAAGCTTCAATATATGCATTACATAAAACAGAGGGCTACCATTTAAAAATTATTAAAATTTAAAACCGGTCTTCTGGAGGGGAAAGAGGTAGAATGTTCCAGAAACTACCACAAAACTTTACATATATGTAAAGATGTCAATTTTAAATGTCCAGATTAAAAGGTGTTGTATGATATGGCCCAATAGTAGTGAAAATTCCATTTTTGAAAAGGTTATTGGAAGTATTAGGTATTTAAAAATCCAGTTTATAAGGAAAAACAATTTGCACAAGCCCTAAACTGCAAATGCAGGGATTAAGGGAAGGTGTCTGGTTTCACTTGTTAGATGCATGTGTCATCCGTGTTAATGTTAACAGAAATTGTGCATAGGGAGTATCTCTTTTAATTTTAAGCTTCAAAATGCACAAAAGGAAGGAAGCAGCTCAAATTACTTTCCCACCATAATACTGAGAAGGCCCAATGGTCGGTGTAATGGAGCAGCCAGTGTGTCAGCCTTAGGGCTTCTAGGTACAGCTACAGAGCATTCAGTTCTCACTGGAACTCACAAACTTGCTGTATTGCAAGCATTAAATCATCATTCCATTTGTTAAGCTAGTTAAATGCTCTTTTTAAAATGATCACTGGGAATATTTGCCTACACACATGGGTTATTCAGAAACACATCACTTATTGTGATTACTACTGGGAGTTCTCATCGTGTAAAGGCACGGGCACAAGCAGCTTTGCTTCTTTTGAAAAACTTTCTGATTTAAACTGTGCTCATAACTTTGCATGTAAAATAAATGCAGTTGCTCACTTCACACCCATGTAGATACTGATACGCAGCAAAATAATTTGACATGAAGTATATGGTCAAGAAACATCCCAGTGATATTCCCATGCAAATATTTTTATGCACGTCTACATGTACTTAAGTACGTACTGGCATTTTGTCCTGGACTGTCTAATTACTTCTGTAATTAAGTTTTTATGTAAACCACAACTCAACCTACTCTTTCACAAATGCACTTTAATTTTTACTTTTATAATTATGAGATCTTCATAATTATAAATAAAGTGCAGGAGCACTAGGAATAAAAGAACATTTAATGATCTTAAAACAAACTGGCAAAATAATATTGGTTCAAGAAATATCTTTTGACAGCAATGCATGATTCAGTTCTGGTGCTGATTATCACAGGAAGTTCCTGAGGCCAAGAGCATGCCAAGACCATTTAAAAAGACTGGATATTAATGCAAATAAAAACTACCTCAAATGGTCGTTGTTGGTTATTGTCAAAATATTCGAAGAGTCTTTGACTTCTTGTTGCCCAGCTTAAAACAATCTCTCTTGTAAGAGCAAAAGGTGGGGCCTATGTCTGCAAGATGCAATCTAAAGACAAAGTGTTTGGTTGCTTTCCACATCACCTGCTAGGAAAACATAGTTATTCTCCTATGAACAGCTTCCCATGGCCACCCCATAAGACTGATTTTCCTTCTGCTTTTCTTTCAGTCACAGAAATTCCACTCCTGAAGAAAAGAAAATCAATAACAGATATTCTTATCTGTTTTATCAAAGGCTCCAACACAGTGCATTACAGAGTAAAAGTTTGTTTCAGTAATGCATGGGAAGCTTACTAAGCTTCTATTTATGCAAACCATAAATCAGTTATAAAAGTTAAGTCCACAGTAAAGTTTAGAGTTGAGCAAAAAGGTTTATTTGTTTTGTTTTGTTTTGTTTGTTTTGGTTTTGTGCAGGTATTTTTAAAAATCTGCAGTTTTGAAACTGTAACAGATATGAACACCTCATA
The DNA here is from genome assembly GCA_013397175.1 of Platysteira castanea. NCBI lineage: Eukaryota > Metazoa > Chordata > Aves > Passeriformes > Platysteira > Platysteira castanea. The sequence continues at coordinate 75,705 of VYXC01001712.1, read as the reverse complement.
TTTAGATCCAAATATTGGTTGCAGTCTGGAAAATTTTGGGAGGGAACAGAAAACATCTGCAAGACTTCATTTTAGATCCCAAGCCTAGATACGTTGAAACTTAGCTTCCCTCCAGGGGTGATGGGGAGAAGTGGGTGCTGTGAGCAGTCAGATATCCAGGGCCGGGCTATATACTCTGCAAGCTTTGGGGTGCTGCAGGCTGGTGGTGAATCCTCCCTTGCTGCCTTCTGCCTTCACTGCATGCCAGCCTAAATTAAACACCCCAACATGTGGTTTACAGGAGAAAGGAAAGGCTGCCCTTGCCTCACTGTGACTGTCCTTGAGGCCCTCTCCCTAGAGAACCTTAGTGAAGCGTGAGGACTGCTCATGCTTCCCATCTTGAGCAGTGGGGCTGCTTGTTTCACAGTTCAGTTAACTCATATTTCACCCAAGTTATGCATAAACCGTATGAAATTATACAACTCTCCTACCAAATTGTACCAGACATACCACTTTGGTGGCAATTTGATGGTAAGTGAAAGTACTATACAAAATAAAGACAGCTACAGCTATTTGGTGAGTGATTTCTTTTGTGGTGAGTGACTGTATTCCTTGAGTAATGCTTTCACTGAAAAATGTGCAGCAAGATTTACAATTTTTAATGATTGATATTTGCTGCCATGCTAATGGTCATTTTCCATATTTTTTCTGTTTATTTTACATTTTTTTCCTGTCCTCTTCATCACAGAAAATTTTTCATATGAGCAAAAATATGATGGATGTGCTCTGACTGGGAATATGCAAAAAGGTAACCACAACTCAGCAGAATTTGATATAGGAAAAAGCTTACTGAAGCTCAAAGAACTCAGTTAATCTCTAATTGCCATTCCTAAAATTTACTTTATTTTTGTCACCTGCTCTTTCATGTTGTTGCTAACCATTTTAGATCCAGGATATCAGTCTCTGGTGAATAGAAATTCATGGCATTAACAGCTCTGTCTTTATTGGAATTCTTAAATTTATACATTCACAAATGAGATGTAGTCTTGGTTTCAAAAATGGACTGTTTCACTAGTATTTACATATCTGAACGAGAACACAGAGGAACAAAGAGTCAAGCATAGATTTTATGGTTTTCACCTTCAGTTTTGTTCCTGGAAGCCTTCAGCTGTTGTTGCCTCATGCTATTCATGTGAAGATCTAAAGACAGCGTAAGTAGATACGATGGGAACATATTGCACACTGAGAGCTGTGTGATCACAGCTTAGTGTAAGCACAACGTTGGGGAAAAGTGGAAGTGCCACTGTCTGAGATGCCCTCTCCCTGACATTTCTTGTTTACAAGAAGCAAGCTTCTCTGCTCTGCTGTGTCATAGGAGTACAGTGATAGAGGACAGACCCTTTGTGCAGCTAAGTGCCTTGGAATCTTACAGAAAGCTTCAAAAAGCACCAGAATTGATTCAGCTTTTGTACGGAAGACTTCAGCCTCAGACCAGAACACATTACATGGTGGAGGATGTAGTGCCGCCTACATCTGCATGAGCTGAGACATACAAGTTGCTTTGGCTGACAAATGAGGCTTTTGAGTGATTTTATTGCTATTGCTTCCCACCTCAGGTATCAGCATGTGGCCTGAAGACTTTTCTCAGTGCTTTGAGAAAGGTTGCAAAGCTGTGCTACGACCATTAGAAAAACCTGGTGTGATTATAGAACAAGACATGACACTGAAATATGAGGCTGTGACAGCTTATCATTTGCAAGGCTGTAATATGTGCTAACGTAGTGAAAGAGAGAGCAGCTTAGATGCCATGGTGGTAATGTGCACTTACCATATTTCTCTGGTCTGGAAAGAGACCACAACTCTTTATTTTGACAACGGATAATATGCATTTTTGAGAGTGCCTATGAAAGAAAATTTAGCTTGAGATGTCAAGCAGTTCAACATGCAACAGAAAGCTGCTAACATCTGCTGAGGTGTTGTGTTTTCTTGTGTGAAAATTGCATCTCAGATGTAGCAGCAATCTTTGCAAGAGTTGCACTATTTCAGAAGAAAAACGCCACCTAAGGTAGAACATGGTCTGTTTATTTAAAACAAAATTAGGAACCAGCAATGTATTATTCACAGTCTTCAGTGTATCCTGAGAATCTTGTGTGTTTCTTTAACTACTATAAATACAGATTCAGCTTGCCACACACAGAGCACTTCATCTGAATCTCGTCAAATGAGTACATTATTTACATTTCATTCCATCTTAAAATGTGGCTTTCTCTTTTGAGCCTGTAAGTGCAGTAGCAATGTCGCACTAACACAAGCGTGTGTTACTTCATTGTGGACCTTTCCTGACCACAGTGGTGTCAAATGGGAAAGCCTTCCTTCTTATCAAGTGGTATCTGGACCTTTCTTCCCCAAAATAAAAACCAGGATCAATCTTTTTATATTAAAAAAAAAAAAAAATTAAAAATCAGGATGTCAACCTGGATCAATTAACTACATTTCCTCACTTCTCTTCTCTTGCCCTTCTCCTTTTTCTGCATGAGTAACCTAAAATCATGCATGTAATTATCTGACAGTTATTTCAATAATACAAAAATAATTTTAGTAATCCTTCCCCTCTTGTATGACTGGAATCTAGTCCTGAGTCTATGGCTCCTTCTTGGAGTGTGGAGCATATATATTATTACCATTTTTAGCTAGACTCAGTGGCTTTTATTTTTTTTCACAGATACACAAAATGCAGAAGTCTGTTTGTTTCCGTCTCTCTTTATTTTTTTTCCAAGTGTAAACTAAACAACTGCTTTTACATCTCTTGCTGGTTAGCAGCCAATGTAAATGCTTATGCTAGGAGAACAAGCCCATTTCCTGCCGTTAAGGCTTTTTTGTTTATCCTAGAGCTACTCACTGCCACTGCCTGCCCCTGACAGACTATTAACCCCTGTTTCTAGCAGGAATACCAGATGTGGGTTTCTTGAGCAAATTATTGGTTATTTCACCACATGTCACTTTTACATTTAAGTGTTTCCAGCCTCTCAGAACATTCCACAGAAACAACATCACATTTTCCTTCAACCTGTTAATTAGCATAATTATTTATCAGCCTGAAACCACAGCTAGAGTTTGTTAAGCAGCAGTCAGATATGCAGCGGATAATGACCCACGAGACTAGAAAGAGTGATGAGAGGAGGGAGGCTGTGGAAGGCATGCTGTTTGCAGTTGTCTCCACCACCTCCTCTGAAGACCTCTCCTACTGATAAGACACATCCCTCTTTCATGCTGCAGGCAGAGGAGGTTTCAGGGTTTCTTGTCTGCCAAGTTCTACCCAGCTGTAACAGGGAGATCTGGCTCCAGATGATCACCCCAAAAAGAGGTGATATGAGAAATATGCACCCTCTGCTATCCCTGGCAAATTGTCCAATCCTCCCCTTGGATTGTTCCTTGCGTATTTATGTTCCTTGCGTATTTATCTAATCTCCCTCACTGAAAGGAATGATAAGATTGCAACATCTATAAAACCTCTAGGATGTAGTTCCTTCAGTCAGCATGTGAGATAACCAAGAGGGTCATTGTCCAGCCCTGTGCAAGCAACATTCATCCTTAGGTCAAAAAAAAAATACCTTGCAGAATAATACCTTGGAAGCAGCAGGTCCAAACTACTCATTAGATCCAATGACAGATCAAATACAAAATTGGTTGATGCATTTAAATTTCTCAGGTAACCCTGTTTTTCCAACCTGCAAATGCAGATGCAGAAGGTCTGCATCTGGGCAAACCAAGCCTCTCTTGCCCCGGGCCCGCTGTGAGTCTAGTGCTAGAAGTGTTTCCATAGGTCCCTCTATGGGGTGGATTGCACCCAGCTTTTGAAAGGTTAGGCATGGTAATTTTCCACCTGACTCTGTCTAGGCTGCTTTTATAGCTCCAGCAAGTCCTGCACTTCTGCCAGCAGCTGTACTGTGGTTTATGCATACCTGGTAATTGACAGGGTTTAATGTAAAAATTATTAATAGTAGTATAGAATAGTTATGGATAAGTTTCTAAGTGACTGTACTTGGCTGTGAGCTGCAGTGGATTTTTTTTTTTCAGTCAGACTTCAGAAAAAAATTACTTGGACAAATGAACTAGAATGTCCTGTTACTGTGGTTCAAACATGCTGGTTTTCCTAAAAATGTTCAGGACATCCAGTTATATTCCAGAGCCTTCTAGCTCATTTGCAGTACTAGAGATATAGTAGAAAGTATCCAAGACTAGATTGCTCTGATCATATGCTTCCACAAAGTGATCTGTAAACTCAATTCACCTGAGCTGTCAGCAGAATTTCTCACAGTGTTTGCCAGTCTTTTTTCCACAGCAACCTCTTACTAGCTACTTCATTATAGCTTGTATTTTATCTTGTATTTTTGTATCTGCATGAAAAAGAGTTGAAGGTCTTTTTTCCGTAGAAAAAACTGCAGCTCTGATATTATTACTCATCATGGGAACAAAGCTGTCTAGGCTTATGTTTCAATATATTTAAATAAAGCAATAAAATGTTAATAATGTTTGTTATTCAAGATTAGTTAAGTGAATGCTGGTATTCACTGCAATATTTCAGCTAAGAGGGACAAATTCACTTTAATATTCTTTCTTCTTATTTTCTCCACACCAACAAAAGATTTAAAAATTTTTTAAAAATTAAAGTTCTATTCCAGAAATCTCTTCTCCAAAACCTTTCAGAACTGGCAGAAAAATATCTACTATGATTTTAGGTCTTCCCACTCAGATGCTCTTTTTTTTGAGGAGGTGGGGAGTTTTTGTAGACTTTAGAAAGTTGAAAGCCAAAGCAATTTAGAATAGAAAATCAATAAAACAGCAGCTGGTGGCAAGCCCTAAATATCCCTCAACTCTTATTGTTCCAGAGAGATGTTTGACTAGTAAGAAGTGTTGAAAAGTTTGAAGGAGGCACTGTGTTATTTGATACAGCACAAATTACCATCCTAATTAATACTCCTATATATTTGTGAAAGCTCCTAAAATGTAGTTCATAACATTTAACTCTTGTTTCTCTCTGAGAAATCAGACAGGTGGCCTGAGCAGCCTTGAGCATAGGAGTTGTCTTCAATGTCCAGTGTCCTTTTTTGGTGGCTGTTCCTTGACCGCCACTTCTGAGTAAGCATAATATTGTTGTTTTGCTTAACTTCTGCTTTGTCAGCCTTGTAGAGCTGAGCTGGCATCCTGCTTATGTTTTGCATGACTTCTGCTTGCCTAAGTTACATCCTTTATCTGTTTCTCCAAGGCTGTGCTGTTATGCTCTCCTGTCCTTGATAAAGGTAAAATATTGTTCTGTTCTACTATCCTTATCAAGTGAATAAAATGCTGTTCTTGTCTACTGTCCTTATCACCTCAAAGCTATTTAAATTTCAGGGTTTGTGCGTATGCTCTTAATTTATTATAGGCCTCAATCTCTGCTGGAATGTTGGAGAACAACATTGCTGCAGCAGCTGTAAAGAGGGACAGTGGTTGCATACGCAGGTTTGGTGCTGGTGCAGGCACTCAAGCCCCATGCTCTGGCCAGCTCTGCCAGCTCTGGCACCTTCCCCTTCCATCCCTTTGCTGCATGTGTCAGGGGCTATGCTTCATGGCCAGTTATGAAGCCAAGTGCTTTCCAGGTGGTTTTGCAGCTGAAGTAAAGGCTGTGCTCTTGAGAAACCTGAACTGATGCTTGGTTAAAGATACCTCCGGTTGTCAAACTGGTAGTTACATGCAAGAACTCAAGTGAGTTCTTGCTCCTTATATTCTTTTGCATGTCTTCGTGCAGCACTTTCCCAGCAGAGGAGAGCGAACAGGCAGGGCTGGGAGTGCTACATATCCTGGTTATCCGTGTGCCAGAATCCTAATGGCATAGAGATAACCTAATGGCAATCCTAATGGCCAGCCCTTTATTGTGAGCCCACAAGAGACCTGATTTTAGCATCACACAACACCTTCCAATTTATCCAGGAAAGCAGTGAATGAATTGTATGAAAAATTAATTTATCACTGCTTTAAAATGCAGATCTACAGAGGCTTAAAGAAATAAAGAAAACAGACAGTTTTGAACATGGTTGTATATCTGATTGGCAGGGCAAGACAGATCAATAAAGGGAGAGCAGCGGATGTTGTCTGCCTTGACTTCAGCAAGGCTTTTGACACTGTCTCCCATAACATCCTCACAGGTAAGCTCAGGAAATGTGGGTTAGAGGAAGGGACAGTGAGGTGGATCAGGAGCTGTCTGAATGGCAGAGCTCAGAGGGTCGTGATCAGCAGAGCAGAATCTGGCTGGAGACCTGCAGCCAGTTCTCCAGGGATCAGTACTGGGACCAGTCCTGTTCAACTTGTTAATCAGTGACCCGGATGAAGGGATAGAATGCACCCTCAGCAAGTTTGCTGATGGCACTGAACAGGGGGACTGGCTGATCCACCTGAAGGTTCTGCTGCCATTCCGTGGGACCCTGGTAGGCTGGAGGGTTGGGCAGAGAGAAACTTAATGAGTTCAACAAGGGCAGGTGTCGGGTCCTGCACCTGGGGAGGAACAGCCCCAAGTGCCAGCACAGGCCGGGGGTTGCTCCTACAGAGCAGCTCTGTGGAGAAGGACCTGGGACTCCTGGGGGATCACAAGTTGTCCATGAGCTGGCAGTGCCCTTGTGGCCAGGAGGGCCAGTGGTATCCTGCTTTGGGAAGAGTGTGGTCAGGATGGTGATCCAGCAGGTCAGGATGGGTGATCCTGCCCCTCACTCAGCCCTGCTGAGGCCACATCTGGAGTGGCCCGGTTATGGGCCCAGTTCTGGGCTCTTCGGTACAAGAAGGACAAGGACCTACTGGAGAGGGTCCAGCAGAGAATCACAAAGATGATTTGTGGTCTGGAGAATCTCTCTTATGAGGAGAGATTCTCCAGAATCTCCAGCAGGAGCTGGGCCTGTTTAGTCTGGAGATGAGGAGGCTGAGAGGGGATCTCACCAATACATACAAATATCTCAAAGGCAGATGCCAAGAGGATGGTGCCAGACTCTTTTCAGTGCTGCCCAGTGACAGGATGAGTAGCAATGGCCATAAACTGAAACACAAGAAGTTGCACCATAACATGAGGAAGAATTCCCTTACATTGAGGGTGGCAGAGCACTGGAACAGGCTGCATAGGGAATTTGTGGAGTCTCCCTCTCTGGAGACATTCAAAATACACCTGGATGAGTTCCTCTGTAACCTGCTCTAGGTGACCCTGCCTTGGCAGGGGGTTGGACAGGATCATCTCCAGAGGCCCCTTTCAACTCTAACAACTATGTGATTCTGTGTCTCTGTGATCTAATATTTTTACGATCATTTGACATTTGCAAATTCTGCACTACTCAGCAACCACCAGAGTCTAAGAGACCGTGAAAAATTAAAAATTTCCTTCTGTGATACTCACCATCACCGACATGTGCCAAAATAACTGTGTCAGTTTGGGTACAGGGAGGTGTGATGTCAGGGTGCAAGCTCTGACTGGCAGCACTCTTCTCTTGAAAACTTAGGGAAGATGTGCTTTATGCCAGCAAATTGATGCATCTGCCAGAACTGTGCCTTTACTCAAAATATGTTTCTGCCACTTCTTTGCAAGTGCAGTAATTGTCTCTGTGTTGGACATGACTTAGGATATTTCCACCCATGCAGGTAATGAATTCTTAAAGTCATTTTCCATGATACTGCTTCCAGTATTTGCTGTAGACCTGTGGAGTTACAGCAGTGAGTGCTCAGAGTGACACATTAGAGTTGGGCCTTCTTACATATAATATTGTTTAGCTTTTTTAATTTTATTGCAATATGTTATGCTAAGTTTTCTTTTCTGGACAGAGAGAGGGAGTATTGCTCAGATGCTATCAGAGGATAAAAAGCTACCCAGGTGGAGAAGCATGCCTTTGCTATATTGTATCACGGCTCTGTGACAAGAGATTCCTTGTAATCTACAGGCCTGTGGTGCATGTTTAGAAGGGAAATATTAACTTTGCAGTATTTAAATTCAAAGTTAAATATTCAGATTAGTGTAAAGAGGTGTCCTTACAGCAAACATCAGGATCATTCTGATATTCTTTATCAGAAGTGTCACAAAAATATCTCCATTTTGTAACCCTTCTTAGAATAACTGAATGACCCAAAAATGCCACAACATTTCACCTTATGAGCCATAGTGATGTGACATGAAGCATTAAGACATTTTGTATTATTGGGAAATACTTCAAAATCATATTTTTATGACCCATGTGAAGAAAAATTAGATTCCCATACTTAAAATGAGTTGCACTTAAAAGTTGGAAATTTTCACACCTTTGCTCTAATTATTTTAACCAGTAGTATTCATGAAAATACCATATACTTAAAGAGGAACTGATGGAAAATCTCACCTGAATTTTGTTAGACCTCTTAACCTTCGTCACAGCACTTCAGAAGCTTTGTTGCTAGCCAGATCCAGAAAGTACTGAACAAAAGGATACAAGTAAGTTCACTATAGCCAGCTTCAGTGGCATCACTGATTTTGGGGTTGGATCAGGACTGGTTCTTTTTTTTTTAATAGCTCAAAAGTTCACAGGAAAATTGACCCTATTCTACACAGAAATGCAAGAACAAAATCAGCTTCCCACGCAAAAAGAAATTTAGTGGCATTTCCATCCAGAATCCTAAGGAAAGTAGAAGCTTGTTGGCCAAAGACAAGACATGAGAGACTTCTGCCAGAAAAAAGTACCAATAATATTTTTTTCAATTCAATCACAACTCTAAACTCATCTGAGACTTAGAAATCTTTTAGAAATTTGATGGTGTATCTGGGCAAGCCAGAAAAAGTTAAAACAGATTTTAGGACATGATAAAAAGTCTTTGTGGATTTAAAGGAATGGTATAACTATCTTTGTTATCTTTTTTACAGTAAAATAATATTTTCTAGGATAAGCATGTGTGTCATGCTTAATTACCTTTTCTTACAAACATAAAACTTACCAAATTATGCTTCACTGAGGAAAATTCAGAGTGAAGCCTGTAAACTCAATAGAAAAGACTATAAAATCAGCTGAATTGATTCAGATTTGCCTACCAGTAATTTAGAGCAGAGGCTGAATAGTTGGCTCCAATCTGTGTAAAGTGACAGTGTGGAAACATGGGAAACCAAAGTCTCACCAAATCAATAGAGTGACTCAAAAAATATTGCCACTGAATTATGCTTCTCTAAGCAGGCTACTCACTGCAAAATAAATTCTCTCTAGCCTTGCATCAATACAGAAACAATGTTTTTTCTTGAATTTTTCTTGCAATGACCTCAGTGTTAAAACAGGTTTCTGAGGTAGAAACCCAGGATATTTCTTGAAATCACTTTTTTTTTCTGTAGGACTTGTACAGCCTTTCCTTTGTGTATATACCTTTTTTTTTTTTTTAACTTTCATATATTTTCAGGAAGTGTTATCATATGAACATGCTGGTAAAATTAGCCTGAGGCTTTTACTACATTTATATACAACAAAAGAAATCTTTGTCAGTAATTACTCGCAAACTTATTATTGGTCCCTTGTAATTGTGTAGCCAATGATTATGGCAGAAAAACAATAATTTTATGTAGTTATGACTAAATACCCTCATATTATCAACGATCAGTGTAATAAAGCTGGCTTATTGTTCTAACATTAAAAGGTCCCAGTATATACTTGAAGCTTTTGTTAGCTGGAGCTGTGTTTCAGCTCAATATCATTTCTGGTAATACTGAAATAGTAAACAATTACT
>VYXC01001712.1:36966-61408 GCA_013397175.1 Platysteira castanea | reverse complement strand
GCAGAAGGATGCTGCGTCCCTTCAGACCGCGGGCACGCCCTGACAGCGTCAGTGAGAAGCACGGAGATCTTGTGCACAATGCTTTTGTGCAAAGGGAGAAAACAGCACATAAATAACGTGAGGTTTATATTACCTTTTGGACCCATCTCTGGATTTCAGGTGTGTTAACCAGTTCAACCACATCCTAACAAGGATCTTCTCAGTGTGAAGGACACACTGAGAGCTGAAGCTACGCTCAAAGTTCAGGCAGCTCTGCAATGCACAGCAAATAGAATGCACAAAGTAAGATCAATGGAAAACAGGAAGAGAGAGGAAGCATGCCTATGATTTTTAATTTAGGCAAATACAAGTTGACCATGTACCCTACAGTAAACAACCCCGTCCACTTCTATTTGCAGTGCCTGTGTGGAAATTATCTCTGGAAAAAACAGTCCCAGAAGCAGGGAAGCAGCCATGATACAGAACAAAACCCTTAAGACAAAAATCCCCAAAGTGCTGCCCTGCAGGCTTGATGAGCACAAAGGGCTACCCTTCCCTGTCTTTGTTCCACCCCAATGCCCTGTCACCTGCCACAAGGAAAACTATCTCTGTCTGTGCACCCCAACTTTCTTCTCCTGTAATCCTAGGGATTCAGAGAAGCCAGTGGTAGTCTTACATAAAACAAAGGTATTCAGACTACAATCAATTTTTTAAATGAAAAGTACTCTAAGGATACTGTCTGTGATTAACAGGAAGAAGTTGCAGGGCAAGTGATGAGGCTGCAGAGCAAGTGATATTCTAGTTTTTCCCTTAGTCTCATCTATCAGACTGGGAATCAGCATACTTACATACTAATAAAACATTTCAGGCTATAGCTGCCAGGCCAGGTCAATGCACTTCTACCATCTGAATATTCCTTGTTACATTATTTTCCCACCCTTCCCCACTAAATTACTCAAATGTGCTGGTGCTTATTTTGAAATAGGCCTGCACATGTTTGTTGTTTTAAAATCCAGTGCTTCAAATCACAGGTTTCTTTATTCTCACCCTCTGCTGTGCCATTTTTTAAGGGCTGGTGTGGGGACAGTGACCAAGTCTGGTAGTTGAGAGCCTCACGCTGGCTTTGAGGCTGCTGACTTAGGTGCCCAGCATCGACCAACTGCAGCCTTGGCGTTGTCCTCTGGATGAGGTGGGAAAGTACTTTAACTTCAGAAACTTTGTTTGCCTTCCAAAACCTCAAGATGAGACAGAGGGAAAAAACTAAATGCAAAGGAGAAAAATAGCGAAGGAAAATGGGAAGGAAAATAGGTTTGGGTATTTCTGCTTAATGCAGTGTTTAGGTGGTGGATTTCGGAGTGGAAATATCTTGTCATTTTCTAGACGCAGGAACGTTTGGCTTTCTTTCAGTACCTCTTGTAGGACTGTAGTGTAGCTGCAGCTACAGAATGGGTCAAGCTTTGCCCTTTGCCTTGACATTTCTCCGGCATTGTTACTGGCACTTCCTTCTTCTGTCTACAGTGAGTTTCAAAGTGCAAGCAGCAGTTCACATTTTCTTACCTGTCCTTTAGCCCTGCACAAGCCCCTGGCTGTCAAGTGGCATTGAAGGAGAAGCTTTTAACAGGTGTTTCAAATTACCCATTAGTATCTTTGTTTTCTTGTGCTTTGATGGCAGGCTAGCTGTTTCCTGAGACCCGGCAGAATTGCGTGAAGGAGGTGCTACACCGATGATGTAATTGCTGAGGGAGGACAGACAGAAGGGGAAGGCTTAATTCTCTAATCTTCCCCTTGCATGTGGCTTTCACTATGTTTAATTTTTCAATCTATTTTTTTCTGGCTTTAAATATTTTAAAATCATAAACAAATAAGGATTAGAAAAGTCAAACAGTCTGCGTCTGCCTCTGTGTTAACATAATGGATACTTTCATAATATAAAAGTTTATTTCTAAATAAGGCAAAGATGAGTTCTGACCACATGAGCTGGAGCAATAAAACAAAAAAAAAATCATTGCTGCTGTTGTCACTGGTATGTTTTAAGGAATCTCATCACCATCTAGCAGGAGTTTGAGGCAAGGGACAGTTTCTAAAACATGCAAGTGATATAGGTCAGCAGCATAATGCTAGGCCCCCATGAACTCTCATTGTGAAAATGAGTTAAAGAACTTCTGCCCAAGTCAGGCAGAAGTACATCCTTCCCTCTGGATATGCTCATGGTCAACTTGGAACTGATGCCTTTGAACTCAAAATTTAATAGCTGGTACCCTTTTCAGCCCTCCTTTTGTCCTTTTTTGACTAATCCTTTTCCTCAAGACCTTTTGCCATGTATCTTGTGTCACGACACTTGCTGTTTCCTGGGGTGAGTGGGAAGATCCTGTTCAGTGCAATTGCAATCAACATAATCAGACCGAATTCAAATCATATTGTCCACCTGGATCAGTCACATGCAGATATGGCAGAGTGGTTCATTGTGGCCCATGAAAGGTCTGCAACCAGCTTCCATTTCTCTGTATCCAACACTTCAACATCTCTAGGTATTTCTTTGTCATCTCTCTCTTTAAGAGAGGAAACAACCTCTCTTTACGATTCCTCCAAGGCCTTCTGAAAAACACAGATCTCACCTTCATGATAAATCTCCTGTGGCAAATATCAGCTACTAAATGCAAAAAACCCCAAGCAATGGCATTCATGTTTCTGGAACTTACACAGCAATGTGCAGAACCAAACTGATCATTATACTCTTCTGCATACCCTAGCACTGTTTTTCACAAACATAACAGAAACATTCCCCATTAATATTCATTGGCATGGCGTTGTTGCTTTGATTTTATGAGAAGATTTTTCCACAGATGGTAGATGAACAAAGAGGAAACCAGATCTTGCTTTGCAAATCACACAACCCTGAACCCGCAGGTGGACGGAGCTGCGGCGTTTGTCACGGCTATGGGAGACTGTGTCTGTGGAGATCCCTTGTATAAATGTCGGCAACGCATTATTGATTAGCACCTGCTCCCCACGTTCAAGTGGGACATTGTGAGTTTATAGATCATAATGTTTCCTCAGGTGCAAGGACTGAGGTGGTGTGTTTGCACAGTTATTGTTAAGCTGGGAATGAAATTAATTCAAATGACTTGTGAATCTCCAGGGAGGCAGGAAATGGGAAGTACCAATTTCCATGAGGTAGAGTACACTTGGCCACAATGGGTTCTTGGTTACACCTCAGACTTTTTTATCAGTTCCAGGACCCTGCAGAGATGGGAGTGGAGTCAGGATCTGTCCTAGAGTCTATTTGCCTCAGCTTGTGTCCCAGTATGAAATGCTGTTTGCTTCCCTTGCTTTTCTCCCCCTCCAAAGTTTCTCCTGTTTTAATTCCAGCTAACTTATTTTTGGCCTGTGTTCAGTGGGAAGCTATCCAAACTTTTTCCACAGACTTTATTCTCCACACCGGCAATCACAGCTGTCATGACTTCATAACTATGAAACAGTACTGCAAGCGGGGGTAACAGGCCCTGAATTGTATTCGTCTGGCAGGAGATATAAAGTGGCAAATGCAACCTGTGTAATTCTTGACCACATGCTGTGTTATAGCAGAAAAACACTTTTATCATGCATACAAATCACTTTACTTCTTTTTTTTGTTTGTTTTTCTTTTCCTTATTTCATTTTCCTTTAGCTCAGAAGGTCAGTATTTTCAACACACTCTAACCACTAAAGAAAAAATGTGCTCAAAATAAAATCCATAAATAAGAATTGGTTATACTGACTCGGGCTGAATACATGTAGTAAGAAGCTGGTCCTCTAAAGGCCATGGCAAAGCTCCCACTGACTTTATATGGGCCAAGAGTTCACTCCTAACCGTCATTTTCTCTGCATTAAATGTGATGCTGGTACTATACTTTGATGAAGGTCACATGAAGAGCTACTTACACAGCAGTATTATTATATTTTTCTCTTTTCAGTGGAAACTGTCAGAAAAGAATAATTTGAAGAAATTACAGTTCAATGAACTGCTGATTATTTTCTTATGATTTACTGGACATAACCTATGATCAAAATAATGATAACCAATAATAGCAAAAAGGGTCAGAAGTGCTCCACCCACAGTAATTGACTGTACCACCACGAGGGGCAAACTTAACACTGAAATGCTTTTCATTTGCTGACATGCTACAGCTCTTAGTTAAACAAGAATGAGCAGTTTTCAAATTATTAAAGTGAATGTATCAATCAAAAATAAGTATTTTTTCTTTTTCATTTGTATAGCTACAGTTAGACAGCCAAGAAAACTCCACTTCAATGACACAAGTGAACATCTGTAGACAAAAGTCCTTCATAATATTTCTTTTAAATATTTATTTTAGATTACAACTCCCTCAACAGAGGAAACATTTTGCAGCTATAACGTGCTGATTGTACAGTTGCTGAAGAACACACATAACAGCAAGGTTGAGGTTTTACAGGCTCCACAATAATGTCCAAGCTATTAAACATCAAGCAACAGCAGGCTTTTTTTACCTAACTTGAGAGCTCTCCAGAGAGAAGCCATAAAATATATCCCTGTACAACATGTCACCCACAGGGGCTATACTGAGTTTGTGGATAACGCTCTACGTGATTAACACTGATGTTTAATATCTCCTAACAGTGTTAGTGCAGATGTAACCAGTGTAAAAAAATGCATCAATTCCTTTTTTATGAACACAGAGTGAATCAGCTAAAAATGGTAATACTTGTGAAACCAGACCTAAGATTGTTTACCAAGTACTAAAACCAAGTACTCCCAGGTTTGCCTGTTTTTTAAGAACTTACTAAAAGAATCACCAACAACACAGAGCATAATGGAAAATCCCTTACTAGACAGGAACAGAAGTGAAGCACAAAGAGCAGACTTGAGGATTCAGAGGCTGCAAAAGATTTTTTGGTTCAGGTCGTAGCTGGTAAATCCAGCCACTAGCGAAAAAAACAGAAAAGACAGTGAATGGAGGAATAAAGTCAGTGATTTGCTTTATCTTCAGCTTATCAATTGCTCAGCTGGGATTGACAAGCAAGCTCTTGAGCCAAAACACAGACTCTGTCTAGCAGAATTGGGGCGGCAAGGGTAAGTACAGTAAGATACCACAGAATCACAGAATCAGCCAGGCTGGAAAAGACATCTGAGATCATGAAGTCCAGCCTATGACCCAACACCACCTTGTGACCTAGACCATGGCACTAAGTGCCACATCCAGTCTTTCTCAAACACCTCCAGGGGTGGAAACTCCGTCACCTCCCTGGGCAGCCCATTCCAATGCCCAGTCACTCTTTCTGTGAAGAACTTCTTCCTAATGTCTAATTTAAACCATCCCTGTTGTAGCTGAAGACTGTGGCCTATTGTCTTGTCATTAGTTTTCTGGGAGAAGAGACCGACCCCCTCCTGGCTGCACCCTCCTTTCAGGGAGTTGTCAAGAGCAATAAGGTCTGCCCTGACCCTCCTCCAGTCTAAACAACCCCAGCTCCCTCAGCTGCTTCTTGTAGGACTTGTGCTCCAGATCCTTCAGCAGCCTCATTGCCCTTCTCTGGACACGCACCAGCACCTCAACATCCTTCCAAAACTGAGGGGCCCAGAACTGGACAAAGTAGTCAAGGTGCGGCCTCACCAGCGCTGAGTTCAGGGGAAGAATGACTTCCCTGGTCCTGCTGGCCACACTCCTAATATAGACCAGGATGCCATTAGCCTTCTTGGCTACTTGGGCTCACTGCTGGCTTGTGTTCAGCCTGCTTTCAGTCAGTACCCCAGGCCCCTTCCTGCCTGGGCACTGTCCAGCCGCTCTGTCCCCCAGCCTGTAGCGCTGCAAGGGGTTGTTGTGGCCAAAGTGCAGGACCAGGCAGTTGGTCTTGTGGAATCTCATATTGTTGGATTTGGCCCATCTATCTGGGCTGTCCAGGTCTCTTTGCAGAGCCCTACCACCCTCAGCAGATTGACATTCACACTCAGTTTGGTGTCATCTCCAAATTTGCTAACAGTAGATTTGATCCCCTTATTCCATATACTCCGATGAAGTACAGTTTACCCACCCGTATGTTCTGCTCTTTAGCATGCGAAAAACAGTTATTTTGAGAGCCTTCCTTTCAAACGGGCTTTGGATACTGTACACCATGGTCTGGACTCAGGACTGTGTACGTTTTCCATAAAAATGAGCCTATGTGGAAGTTCTTTACTAAGAGTACTCTCTTGACAAAGAGAGTCTTCTGATGCCAATCCTATTTTCATTTAATCAGTCCTAAGAAAACAAAAAGCTAGACTGATTGCCTTGACAAGAGCAAGTGTCTTAACTGTTGCCCATGCACTTATTCCAACAAAACCATGTTTCAACCTTCTGCACATCAACCAGCCCATCTCCTTCCTTCTTTACCATAGACTGCAGTGTATTTTAAGAAATAGTATCTGGAATTCATGTCTGCAGCACTGGTGTCTCCAGCCACTATTGTTGGGCTAAGAAATTTATAGTTGAAGCAACCAGATACCTCAACCTGTACATTCACCTGTGCAACACAGACCCTGTGGCACCTTTTGCCATGGATGACAGGGAGGTGATTTGAAAAAGCCATTACAGCTTCACCAAAGGCAAGTACTGCCTGACCAATGTAGCAGCCTTCTATGATGGAGTGCCTGCATCAATGGACAAGGGAAGGGTTACACACGTAATTTGTCTGGACTTCTGTAAAACCTTTGACATGGTCCCCCACAACATCCTTCTCTCTAAATTGGAGAGAGATGGATTCAACAAGTGGGCTGTTCAGTGGACAAGAGATAGGTTGAATGGCCACATCCAGAGAGTAGAGGTCAACAGCTCAGAGTCTCAGTGGGTATCAGTGACAAGTGGTGTTCCCCGGGGGTCTGTAGTGGCATTTATTATCTTCATTAATGACATGGACAAAGGGATTGAGCGCACCCTCAGCAACTTTGCAGATGACACCAAGCTGAGTGATGATGTTGACACACCTGAAGGACAGGATGCCATCCAGAAGGACCTGGGCAAGCTCAAGGACTGGGTCCATGGGAGTCTCATGGGGTTTAACAAGACCAAGTGCAAGGTGCTGCACCTGGGTCAGGGCAACCCCCAGTGCCAACAAAGGCTGGAGGATGAACAGATGGAGAGGAGCAGCCCTGCTGAGAAAGACTTGGGAGTGCTGGTGGGTGAGAGGCTGGACATGACCCAGCCATGAGCACTCACAGCCCAGAGAGCCAAACGTGTCCTGGGCTGCATCCAAAGCAGCGTGGGCAGCAGGGCCAGGGAGGGGATTCTGCCCCTCTGCTCTGCTCTGGTGAGACCCCACCTGGAACTCTGCATCCAGCTCTGGGGTCCCAGCACAGGGGGGACATGGACCTGTTGGAGTGACTCCAGAGGAGGGTCACTAAGATGATCAGAGGGACTGAGCACCTGTCCTACAAGGAAATACTAAGAGAATTGGGATTGTCCAGCCTGGAAAGAGAAGCCTGGAAGAGATGGGCATCCTAATTGTGATCTTCCTGTACCTGAAAGGAGCCTACAAGAAGGATGAAGAGAGACATTTTACAAGAGCGTGTAGTGACAAGACAAGGGGAAATGGCTTCAGACTAAAGACAGTAGGTTTAGATTACATATTGGGAAGAAATTCTTAACTGTGAATATGGTGAGTACTGGAACAGGTTGCCTAGAGAAGTTGTGGATGACCCATTCCTGGAAGCATTCAAGGCCAGGCTGGATGGGGCCTGAGCAACCCGGTCCAGTGGAGAGTGTGTCTGGCCATGGCAGGGGAGATTTGAAACTAGATGATCTCTTCTAACTGTAAGATCTCTTCCAACCCTAGGCATTTTATGGTTCCATGTCAACCCTGTGCGCTCTACTTCATAGCCAGACCTCTTCAAGAAGATGTCATCCATCTAGACTTCTGTAAACCCTTTGGTACAGTCTCCCCCCAACATTCATGCTGCTTAATTGGAGAGATATGAGTTTGACAAATGGATGGATGACTGTCAAAAGAGTTACAGACAATGGCTCAATGTCCAAGTGGAAATATGTGGTGTCTCTGAAGGGTCTGTACTGAGCTCAATACCAGTTAGTGTTTACATCAGTAACAGAGATAGTGGGATCAGGCACCTTGCTGAAGGTGCCTTCGGCAGGCTTGTGGATGACACCAAACTGAGTGGTACACTCAATTCACTGTAGGGAGAGATACCGTCCAGAGGGACACTGACAGACGTGTGGAGTGGGCCTGTGTGAACCTCATGAAGTTCAGTAAGGTCAAATTCAATCTTCTGCTTGGTCAGGGCATTCCGCAGCATCAATACAGACTGGGGGATGAAGGGATTGAGAGCAGCCCTGTGGAGAAGAACTTGGGGATAGTGGTAAACAAAAACTGAACATGACCCAGCAATGTACATTTGCAGCCCAGAAAGCCAACAGCATCCTGGGCTGCATGAAAAATATGCGAGCAGCAGGTCAGGGAAGGTGATTCTGCCACTGTACTCTGCTCTCATAAGACCCCACCTGGAGTGCTGTATCCAGCTCTGGGACCCGCACTACAGGAAAGACATGGACCTGTTGGACAAGATGCAGAGGACTGCCACAAAATTAGACATATGGAACACCTCTCAGTGAGCTAACATGCATTTAAAGTCAAAAGTAGGACTGTGGCAAAATCAGTCCAAAGTTCCTAAAGAATTAAATGCCAGCTCCAGCAACTGAACAACCCTCCCTGCATTTATTCTCATTTAGGTAGCCATGCTGTAGTTAACACGTCTGAGTTTGACTCCATTCAATTGTAGTTATTATGGACATATAGTTCCACAGCTCTGTAAGAAATCATCCAGTGGGCATTTTCATGCTATGTCTTCTTGTTCCATAACACATAATGTTGAAATCTGGATCATCAAAGATTGCGTAAGAGAGTGAGAGAGACAAATTGTCAGAAAGGACAACCCAACAGATACATTGCATTCAAAGTTTAAGGAATAAAAGTTTGTTCTTTTAGCAAATGGCAGTAATGGTCTTTTTCTGGCTGTGGATGGGCTAAAATTTCCTCATTTGTGTGTTTTAAAATTCTTTTTATATACAGTTTAAAAGCCATCCCTTTGCTTTTTTACAGCAGAATGTCAGAGAAATTAGATGTGGAAAAATGTCTTCCTCATCTTCTCAACCACCTGACTATTCCTAAATCTCCTCCCTTGTCTGCAATCTGGGTTTTATTCCAGCCTCTTACACTTAATGCATATTCTGTATTAAGTCAAAAACCAGAGATCACCAGTCTCCAGTTTATTTCCTCCTCCTAATGTAGCAGTTGATTGCTGGTAGTTAAAGTCTCCCATTACTGCCACTTGGCCTCTTTTACATGCTTTTTTTATTTGTACAGTCATTTCACAGAAGATAAATCACAAATTAGTAAACCCACAGCACTGATAGCACAGTGTTCTTTACTGGATCATGAGCATGAGAAATGGGATATGTGTCTGTGGGTCTGTCCCTGCACTGCTTCTGCAGCCTTGCTAGCTGGAAGGATACAGCAGTGGGAGGAAGCCTTTCAAAATTCTGCCTAAATGTGTTGATTATCTATTTAGTATTACTTTGCATTTACTGGCACGTAGCTTTAAAGGTATGATAGGTACAGCCCCCTTCATTTTTAATAGGTTCTCATATATTTTTGGTTGCATTTTGTTGGATGCCTCTTTCCAGGCACTGGCTTCTGAAAAGACAACTTTTATTATAAACACTATTGGCATTCCTGTGAGGAAAGGCTGCGAGAGTTGCAGTTGTTCAGCCTGGAAGAATGAAGGCTCCAGGGAGAGCTGGTTGTGGCCTCTCAGTACTGGAAGGGGTTTTATGAGAAAGACAGGGACAGGCTTTTTAGCCTGGAGCAATACAACAAGGGATGATGGTTTCCTTTTTTAAAGGAAGAAATTTTTTACAAGGAGGTGAGCCTTTAAATTTGATACAGTACCATCAAGGATAATGTGGAAAAAAAAAATTAAAACCCAAGAATAAACAAAACTGTGTGTTCTGCCAAGTAGAATTTTCTGATATTTGTAATGTATAGCTCTGTGCTATAATACAAGAAGACAGCAACATTAAAGCTTTCAGCAAAACTGCTCATCATCAAGTTTCCCTTCATTTAACTTTGTTTCAAAGTTCTCATTTGTTGTGCCACTTGGCTTTTCCTAACTCTCCTATCAGCTTCCAGAGAACCCAAACCTATAACAAGGTGCTGTTGCCTGCAAGATACCGGGTTGCCTTAAATTCAGCTGCTTTCTCTGCTGATCAAGAGCGTTCTGTAAGAGATACCAGTAAAGTTAAAAGCCCAATGATTCCACATGGTGAAGAGTTTGGTAGGTAGTGTGGGAATGTCAGTCTGACAGTGTTCCATAGAGGTATGTACATGACTGGAGTCCTCATGAGGGAGCCCAGACATATGGGAAAGCCTCCCTATGTATGTGGGCTTGCTCTAATTCAAATGTGGCTTGTCTGGATGTAATTTGATAAATCACACCAGCCTCAGAGAAAAAAAAAAAACAAAACAAAAAAACCCTGAATCAAACAATATCATCTTTGCAGAGAAAGCAAAATGGCCCATTACCACTCAATGAGAAGTATACAGGGTTCCTGAGATGGGGTAGTACAAAAATAATGTAGGGAAAACAGGATGTTTTTGAAAGGATCCCAATTATATTTTCTTCAGATATTCAATTATTTCTCAACTTTTGATATGTCCTAATAATAGGGCCTGGAAAGATGCAAAAGACTAAACTCCAAGCCCCAAAATTTCTGTGGTTTTAGCCCTGCAGAGCTTTTGTGAATACCAAGATGGGAGCAGGCACTATGTGCACCCACCGTCTTTTATTCACTAAATATTTCCTTAGGGAGGCAGAAGGCATTACTGATTACTGGCATGAATATTTGTTCTGTAATAACACTACACAGAAATTACTTGCTAGATGCTGCACCAGAAAGTGGATTGACTCTCTCTACATACACCCATCTTGAATTTAGGCTAGGCTGGGTGGAGGGCATGAGGAGGACCAGAGAGGGAAGCAGGCATTATGAAGAGGAACACGCTTGTATTTAGCTCTGCCATATATGTGTTCACCCTTTTGTGTCACTAAATACTGAGAATCAGGTGACATTACCTTTTGGAGGTGGAGAACATCATTGCTGGAGAACATAATCCCTGGGCTTTACATATGAAGCCTGTATTGCTGGGTTGATCTGCTGTTGCTATCTGTGGAACTGGGAAAGTTGCATGGGTCTTAAAGTGGATGAGGTCCTACTGGACACACTTCTGTGTCTGGGGCATCACCACAAGCACAGGGCTGCCATTCCTCCAGCCTGATCTGTAAATTCAGAGCAAGACACAGACACACAGAGCACAGCCAGAAGGACTTGGTGGTCATTTCATCCCAGGCAGAAATTTTGAAACAAATACGTGATTGCTAGGTACATGAAATTCCCATTGAACTAAACTGTCTAATAATAAAAATGTATTTCTCTTGCCTCGATGCATAATTTAAGAGCCACATGGTATTGTACCCATGGATAAAAAGCAGCTGCTTCCTCTCCAAGGCTGATGTCCTGGGTTGCTCTAAAAAATCTGATCAGGAATGTGGTATGGTAACATGGGGATAGAATAGGTCCTCTGTGAGGCAGCCCTCAAATATTTTTCTTAAAAGTTCATCTCAGCATGGTTACAATCACTTAATAATTTTAAGTCATACTACTTTGAAAATGTAGAGTAAGCTCTATGGTGTTTGCTTCAGGAGAGACACCTTCCTTAATGGAGCTGTTTTGTAACCAGACATCCAAAAGAAAAAGGAATTATTATTCACAACCACAGGGTGCATAACTTCCTAATGTAACAGCTTTGCTTTCATTTAAAACTGCTCTAAGTAGGAGAAAGGTTACATGAATAAGTAGGAAAGACATGCCTCAGTGGGAAAGTTGGAACTGTTTTGATCTCTAAGGTATTTTCCAAACCTAGATTCTTTTCCACAGTATCATTTTGATTTCTTTTATTTTCCAAGAGCACATTAAAAGAATGACAATTTTACAGTCAGAATATAAAATCATGAGCAAATTCTCAGTGGGAATCTATGGATAGACTCTAACCTGGGAAAGAAAACATTTATATCCTCATACAAACAGGTGTAATCCCCAAAGGTTCTTTCTGCTCAGCAGTACTGTTCGGTGTTCAGTTACATACACACTGTGTACACTCTGCACAAATCTGGTTTTATTATGACTTCATACATCTATAGGGCATACAGTATAGTGCATATGTCCACAGTGGATTGCATAGTATCTGTGCAATTCACTGTGCTCCATAAGTAGCTGAGTGTTGGCTAGCTCAGCACAGATACGTGTGGATGTATGGAGACTGGGTTTGGTCTCAATAACCTAGAAGTAACAAGCCAGTTTAATATAGGAAATGATGGGTGTAGCTCTACCTTGTGCTTCCTGGTATTATATAAATTAAAAATATTTTAGACCCTGCCACTTGCCAATCCTCACAAATTCCTAGCACTTGCAACCTCCTCCCTGAGCTAGCCGTATTTCACTGTGTAAAGATATAGAGAGATAATGGATAATAATTCAGCCAATAAGAGTGGAGAAGAACAATGTCACACTGAGCAGTTCCTGCCTTTTCTTTTTGACCTAGACCAGCCACCGCTCCACCAGCCCTGTGATCAGCCCTGTTGTCACGAAAAAACTGCGACTCAGATGGAGGATGACCACGCATGAGTAGGTCAGGACACAGAGAGCTCAGCTGCTCCTCTCATTTCATGGCCTAGCACCTCCAGTGTCCCTGCTGTGCCCTAGGCCCTGCCTCTCTGCCATGCCCTGCTGGCCTTGTTGCTGCTGCATTAGCATTTCTGTGTTCTTGCTTACCTTGTTGTGGTTGCAGTGCCTCCTCCTCCAGCTTCTGCTCATCCTCAAGAGAGTTGCTTCTTTCCTTGCAGCTGTACAAGCACTTCTCAGAGCCAGTGCTGGCCCTTGCTTGTATGCTTGGAGGAGTTTGGGTGGCTGGAGAGCAGGGCCAGCTCACCAGTGCTTGAGCTCAGATGTCAGCATGAGACTGTCTCCCCATGACCGACCATTCTCTCAAGTTGGGGCTCTTCAGTCTAGAGAAGAGAAGGTTGTGTGGAGACCTTTGGAACACTCCATTCAAGACATGCCAATGAATTTCCATGACCCTACAGCAGACAATGTGGACACTTAAGCAGCTCTATTTTCCTGGTGTTTGGTGAAAACAGCAGCAGGGTGAGTTATGTGGTGACCTTAGTGGTTCAACTGACTCAAGTCAACTCAGCAGGACATGTCAGCTTGGCTGCCTGCTTTCAAATTTCACACTAAGTTGGCACAAAAGGATAATCACATGCTACAGCACTGTGTGCATATCTGAAGGAACATTGTCTGGTACCTAACCTGCACTGCTCCATGCTTTTGTGCTTTGATAACAGTATTTTTTTTTTAAATTCTGTAAAAATTTTCTTCATTTTTATTGATTTTTACCGTTTGCATTTTTCAAATCACCTTTTTTCTTCCCTCCAGGACTATTCCAATGCAAAGACAGCAAAAATCAAGACCTCGTTAGTAAGTAATGCTTGACATGTAACAGCACACTGGAGGGATGGCACTGATCTGAAATGGACCTCAAAGCAAGGCAATCTTCAGGAAGGCAATTGGTAGCCCTGCTAATGTCACACCTTGCTCAGAGCAAAATTAATCCCCCTTGAGAAAGAGATTTCATTACAGGACATGTGCCACAGCATGGGTTGAGCTGCAACACCCATAAAACCTAACATTTAAGGTTTAAGGGCAGGGGCTTGCACCAGGGACAGGAACTTGTCCACCAACATGTTAAATGGAGACAGACAGTACTTACAGATCTCCAAGATTCTTGTGGTTCCACACAGCCTGATATTCTCCTCCTGTCTCTTCCTCTACATGCAAACCTTTTGACCCTATGGGGCTGATGGTTTGAGTCATATTTCAACAGGGTTTGCTATAAGTGTTAAAAAAAGGAAGAACAAGATTTTCGAGTACAATTCTAAGGACATAATGCATCAGGCTTTAGTCTTCTCTCACACCTGTTCCCCCTGGGTGCAATCCACTCATGCTACCCATGTGCTTCCACCTGGCCTTTCAGCAGCTGATTAAATTGAACATAATTAAAATATGGCATCTTATCTTACTGCAGCTGTGTTCCAGCTGCAAATATTTTCTGTGTCCCTTCCTGTATGTGGCAGTTTAAACTCAGAGAAGAATGGTGTCTAACAAGGCAAAATACAAGCAGGTTCCTTAGAGAAAATTAGTGCCTGAACCCTGCTGCGAAAAACCATTTGGTTGCTAGAAGTAGTCAGGATGTTGTCACTAAGGAGGCTGTTGGTTGAGATGAAATGATTTGCCAGCCTTTGGTAAACAAAAGGTCTCTGTGTCCTTCTGACTCACTGCGGAAGTGCCCTTTACAGCCAAGGAATGTATGTTTTGAGGATGAAAATCCTCTCTTAAATCTGGCTTATCAGATGGCTCCACAGTAACTTCCCATACATTGTAAAAACTGAAAATATGAAATATACATGCAGACTTTGGACAAAACTCAGCTGTCACTGTGTGTGTGGGTAGCAGCCTGACATCTGGGAAATCCCATTCACTGGGTTAAAGAAGATGCCAGAACAGACAGGACCCCCGATTCTGGACTTTTACTGCAGGCTGTTTAAAGAAACATTTATTTCAGATGGGCACAACAGCAGCGCCAGCATCTGGCTGCAAGTCTGGCTCACATAGAAGCCCCAAAGGCTCATTTTAGTTCACTAAAAAAACATAGTTTTTAAAAAATGATAAAAAACCTACATACACACAGAAACGTGGGTGTTTATGGATATTTAATTGAATCAATAGATCATAGTACATGTTTACTGAAGCATCCTTTAGCTACCCATAGCTGTAGGGTCGTACTCCTTGCTGCAGCTATTTGCAGTGGTGCTGATGTAACTCTGTACCAGGTGCTGTGAGTAGAGACAGCATGTCCTTGTGGCATCATATGCAATGGCTGGCTGCATAAATCACATTTCTCTGAGGAACTGACCCAAAGCATCTGTCCTGCACCACGTGTAACACCATTCTTGGCGACAATTCCCCTAACTTGGCTTAAATAATATAAGAAATGGCAAATTACTTTGGAAATTGCTGATACCATTCTTCCCTCTCTCCCCCCACCAGTTGTCAAAAGCTAACAGAGACACTCCAAAATCCCTTACGATAGCAGTTCCTCAATTTTATTGCTTTCCAGTTCCAGTTGTTCAGTGGAAACAAGAGAATTGGAAATTGATTCACAAACCAGAACTAATTTGAAAATTATTTTGCTTTTTTTTCCCTAAAGATTTTATGTTTTGTGCAATTGCACGTATTCTGGAATTTAATACTGAATTGTTTCAAATTGCACAGACAGCACTGCATAGCCTTGGTTTTGTGCTCTTGGAATGTTATGCCTGAATTTTTCCAAACTGTTTTGTAGGTGGTTTTGATCTGGCTTCTACAACTGCACTCTTCATTTTGCTTGTCCACAAATTTGTGTAATGTTTTTTGTGGCCTCAGATGTGTGCATGCTGGCTGTATTAACACATATCCACATGATCAAGCAGATGTGCTCTCAAAACATTTAATGCCAGCACAAATACAATCTGAAGATACAAACCGAAAACTGGTTGCAAAATTCCTGTGATAAAATTTTTACCACAAAATCCAAACATTGTAAAAGTGACATTGCGGTTTAAGAACTTTTATGTTTAGTACACTGACCGTAGTGGCCTCAGTGAAAAGTATTTATTTGAGAGGGACATACACATTGTTAGTTATAATATAAATGAAGGCTATCCACAAAAGATTAGGATGAGAGTGTTACATTCACCTGTAAGCTTTAGAAAAAAATCTACCCCCAGTTTTCACATCATGCAAGCCTATTTTAAGAATTTGAGAGAGGCTTAAGCAATGTCTACCTTTTCTGCAGAAGAGAAAAGTTCTTTTTAAGGAAATGTGCTTTAAAATCTGCTGTTCTAGAATAGTGTCATTGATAAAAAATTCCAGCAGAGTATTTAAAAGGTGAAGTGAAAAGCAAGAAATGTTTTATTAAGGAGTAAAAACAGAGAATTTGATACTGGATTTCTCAAGACTTGCTGTCTCTCAGACTGCACTAATTTGAGAAGAGAATGAGAAATGAAAATTAATATTTCACTTGAGAGAAGAGTGTAAAAGATGTCCTGAAATGAACCATTTAAAAGGCTTTCTTTCAATTACCCATGGACTGGAAGCTAATCTCAGAAACTCTTTTCCTTACATTCAGTAATTAAAGCCAAGCTCTGTTCTTCAGAAAGCATTACATCTCCATGTGAAATGTCAGGCATTTTCCAGACACATTTGTGGTTGTGATCTTTGAAATATTATAAAATTTTTGTTTCTTTTTCCTTAGCTTCTTGTGTGGTAAGTAGCCCTGATGCCTCTGACTTCCAATATGGAGAAGATCCAAGAACATTCATCTATCCATTTGGCATATTTTCAAGAACTAAATTTTTTTTTTGTCTACTACAATCTGTAGGTTCCCCTGGAAAAAAAGGCATATTGTTTAGACTTCAGTGTTCAGCAGCATGATGCTGGAGCATTATATGTTCTTTTTCAAGAAACTTCATGATGGATGAGAACCATAAAGGGAGTATCCCTCAAAGCCACATGGACATGTGCATCCTTCCAAATATAATTCCTTTCCAAGCTAAGCAAGGATTAGCTAAAGATGTTTTGGAACCACAAAATGTTATTTTTAAAAGGTAGCTTATGATTGAGATAGATTAAGACTAAACATGGCTGGGATCAGCCAAACCCACAAAGAGCTTAATTTGTTCACATATTTATGTCTGGAGAAGAATTTGAGGGCCTTCAGCAACCAAGGTCTTGAAATCCTCCAGCATATTTTGCAGTAGAATGATAGGCTGGGGGTTTTGCTTTGCTTTGTTGTTCTTTAATGGACTTGTCCTTTGTAAAACTTGCGCCTTCCTCCCTCCCACACACAGAAGCAGAACAGTTCAAACCGTGTCCCTGCAGGTCACTGAGTCCCAAAGCACTGCCCAACACGTTTTAGAAAGCAGGAATGATTCAGCTGAGAGATGCTGCACAGCCTTTTGACTCAAGTCACATTCACCAAGTGGCTCCTCTCCCACACTGCCTCTCATTCCCAGGGGCACAGAGCACTGGAGCAGTCTTTCCACAGACGTGTATCAGCACGACGGAGGAAGGGAGGTGTGAATGAGAATTGTCGTATGCATCTGTGGATATGTGTCAGTGGTGAGCTTTATGGGAACAGAGGATGATTATTTCTTAAGGCAAGAGTTTCTCTGTTTATCCCAGTGGGAACTACTCTTTATTTATTTGAATTTCTTTCCAATTGTATATATTTTAAGTGTGATATTGTGACCTTTTCACATTAAAAGCAACTGCCAAACAAACAGCTTTGATGAACTCCAAGGTCCATACCCCAAAGATATTTATTCCTTTTACCTCCACCATGTGCTGAATCAATGCCATTCATAATTCCACTGACAGACCTGAAAAAATTAGCAATATGCCTGTAACTTAGGCTGGAATCAGCAAACACAAATTTTTCAAAAATATAAAATGTCTGGCAGTATAAGGTGGGATATATTTCAAGAATTCCTCCTACTGTTGCTCTGGTTTCTCTTCAGTTGGGACAAGGTTGATTAACCTGGGCTGTTGTCATGCTAGCACACATCACTCGATATGCCTGACATTACTTTCCCCTTTCAAAAATGTGTTTAAAAGTTGTTACTGTGATTTGCTCTGTAGTGTTCAAATTACTTAAAAAGCTGAAAACAAACCATCCATATGCATATGTACATGCATACATGTGTACATATATATTCATACACACATATACATGGGGAGAGAAGAGAGGGAGAGGGAAAGGGTGAGTGTGTGTGAGGGAAAGAATGAGAGAGTCACTAATGCCTTGCTGTGCCTTTTGCTAGCTAAAACAAAGGGATCTAAGTCTCAGGACTTATTCAGTGATTGAGATCGAGACCTTGTTCCAGCTTCACTGGCAAAAGCACTAATTAAAAAAAAAAAAAATATTTGGGCATTTTATTTGGCCGGTGGTTTTAAAGGGTAATGTCTTTGTAAAAGCAAGGACAACATATGATACAAACAATATTTATATGTATTCTCTAACCACAATAGTGGAGTTGCTTTGCATTCAGCTTTCCTTACTTTTTGTTCTTGAATGCTGACTGCATGTTATGATAACTGTGAGGAGGTTTCTCAGAAGACTGGGCAGCTTCCATCACGGCACCTTCTGCTGATGTGGTATCATTTTGCCTGTAACAAGGCAGAAAATAGATGCTGTAAGTGCAGCCTATTTAACTGATCTCCAAGGATGCTAACAGAAAAATTTAATTACAGCACATGAAATTTCAAGAGAAATATCTGAAACTAGAAGATTCTTTTCCTTCCATTAATGGAAGAAGAGAGTGTTACTATCCATGATTAACATGGGGCTAGGTGAGGTATTCAATTTTTCTTACATCTTGCAGAAAAGAAACATTTGAGATCAAATGTCCTGTGAAAGGTTAGATTCTTCCGACAAAGGTGGAAAAAGTAGGTGGGAAATGAGAAGCTATTGATTTCATTCCTCAGTCTCACTATGCAGCAATGGGCAGAAGAGGCCTGGTGTGGATAGGGCATCCACGTTCTTCTTCAAGGGATCCCCTCCGCTTACTTCACTCAAGTTCAGCGAACTGGCACCAGACCTTTGGTTCATGAAAACTGAGACAATGGCAATTGAAGTTCATAAAAAATGGTCTTGGAGAGAAAAACAAGATTAGAAACTTCCTTGGATTAGGAAATGAATGGCTGAGTTGTATCTTTTGCACACAGGTAGGAAACTGTCATCAGGAGGAATTTGGGAGTAATGCATCCCCTGTGTCACCTATAGTATGTGAAATAAATGTTACATGTTGTGTACAATAACCTTTGTCCTTTCAGGGAATGTGGTTCGACAGTTTATCCATTTCCACCGGTGGTCACAAAAGGATGTGCTCTAGGGTAGAACTCCATCAATGCTGGCTCCTCCTCCCTGGAGTCTACACTGTATCAATTCCCTCGTAACCTGGACAGGCTCCATACCACAACCCTGTGGCCATCCTTCCTTGCTTTCCATCAGAAGATTGTCCCAGAGTGCCACCAGGGTGAGAAACCTCTCTAACTTCTGGCTTAGATATATCCATACTTACTATCTCCCCATGAATCCTTTTGTTGGCATTATTCTATGCCTTAAACTACTCTTTGAATGTCATATGCAGCAGTTTTCAAACATATTTTTATGACCCCAGCTGCCACTCAGCCTTCTCATGCCTTATTACTCCAGATTTCTTTTGTGAAGCCACAGACTCAGTCGTCTCACTTGGGACTGATCTGCCACTACCCCATCCTATTGCTAGTTCTCTCTTGTCTCAGATGCCATCTGAATTCACCTGTCTTGATCTGGTGTGGATGTAAGTGTAGCCAGCTCTACTGGATACCAAGCTTTGAGTGGTCCCAGCCTACTAAAATCTAGACCCATATGTACTTTTCTTGTGTTTCATGTGTGATTATGTCTGACAGGCAGTGAAGCTTTCCTCCTCCAAGTACTTTTTCCATTGATCATTAGAGTAGCTTTGTTCCAGCTAACATATCTATTGTGCGTGTCAACCTTTCCTTAGGCCAGGCACTGCCCATGTTCATGCTTTAAAAAACAACAAATGTACTTTGGCATGAAACAAAGACATTAATAATGGTGTATAAATTCAGATGCACTGATTAGTTTGTGAGTAACGCATTCCATCACTAGTGCATGAGCTGAAGGAACACAGCCAGGAAATCCAGATTACAGTCACAAGGAGGAGGCTTAATTATTCTAGTCTTAGCATGTGTAACTGTAACACCATTAAACACAGTGCTATCCAACTCTTTTTAAAAGTTTGTGTAAAAGTTGAAGAAAACTCAAAACACCTCTACACTTAGAAGAAAAATAAAAATCATTTCAGGTCAATCATGTGAAGTTCTTGGCAGTTACTGAATTCCTCAAAGGCCTTCTCCACCCCCTCCATCGTAACAAGATGACTTGCGTGGGATGCCAAAACTGCATGTACCAAGCATGAGGGAAAGGAACCTTTTTGTTTTATTTTGCTAAATCTTTGCAGTAAATCTGGAGAAGTAATTGACATTTAGCCAGTGTCCTAAATACTCTAGCAATAAATGCCTTGGCAATACCACAGTTAGACAAACGTTAAAATAATGAGTGATACAGAGACAGCTGCGCAACACTTTTTCCCATTAAAAAATATTGCTTTCAGTTGCTTATCACTTTGCCAAACAATTCAAGTTGCAATATTGAGTGTCTGCTATGAGGTTGATTTTTTCTGGGAAAAATTCTTGTAGAATGGAAACATTTATGAGAATGAAATTGCAAGATGGGAGAGGGAGGGAGCATCAGCTGCTTGCCCATGTTAAAGAAACCTACTTCAGACATTTCACTAAGCTGTTTTTGCATTCTAGAACTGGGATTTATTATCATGCCAAAATAGAGTTACTTGATACTAAAGGTGTTCAACATGGAATTCCAAGATCATGCCTTTAGAATAAATCCAGAGCAATAATCTGCATCTGATGCCTTGGTCAGATGATTAAAAATACTTGAGAAGGGATTTGGAAGAATCTGATGCTTTGAGACAATAGCAACTTTGAGATTACATCTGTGACAACAATCACTTCCATGAAACCTGAATTTCAGTCTCAACTTGTTCTCAGACGTGAACTCGGCCAAAATCATTCATGAAAGAATACAAATCTGAACAATGCCTTTCAGGTCTGTGTTTAGTCAAAATGGAGCCGACTTAGCTCAAGAAACTTTTATTACTGAGAACAAAGATAAAATGCGGTATTTACTTCGACTGGAAATAAAAGATCTATTGCCCTCCAGCCAAAAGATCCAGAATGATACTGTTCTGGTAGTGACAGATACAGCTATCAACACAGCACCTTGGGTGGAAAATCTAGTCCTTCTCAAGCAATATAGAGTGCAGGAATTTGTCCTAATAGTCTCAAAATTCATCACGCACAGCATATCCAAAACATTCAAAGGAAAGCCGCAGAACGATGGGAAACTGAGAAGCTCTGGGCTCCCTGGAGACACCAAGTCTGCTCTGCTGGAGCACATCATGTTGATCATTACAGTGTGTTCATCTTTGACTCTTTCTAATCCTTCCCAAGCCAATCAGCTTGAATGCCAAACCCTTTTTTTGTTTTTCCTTCCTTTCATGATCAAGAGTCGCATGAACACATCATTCAGCAGGTATTGCAAATTTTAGGCAAATTGCATTATTATTAGTAGTAAGTACTTATTCTGACAGTGATATTCGTGGCCTGATACGAGCTGTCAGATCCCCTGTGCCAGGCAACAGAGACGATTACAAGCCCGTACGGTACAATGTGCTGTGCCATGCCAGGTCCTTGGGGTGCCAACGTAACCCCACTCTCGTTGGGCTGGGATGCAGAACACGGGCAAGCAGGAACAGGCCACAGCACAGCACACAGGGCTTTAGGAAATGCCAAAACACATCGAGGAAGAGTGGAGATGGGTGACAAGAGAGAGCTATGGAGGTAACCAGGCAGAACCACACAGCAAAGATACAACCCCTGCCCCTGGAAAGCTGAGCATACGGCATCTGAGAGGAAGGGAAGCTCATCCCTTCCAGTGGATAGAGGAAGTTACGCCAGTGGCTTAAGACCCACAGAACACACAGAAATGGGATCAACATCTTCCACATACCAGCCAGTTCCCAACTTGTTCCCTCTCCCCACCCATACTCAGGTGTCTTTCTGCTGCTGGTTTCCTCCCTGACCCTTTTCAAGCTTCCACTAAACTCAGCCTTTCCCCATGAGCCCCTGCTAACCCCACAAGGGATCCTGAGGGACAAGCACCATTTTGGGTTGTTCCCATTGGGGCTGTTGAGGGGCTGGTACATCCCTCCCCAGGCGTGGCCGGGGCTCAGCTAGAGCAGGTGGAGGCCCAGGTACGGTGCTGGGCAGCTGGGGATGCACCGATGGGAAGCAAGGGAATGTGGCTGCCAGTGGGGATGAATATCTGCTTTGTTTTCAGGAGCTGCTGGAAGCAGGAATGTCTGTTAGTGATGTCCGCCTTCAGTTTTAAGTTGAATTTTTGTTTCTTGTTAAAAAGTTCCAGGCCAGTGTCCATGCGTTTTCTCAGCATAAATCAAACAAATGGGCTGGCTATTTTCTGGAAAGGTGAAAGGAGAGTAACTTCTGGTTTTCTACTTGTTTTCATTAATTCTTCATTGGAAAAATGATAAAAATTAACTCTTCTCATGGCTGCCAGCTAAAAAGTGAAATATCTTCTTTCTCTCCAAAAGTCTTTTGGTTTAGCCAGAAGGCTGTTTAGCTTTCCCTAGGCTAATGTGGTTTTGAAGGTTTCAATTTTGTGGTGAAATTTGTAATTTTCTTCCTACAAAAAGAGTTTTAGTAACATTTAATAAAAGTTGAGTGGGCTAAAAAGATCTCGAGCCTGCAATGAAAGGTAGGCAGATAAGTAAGGCAGAGGTGTTTAACACATTCTTTGCCTCTATCTTCCCCACAGATGACAGATCAAGGGGGTCTCAGTGTGCCAAGCTGGAGGACCATGACTATGAGAATGATTGACACCCAGTTACCCCAAAATTGTGCCAGATGTCCTGCTTCAGCTGAATCCCTACAAATGTATGGGGCCTGATGGGATTCATCTGAGAATCCTCAAAAGTGTAACTTATGTCATCACAAAACCTCTCTCAATGAATTTTGGGTGGTCTTGGGAATCCAGAGGAGTCCCAGATGACTGGAAGCTGGCAAACATCTTGATTTTTGAGACAGGCAAGAAGGAGGACCCTGGAAACTACAGACTTGTTGGTCTCACTTCAGTGCCTGCTAAAGTTATGGAGAAGATTATTCAGGGCGTACTGAAAATCACCTGAATAAATGTATCATGAGATGAGTGAGCAGCTGGCTCACAGGTCAGGCACAAAGGGTCACAGTGAATGGGGTGACACCAGACTGGGGACCTGTCACTGGTGGGTTCCACAGGGCCCCATCCTCAGCCCTCTGCTCTTCAACGTCTCCATAAATGACTTGGACACAGGACTGGAAGGAATACTGAGCCAGTTCACAGATGATACAAAACTGGGAGGAGGTGTTGGCTCCCTTGAAGGCAGAGAGGGCCTGCAGAGAGACCTCAGCAAATCAGGGGTCTGGGCAATCACCCACCATATGAAGCTCAACAAGGGAAAGTGCTGGATTCTGCACCTGGGACAGGGCAACCCTGGATGTGTGGACAGACTGGGGAATGAAATGCTGGAAAGCAGTGCCATGGAAAGGGACCTGGGGGTCCTGGCAAGTTGAACATGAATCAGCAGTACCCAAAAAGCTACAGGAACATAGAAACACGTAAGCTTCTTGTATAATGCAGCTCTGAATGATGTGAAAAGAAAAAAAAATTAAGTGGGAAGAGAGCATATGTAATAGGGATGCATGTAGAGAGTCAGAGAGAGGATGAAAAAGGAAAAAAGGTTAATGAGAAACAGAGAAAAACAAGAGACAATGACACGTAATGTCAGAAGTTAAAAAAATAGATAAATGCTATAATTCTTATTTTTAAATAAAATAGGCTGAGTAATTGTATCCATTAATATATACACATAGATATATACATACCCTGCCTTAATATGCCATGAACATAGGGCTTAGCAGTGTGTTTTATTCACACCAGGAAGTAAAACAAAACACATTTATTAAGCACATAACCAAGCAGCATCTGCTAATTTTTAAAGATGTCTGAAAGGCAGAAGAGAATGCTCTTCTTTATCTGTATCTCATGGAGATCTTGGGGAATATTACCATATGAATTTAATAAAAAAGTTGCTGCCATTGGCATTTTTATAAATAAGATAGAGGCTTTGTTATCTAGGCAAGAGGTGTTTTTCTCCTATCTTGATTCAGCCAGGCTCTAGTTAAGTGAAGCCTGAAACTATAGACTTCAGTTTTTCCAGTTTAGCACATGCATGGCACTCAGTGTATGCTATGATGAAGTATGACTTGCTGAGCTGTAATCTTGAAAATCATGCCTACAGTATTTACTCATGAGAATAATCCTTTTTTGCTTATCTATTTCAACCGATAAACAGATTTAAACTTAAAAGCATGTCATTCAGTCCTGTTTTGCTTGAGGAAATAAACTTTGCATGCAACAATAATAATTGCAGGGACAGTTC
This sequence comes from Platysteira castanea, assembly GCA_013397175.1. Lineage (NCBI taxonomy): Eukaryota > Metazoa > Chordata > Aves > Passeriformes > Platysteira > Platysteira castanea. The sequence goes on along the minus strand of VYXC01001712.1, from coordinate 37,068 downwards.
TTTAAAGTAAAAAGAAAACAGCTGCTCTCGAGAGTGTGAGGAACACTTCCAGCTCCCTTTTCTACAGTATCTGTCCTCCCTGTTATCCCTTGCAGGTAGCTT
>VYXC01001712.1:17139-30435 GCA_013397175.1 Platysteira castanea | reverse complement strand
AGAAAATTAGGTACTCTTTTAAATCATAGAGTGCTTTGTCTTGCAGCTCTGTCTTGTTAATACTTGAGGTAGTACATAAACACCTCTCTGGCTAATGTAAGAGCTGCCAAATGACCACAAGGATATTAATTGTAGGAAGAAGTAATGGTTCACATTAAAAAAAAACAAAAAAAAAAAAAAAAAAAAAAAAAAAAAAAGAAAAGAAAAAAAAGAAAAAGACGAAAAGTTAAGAGGATGTAAGTATTATAATTGTATTTAGTCGTACGGGGAAAACAGGGATCATCTGCCAGAAGCAGACAGCTTCTCTTGAGTTCATGGTCAGGGTCACAACTTCTCTGTGGTTTGGGCCACATTTGCCCACTGGAATGTTAACCTTTACACATTTGCGTTTACACACAAATCTTGGGCCACTCTCTCTGCTTTCTCTGCTTTTCAGCGGAATTGTGGCTTTCTGCACTGAAAAGAAAGCCCAAGAGAAAATAACTCCTAGAAAACTCTCTTAGTGTGCAGATTATACAAACAGGCAAGGGATTTAGAGACACAGAGGTCCATCCTTTGGTGCCTGGGGTACGAAAGGAATGCAGTGTCTCCCAGGAATGTGCAGTCTATGGGGAGTATTTGAACCTGGAATGTTTTGCTTTTACATTTATATATTAAAATCCATTGAAGTGATTGTTTGAACAAAATTGGAGGGGAACTGAGCTGAAATGTAGGGACCAATCAAATATGCCTGAGAAGGTTAGCTGAACAGGTTGGTTGGGATTTTAAAACTTACAAGACAAGCAAACAAAATTTCCAACATGGCAGTTAATGCTGATCTTCATTTTACTCTATGCTCACAGATAGCTTGCTGGCCCAGGTCACCATATTTTCTGCTTACATCCTGCAAAAGCACCCTGGTCATGCATACAGGCAGATGATGTTGGGAAGGGAGGGCAACCCAGGTGATTTTGGATGTTTTTTGCAAAGGGCAAAACTTCCAGAGAAAAGTTAAATGTAAGAAATGCATGTTCACCTGAGGGCAAAACTGAATTCTAAAGGTGTTTGAACTCAGTGCATGGTGCTACACCAATGCTTGGATTTTTCTCAGTTTGAGTGGGAAGTTGCTTTACTCCCTTATTTTTTGGTAGTCTGTTGTCACAGACTGGGACTGTGGAGGATTATTAACACACATGCCCATACCTTTTACCAGCTAAGCCCAATAGCAATGATACGTTAACTGCTAATCTTAGAATGTCTTATGTACACTGAGAACATCTGTACATTTATCGTGGTAGTATAGTGTTTACATAAATCTTGTCAATGTACTATACACATACATTACACGTGCAGTCTTTATATTTAAAATTGTGCTTGCTTGAATATAAATATCAATGCAAAATGTAATATTTTATATAAACACATATTTTACTGTTGTATATATTGTGTGTATACAGAATTTGTTAGGAGACAGATACCAAATGCATTTTTAAAGATGGTCTTACTTGGTAAGATGAGAGCTCACTTGACATTCTGGACAGCTTAGTGATCTGGTAATGGGATACAAACCTTTCCAACCCCATATCACAACTTCAGATCCAGTCAAAGGCAGAAGTGATCAAAAATTATCACTGTCCTGACAGTTTGGTCATGAGAAAGATTGAGATTGCTTGTCTTGGTCCCTATGGCCAGAACTCAGTGCCTCTGGCACTCAGCAGAAAGAAATGCACAAAACCAGCATTAGCTTCCTTCAGGTGTCCCTGGCACGGAAGGGATTGTGCCCCGTGGGCCTCCAGGGGTGGCTAAGACAGGCATTATCTAGATTTTGTGGTTTTGGTTGAATATCCTTAGTATTTGGTTTGGTTTGTATATTTTTAATAGGTGCATGGGTTTTATTGTCATTCATTATCATCTATCCATCTTTGGACCTGACAGAGCTGCTGCTGATGTGCCTGAATTAACTGGGTGAGAAGTGCTTGCTCATGAAACTTGGTTTACAGTACTGGCTGGATTGGTGTAGGATACTTAAAAAGAGATTGAAGGTGACTGCAGTGTTGTCAGGTTGACTGAGGTAATACATACCTCCAAACGGGAAAGTCAGAGAAAGAAAAACACCCTCTAGCAGAGAGACAAAGGGTTGCACCTTGCCCTCATTTGCACTGGTGAAAACCTCAAGATCACTCACTGACCTTTTTCTTCCTCTGTGACACACCCCCTCAAAAATGAAGAGGCATTTTGGTATTTTTCACACTTAACTGTAATAGCTACAGTGCAAAGAACACACACACAGTGTGACCTCTGATGTGTTATGTAGGAGAATGGGATATTCTGGCAATACCAAGTAACCAACACACACATGGCCTTCTGGCAAAACATCACCCGAGGTAGCAGGAGTGAAGGTGAGGAGAGGACACACACAGATTTTCCCTGATGTAAGTGACAAGGTGTCTGGACCCACATATCCCACAGTACAAAGCCTGTCCCAAAATGACACCATGCATGGACATGCAAGGAGTGGTGGCGTGGCAATGCAGAGTCAGTCCACTGTAAGCCTTACTGCTCCTAAAAATGCCCGTATCCATACCCTGCTGGGATGCAAGACAGCCATCCTATGGATGAAGCCATGGTGGGGCTACATCCTTTCCTTTCATTCAGTAACCAAAAAGAAGCCTTGTTCTTGTTTCTGCATTGTTTGCATATTTATTCATCTCTGTGGCATCTGACTGCTTTACCTATGTTGAGACATCCAAACTTTTAATTAGACAGATCAAACAATTACATTATACCTGCTGCCTCAAGGTTTAGCTGTTAGCTCCAAGATCAAGATTTAATCAGTGAGAATGTCTGAACAAAGAGCTATCATGTTGCTGCTGATGATTGTTATAGTTGTATGAGCAATCTCCAAAAACTGGCAAAATCCTGTTCTATACAGGCTTGGTTTTCATCAGCACTTGCTTTCCCATGACCCTCTTTCCTTCTTAATTTCCAGTCTTTTTCTTAATTCAACAGGGTTTTTTAACCTTATTTTTAAAAATGTTTTACATCAGTATAATTTCATCACATTATTGTATTTTCATCATCCTTTCCCAAAGGGCTAGTCCTAAAAAAGAAAAAGCTTAATAAACCTGAATTTTCAGGTGTTATTGTCATTACTGTTCTAATTCTGCCTGTGCACGGACTGCATGAAAGCAAATCAGCTAGGTGTTGTCATGAACAAAAAGATCTGCTTATCCTGAGATTTTGTCACTTGCTGCCAGTTTTCCCAGCTGCCTACAAACAAGACAGGTAATTAAATACTCATGTAATATTAAAATACTATTATATTAATTAGTACAGGATTGCCGTTAGAACATTCTGACCTGATAAAATATGAGAAGTGCCCTGCTGTTCTCACTGATGTATGGCACTTGGTGGAGTCAGTGTGTTTGGGCCTGTTCTTGTTTATATGTCAGCAGTTCAGGGCAACTACTTTGCCTCCTGATCTATAATAATGTTAAAAGGGTCTGATGTTTGTTGCAATATAGATTGATACTGGTTAGAATGAGTCTTGCCATAGAAGTAGATTGCTTTTGCTGGTATTGCTATCAGATGATTGGTCCAGTTCTTGGGGGTGTGGATGTGGATATCTGTGTTTTATTTACTCATATGTTTCTGTTAGATGATACAGCCAAAGCATTATCCAGTAAAATTATCTCTTTGTGCAAGGCACGACAGTATAGTTACAAATACCCAGGCCAGGTCATGTTTAAGTAAATTCAGGATTATCACCTCCTTCAGTGGCCAGAAGTGGCATTAGAGATGGGACCAGTATAAATGTTGAATGATCCCAAACTTGGGCGTAGGAAACCCCTTTCATCCAAGTACTCCAGAATAAGGAATATAAATCAAAGTTCCTCATTTTCAAAAAATGAGGTGTAATCTACTGATGTCTCCACTCTTAAAATGCTGGTCATTTTCATCTGTGATTATCTTCCAGACCAGAGGTCTTACTTCTGATTTTTTGAAAATGTTTTGTTAAGTAAGAGTGAATATGATTGAAATACCTAAGGATGACTATACTGTGTATCAGAACACATTGATCTCCCATTATTTCATTTGCATAGACAGCCTTCTGCAGGCTCATCATGTTCTGAGAAACACTCAATTTAATACTTTAGCACAAAATTACAGGATCTGACTCTCTGATATTTGCCTTTCTCACCTGAGGCTTCGAGATAAACATTTAACAACACCATCCATCCTGTCTTCTCTTCACTGATATTCAATTAAGAGGTTTATTTAAGCAGACCAGCATTTGACCTCCCCAGCCACACTTCTCTCTTTAGTGAAGCTCTGTTGCTGCCCACCTGCTGCACGGCAAGATTGTACTCAATCATGATCCCTGGCACAAACCGTGCGCTTAGAGTTGATGGCTTGCTTGAAGGAGAACAGACCACTAATAAATTGCACAGTCATTACCCTTTATGCATACTTGTTCTAATAGGTGTCGCAGATTCCTGCCTCCTAATAAGGAAAGGAAGTAGAAAAACACATAAATTCTCCCAAGGGAGTCAGACAGCCTGAAGCCACGTTCGACAGCTGTTACTGTTACCATGATCACCAAGAGCAAAACAAGGATTAGAAGAGGGGGGGAAAAATGCATTGCGAGGGATTTTGGCAAGATTTTCTTGGATATGGAATGTGTTTTGCACTGCCCCACTATATAGAAGCTCAGCACTCCTGCCGGCACATGATGGAATTTGGAGATTAAACCAACATTGCAATTAATTAGCCTATAAATGAGTAATTTAATTTATCAGAACTTTTTATTTCTTTATCTTGTTGGGTTTTTAAACTGTCACCCTAATCTCCAGCAAAAAGATTTTTGCTTTCGATGTGAGCTTGGATGCTACAGTGTTATTAAATCTAATTCACAAGAGGTTTGAGAAAATGTTTTCACAGGTTTTACCTTTCATCTTCTACCCTTAGCTCTGGTCTTTCTCCTGGGGGCCAGCTAATAGGAATCGGGTGCTTCCCTGGCTGCCCTGGAGCTGTGCTGAGTTACACCAGCTAAGCCTCTGTCCCTCAGTATTACAGCTGAGAAATTCGAAGGGGAGACTCATGTCCTCTGCTAAGAGGTGTATTTAGTCTACCCCGCAGAGATGGTTTATGGCTTTGGCAGGGAAACTGTTGACAGTGCATACTGTAAATATAGTTCAAAGTGAATTTGAAGTCTTGGAGCTGCAGCTCTCCCCATGCTTGTTACATTAATTTGTTAAAGGTGCTTAGTGTAGGTATGTATGTACATAAAGATCAACACCATCAATTAAGCACACTCACTTGATATTCTACCAAAAGTAGCAATGGGCCACACCACAGACTGCTGCTCCCTTTTTTGAGCATGGCACAAAATCAAGGCCAAAACATTGCTGGGCATTATGGCCTTCATGGAATATGTCACAAGCCTGCTGCTCATAGCATTCTAGCCAAATTCTGCTTTCTGCTATTGCTATGCATCGACTTAAAAGGTGTTTCAAGCAGAGACAGTGTTTCTTGCTCTTGACTTAAACAATGGAGGATCATTAGGTTGCTGTATTGAATGTATGGTGCTTTTAATTCTCATGCTGGCCAACTTCAGATGCACACAAAGTGATTTTTACTTTTCAGGCCAAAAATCACATCTGCTTTTATTGGAATACCGAAGTTACAACAGATCCCAAAAGTAGGAATAAATGAGGGTGAGAGTGCAGACTCTCACATAACAATCTACTGGAAGGGCATCTCGCGATTTCTGTTTTACCCTGTGTCACCACTTTTCCCTTTCCCCTTTGCCTTTCAACCCCCTTGAACACAAACAAGGGTGGTAGACTGCTTGTGGATGCTGAAAAGTCCTCCATCCCATTCAGAGACACATTTACAACCCACTTCAGGATCTGGCCTCCTATACACAACCAAAAATCTTGCATGCTCAGTTAATCAAAACACTTCATCTGAGGTCGACTCTGATGGAAACATCAGGCCAAGATATGATATCCCTGTCTAGAGTGAAGTAAAGCAGTGAGTAGCTTGAACAACAAGTATTAATGCTCACTAAAGCTTAAAAAGATGTAGTAATTCCTCTGTGAATTACGGTTTTAAAAAATCCACACAAACTTTTTGATAATAATTACCAAAACATTTCTAAAAGTATTTGTGACAAATGAGAGTAACTATTAATATTGCTTAATATTATAAACCAATGTAAGTTCCCATCCAATGTCAGTCTTAACACAAACTAAAAATATGCTACTTATTGAGCTGGAAGAAGGTTTTGATTTACAATTATGCCTTGATGGATTACCTGAAAGCACAACCTTCAGGCAAACTGTGATTAAGTTGACCAAAGACATCTGGGAGAGCCATCTATGGTCTAAAATTATGACCTTGGTATTCTGGGCTGAAACTAGACACCATTTAAATTGCAGTGCTGAAAAACTATTCTAGAGAGGCCTTTGTTTAGGAGGCCATCAGGTTTTTTAGCTTCAGCAGTTCAGCAGAAACACCTCCTGTGAAGTTACAGGGGGGAAAGAAAGTACTTCCTATTTTTTTGCAGCCATTACTTTAAAAACAAAACTCCAAACACTCCCAGCTTGTATGAATCAAGAAGCAAAAACAATTAATAACCTAATGATTAGCAAATGCTGTAGACATAGGTTTGGATTTCACTTAGCAAGATTTATGGAGTTAAATATAAAAGTATGACTTTTGAAAGCCATGTGCTCACAATTAGCTCAAGTTTTACCCCTGGATACTGTAAAATCACAACATGCTGTCAGAGCCCATTTTCTGATCCTGTTATCAGCATGGAATAAAGTTTTCCATTAAATGCAAAACAGATTTACAGGTGCTAAAACAGCTTTTTTATCAGTGGGAAACAGGCTACCTTTTGTTCTCTGAAAAGGCATTTCATGATTTTACATTGGTCAATTGATCGTACAACAAAGGGAAAAATAACAATTTTGGTCATCTACTGAAACTGAAGAAGATATAATGTGAAAATAAACACAAGAAAAGTGACTGCCTCTCTGACTGTAGAATATACAGTCTTCCATATTATCACCTACTGTAAAATAAATTTTAAAAAAAGAATTAGATCAAAGCAATGCCATTTCCTTAGTATTGCTGACTGTACTACATAAATCCTCATAGAAATCCTGCATTCCTACAGACAAACTCAAAGTATAACTGTGTTCCAGGCAGCTGTGGACATTGAAAATTAAATTATTCCATTAAAAAGAAGCCTTGTAAAGATAGAAGTCCTTTCAGTGTAATAATTCCTGCCACGAGCTGTCATGTGTAGGGAGTCTTCTTGGAATAGGCCCAAAAGGGAGGAGTTTTTTGTACCCCTGCTGTTTCATTCCCATCCCACACACCCCAGGCCGGGGAGACAAGTGCTCTTCTTTTGGGAAGGAGCTGGCATTACCCTGTCCTCCAGCAGCCAAAACGGAGATGAACAGCTTTTTCCTTGCTTGCAGGCTGGCACCCGACACTGGGCGGAGAACCTCTGAGGAGTGGTCTGACTGCTTTGGGATTAGCTGGGCTGAGCCACTTGTAAAAACAGCTGCTTCAGAGTTTGATGATGGTGGAGTAACCATCTGCTCAAGAAAAAGCAACATCTCTTGCCTTTCTGCAATATGAAGGGTTTAACATGGTAGTCAATGGAAAATATTTTAGTGCCTATGTCTGAGTACTAGGCCTAGACATGCATGAACCTGGACTCGGGAGCCCTTTGATAAGAGATCAAGTCTTCAGATTACAAGAAATGTTGCATAACTACTTCTAACTTCTAAACATTTAGATGGAGGTTTTGAAGGCACTTTAAGTGACTCAATGCATTTCTTTCTCTGAAACATCTTAGGGACCTTAAGAGATCATAACCCATCTTAGCACCCAAGACAAAAAGTGTGAAAGTACAGAAGGCAGGGGCCTCATGCAGAAAGAATACAAAGCATGATGTAAACATTCAGAGTTGCTTTACAGTCTTGGCAGAACCAGCTGTATTAAAGAGCAGAACAATGATGTTGAGTCACAGGGGGGGTTCATCTGACACACTTGCTTATCACACAGGTTTCTACAAAGAAAAACATATGGAAACAAGGTGACCTGTCCTCTGCCATAGTCTCAAAGCTTCCAATACTCAGTGAGAGGAAGTCTCACTTTATGAACTGGAGATGGTTCAGTAGCCATCAGTTCCTCTATCCTCTATGTTTATCATTTTAACTCAGCTGGTTGAGTCTGCATTGTTCAAAAAAACTCCTCTTGTTTTATTGAAGCCTGCTGTGTGGCAATTCCTCTAGATCCTCAGTAGTTGTATTATCATGAACAAGATTCTACAAGCATTTTCTTTTTTCCTTCTTACTGAAGGAAGGAGGAAGACAAGTATAAGGCAAAGGGTCTGGTAGTATTTCCTTGAGCAGAAGATGGAATGTGTCACTCTTGCCAGGTCTCTGTCGGAGGACAAGAGCAGCCTCCTAAAGAGGGACTTCTGTGAAAGGCTTCAGAGATCTTTAAGAATATTACTGATGCTATCTGAGATGGTTTGCAAGTAGGTGTGCAAGATGGTACTTTCCTAGTCTGCTCCCACATGGTCTTCCAGATGTGAGAACAAACTTTTATTAACAGCACTTATATGAATACTGTCCTGTGGGGGTGTCTGTCAGCACCCTTGGTCCAAAACATCAAATCACAGGAAGTAAAAATGGAAAAAGGCGTATATTTATCGTGGCTCCAGCACAGCTAGGAGAACTTTCTATCAAAACATTGGGCACAGACTTTATTTACAGATGAACTCACAGGTTGACATACATAAGTGTAGGGAGCTTGTGAGATCCTGAGATCTCTGAAAAAGCTACAGGGTGCAATGTTGTAAGAAAAATCAGCTTTCGAAGCCTTTATCTACTTTGTTTTCTTGAGGGATCCAGAAAACAGGAGCCAAATCCTTTGTCCTGGATGACAAAATGAAGATACCTGGAATTTACATTTTGCAGAAACATAATGCATGGAACAGACAGAAGACACATAAGACCTCATGTTCTGGTGAAATCTTGCATCTCCCTGTATCTAATGCCATATCATTCTGCCTTTAGGTTGACCCAGAATCACCAGAACCTTGGTCTCTCTGTTCCTCCCAATCCAAGAAACCATTTCTGAAGAATGACCTTCAAAGTGCTTGGCCATTTGTCAGAAACTATCAAAAAACTACAAAGAAATAACCCAATAGTAAATCAAAAATCTGAGAGAGAAACCTCTTGCAAAGACTACAAAGGAAAAAAAAAAAAATGGCATGGAGAGTTGATTATAACACCAGCAGTTTGCCACAGCAAAGGAGAAACTGATACCAGATGCTGCTGGGAGCTCTTTCATTACCTTGTGCAAGACCTGCAGAGCCACGAAGGGGCCCCTTGCAGCACTACCTCTCTGTCTGGGATAAATGTGTGGCACTTGGGTGCAGTGATTCAGGCTCAAAAGAGATCTGCAGAGCCAGTTATTATTTTATTTGAATGATGAATTTGGAAGCTAACTCCCTGTAAATTTGCTACATCCTTTCATCATCTCCCAGCACGTCTTTTGAAGTTAGCCTCTCTTGAAAAATTATGCTGTTATGTCAGGGTTTTTTTAATGTCAGCAGCATTGCCATTTAAACAAGTGAAAGTAACAGGTGAAAAATTAATCAAAATATGTTTAGTGCTGGGTGCAAGGGTTGCCAGATCTTTTTGATCTTTGTCACGTAGTTTCTTGCTTACTAAATCCTTAAACATCTCTGTTTGTTTCTTTAAAACTTATTTTTCATTTGACTAGCTATTCAGTAATTTGTAAATAACAGCAAATAATACAGCTATTTTCTTCCAGTCTTCTAAAAAGGAAGGTCAGCTAGTAACTGCATGGTTTATGTTTATGCAGTATTTTCTGCAATGTTACTCACTGACAGATGAAGAAAATGCACAGTCCTCTAAGGGAGGCAGGGATTTTTATTCTGTTCTGATTTTTTTGATTAGTGTAATTATAAAGAGTTGTACACGGCATCTGCTCAAAGCTCTAAGTATACTGCATATCAAAACCATGTGGGAGGACTGGAAAAAGCTTGCCATGTTATTGTTTTAAAAGTAGTAAGTTTGTTTGTTTATTTGGTTGCTTGTTTGTTTGTTTTATTAAGTCCCTTTTTAGTCACCTTGTGGTTTCTGAGCTTTTCAGGTTCACTTGCTTTTTGTTTCCATGGTTTTCTCTGCAAATATGAGGGATGCAAACGCTTTTCCTAACAAGTGAACGCAGAGATAATATGGACTCACTAGATTGTGGCAGCTGAGGTTTTTAGCAGAAGCACGTCAAATATAACAGCTGTTGTAATAAAACTGCTAAATCTGCCAATACTGAGGCTGAGAATCCAGGAAAGGACAAATACACAAAGACACAGCAGCAGTGAGCTGCAGCAAGCCAGTGCATGGCTGATGGGGACATTATAAGCAGAACTAGTAACCTGAGAAGGTAAATGTTATCAGTGTTAATGATTTGTATAATTTTGGGGGACACTTGGCAACCTTTGTGAAAATAAGAAGGCTAGAGCAGCTTACTGGAGGACATGAGCAGGTTTCCTCCCATGAATAAGTACCTCATGTGTGGTGGTATGCCAAAAAATTATCACACTAAAGGCTGCTGAACATTTTTTAAAAATGCCTGATCACTGTGCTATTAACTTCCTGAGTGAAAGGGACAAAGATGGGAAAGCATCAATGATGCTGGTGCCTGTGTGCCCTGGGGATGCTCCAACCATTGCCAAACTCACCAGCAGGTTCAGTTTCACTGAGTGGCTGGAGGGGGTACGGTACCATAACTTAACTGTGTTTGACGAAAAAACTCCAACTCTCTATGGGAAGGAGAGCTTACCCTGCTCTTTGGAAAGAGGCATATCAACTTGCCCTACATCAAGGAAACTGAGTCAAAGCAGTAGAAACCTGTGGAGTTTACTATCGAGTGACCCTTCATATCAGAGTGAGAAAAAGAGAAAAATTAAAAATAATACTACCACAGTTCCTGCACTATGTTGGTCATTGTTTTTCAATAATAACTTCTTGGGAAAGAAATTACATCACTGCAATGCTGGGCATGTCATATATAATAGTATCAACATAAAGTATGGGAAATGTTTACTGTTTCTAAATTAAGTTATATTTCTTCTCATATTCATACTCATTAAATACATAGAAACGAAAAGAACATTCCCCCTTTGCCACTACAGTTACAAAGCCATTTTCCTGTCCTTTCATACATACTGTCAGAGTTGTGTCAACGTATCTTCAGATCAAGTGACATGGATCAAGACTGAAGAGTTTATAAATAGTGCTATAAATGCACCAAAAGCCATAAGAACTAAATGGTACACTCAGGGCTTCTAAAGTACCTAAGGAAATATATTCTGATTCCCTTTGAACAAGGAAATGCTTCTTACTGCTCTTTGTACAGTACCTAACACTTGGTGCTTGTGCTTGATACCTGGTCTTAGCTGTACTTTGGATATCCCCCCTAGCACAAATGAAGAGTAAAAATTGGCTTTTGTGGCTTCTTTCCTCGGTGAGAAGCATGCGCAAACAGATCAAAAATCTCACAAATAGCTAGAAGAATTTGTTCTTTTGGCAAGAACAGGAAGCAAACTCCAAGCAAATGTTAGCTTTCTATTACATTTTTCTCCCACCTGTTGTGAAACTAAAGCTATAGAAAAAAATGCTTTTAATTTTTCTTCTGGTTTATAATACTGAGGAAAGGCAATGTGGTTTTTATGCTGCTGAAAAATCACCAGCTTCCTTCTTTCCATTACTTAAGCAAGGATCTAGGTCCAGACAACTTCACATATTTGTAGCTGAATTAGCTGCCCAGTGTTACATGGAACACTGGCAGTAAAGCTCAAAGAATTTGTCTGGATTTATGTTGTTGAAATTGACAGCATAATTTGCTCTTTCTGATGACATATCTGCAAAACTAGAAAACACAAACTGCATAACTGTGGACGATAAAAGGTCTCATAAGCCTTTTTTAAAAGGAAGGATGAAAAATAGTAAAAAATGGTAGCAATATTAGAGTGGATTTTTTCTCCCATTCTGAGTGATATTGGGGGAAATTTTGTTGGTTTTTACAATGTGGAACAATGTCACTGGGGAGTTGGTCTAGAAAATGGGGGGCTGAGTCCCTTAGAGCAAGTTTGCCACCAGTGATAGGAAGAAAATTTTTCTGGAAGAATGAGTAAAAGGATATCATAATTCCAAAGCTAGACGTTTCCATTACATCTGACAGCAACCTCCATGTACCTGTCATATCACTCTCTGAATGCACTAAAAGCCTTTGGCTTCTATGTCACCTTGTAGAAATGAGTTTAATAAATATGAGTTGTCTGACAGAAAATTGACTTCATTCAGTTCATTTCAAAGCTCCTGTCTGAAAATTTAATTTACTTTTTCCACAGTGAAGGTTAAAGATAAGCATTTTATTTTATTCCTCTTTGTTCCTTGTGAATTTTTTAAAATCTCCACAATGTCTCCCCTTCATGCAAATAAATTTTCTCTCTTTTCCTATGGTATTTGTCCTGTACATCCATCAAAGATCTTTGTCTTTGCAAGAGGGGCAATTTATTTTTTTTTTAAGTGGGGCAACCATAAATGAAGGCGACCCTCAAGAGACAGGTGTACGAAGCCTATGTTCAGCGACATATTTTCTGGATTACTGCCTATTCTTTTCCTTATAGTCCTTATTATTTTCCCTACTGCTTTAAACCCAATATGGACACACGATCCTGTCTTCTACTTTTTGACATCCCGTCTAAGGGCAAAGCTGAGCCAGCATTATGGGAAAATACTAACTGAATTATTCAGCTTCAGCCACAAATAACTGAGAGTCAATGTTTTACAGCCTGATTTAAAAAACTCAAATGATTAAGTAGTGGTATGAAAGAATACTGTAAGCAATCTCAAGATTATTTAGAGTTCAGTGATAAAAGATATGCTATAGTGAAACTATTTTCCTTCAAATATAGTGCTCACTGTATTTTACCACTAATCCACAAATAAGACTTTCAATGACATCTGAACATAATACTAATGCAAAAAAAATAGAGAGGAAGAAAAGAATGTAAACAAAACATAGATGTTTGGGGAAAACTTTGGAAAATCTGCAGAAACACTTGAGACAGCCAGGTAGTTTCAAGGCAATATCTATTGAATACATACCTAAATATACTAAAAATATCCAGAGCTGAACAGATTAAAAAGAAAAAGAAAAAGAAAGGTGGAAATTAAATACTGGGATTAAAAAAAA
>VYXC01001712.1:4564-17128 GCA_013397175.1 Platysteira castanea | reverse complement strand
AAAAAAAAAAAAAAAAAAAAGCAGTTTTTTTGCAGCAAGCCCACTGGAAAAATACCACAAGAGGAGGTCATTCTATTTGAGAAATGAAAGCAATCCATATGCAGTGGAAAATGTGCTTGTTGGGGAAACTTAGGCACGGTTTTTGGAGTAATGATGGAGTTTTGGGTGCTCCAGACAAGACACTGCCATCCCTGACAGGCTGGGAAACAGGAATCTCCATTGCATCTGTAACACTGTGTACCTTGGAAACTTAAAATGTGCAATTGGACGTATCTGTCTTAGACTGTGAAGGAGACACAAGGATTCAGACATGCTCCATCTCAAACAGAAACTACACTGCTTTGCCATCACAGATATGAGAATTATGTCTCGTTCCTTATGTAAAGACCTACATGATATCAGGAATTTTATTTGTTTGTCTTGGGCTCCAGGTTTTCACCTACAAGATGGAGTGAGGTTTCTTCCCTATTAGGCGTAAGCGTTTATGGTGGCAAGCAGTGTACTGTAGCTGTTCTGGTAATTGTAGTGGAAGGTTCTTCGGTCCAACTTTTGCACCTATTCAAAGTGGCTTGTGACTCTTCTACTGCCTGGTAAATATAAAATGTAAGTTGGCAGAAGACTAAAACAAAATCAGTCCAAAGGCAAGAAGCCAAATAACCACTTGGCTGTACACCAAAAGTTAGAGCATGCCTAATGTCCCCAGATTTTCACAACAATTATCCATTCTTTCCTAGAAGCAGTTGGCTAGTTAAGAGAATAAAAATCTGAGCTTTGACAGAAAGCCATCAAGAGCAAAGCAACACTATATAAGAAAAGTGAAGAAAATCAAAGAAGATCTAAAAACAATGGGAAAAATTCCCTTCTGTCTATGAAATGGTGAGAGAACCAAAAAAAGCTTTTCATACTCAAAAGTCAAAGCAAAACAAGCTTAGCAAAATGAGTTTTCCAGAAAAAGTCAGGTACTATGGCAACGTATAACATTGAATTCTCTTCTTGCACAGGTGTCCCTAATACATCTTCTTCAGCTATGGAACTGAAAGCTGTGGGACTGAGAGTGCCTGAGTGCAAAAAGTTTCACTTCCAATCCACCAACCAAGCTACAAAGCAGTTGCTTCTCCTCTTTATAGTCCAAACTGTTTCAAAGTTGGTTTTCTGAAAAATGGAAGAACTGAGGATACCTACTTCAATGTACACATTGAAACACTCTCCTCATAATGCTGCCTCCTGAACTGTTTCATAGTTGTTTAGTTCTGATTTAATCAGAGCACAGCCATATCTGAGGGCTGTTCTGTCTTTTCTTTTTCATATGAACTGTAGGTAAAGACTACTAAGACACCTTTGGAATTCAGGAAACAAAGTTTCCCTCCAGGTCAAAAGATTAAAAAGGCAAATCTGAGAACTTGTTACCTGAATCATCTCAGCTTCTCAGGGAAAACTTTGCAGTCAGACAAAAATAGGACAGAAGGTTTTGCCTGATGTTAGTTCAGAATCATCCCACAGTGCTCAAAAATAAAAGTAAGCTGAAAAATAAGTTCCTAACCCTGTTAGGGCAAATGGATTTGTAATGAAGATGTCACAGGAGAGGTAACCTGAGACCAAGATGAACTTTTATCCCTTACAACAGTCCAAGCTGACAGAAGATGACATTTGTAGTAGGAACATGAAGAAACAACAAGGTCTGAAGGCACAGTAAGGTTGTCAGACAAGCAATGCACAGGCAAAACGCCCATACAATGCTCTTTGGCATATTGTCAGCAGAGAGGTCAGCAAGTTTGATCACTGCAATGAAGATCAGGACATATGAAAGCATGTTTTACTTTAATGCAACTCCATTATTTTCTGAGTTACAAGGAGGCAGCTATGGAAAGACAGGATGGGAGAGGACTGGACAAAGAAATATAGAGCAGAAAAGAAGATGAGGGTGACAAGGGAACTGTGTCAGTACAGACATGAAGCTCTGAAGAGAGGATTTTGCAGTCCAGACATGGTGAAGATCAGTAAGAGAGAGTCTGAGGGATAATGACCAAGTCTTTGAGTCTAGAAAGTACTGACTGCAAAGGAAGAATGGAGCAAGAGGGAGGGTTAACTAACTCTAAAGAAGAGCTGCCTACACTGGTTACTGTATTCTTAAAATACGTAAAAGGAAACTATAATATTTTTCCATATCCACTGAGCCTAAATTAAACCAAGGGTGTATTAAGTCGTTTGGAGAAAATGCTTTCTAGCAGTAAGACCGTGAAGTGCTGCAATAGTGTGTACTAAGGTATCTGGAAATACCATTATTGCAGGTTTCTTTTAAAAAACACATTGAACAAGAATCTGGCTGCAGTGACAGTGCACTTCTGACATACTAGATGACCCCTCATCCCTCCACAGAAATCCCTTCTCTGATTTTTTTTTTAAAGAGGGCCAACTTTTCCCCCATTTATTTTCTTTTTCACTCTAAATGAAGGTACTTTGTTTCATAGGAGTCTCCTCTACTCTTGAAGTGAATCAAGGTAGAAAGGTAAATGAAATATCATTTTAACAGCTGCTGTAGTGAGGATACCAAGGACACAGGCAAAACAGTAACCCCAAAGAGAGAGGTGAACGAAGAGAGTGGCTGACTACAGACATCTTGGGCATGAGTGGCAACAGCCTGAGCACAGATTTCAGGGTGAACTCTCTCATTTCACAGCAGACACCATTCATGAGTATCTTTGCTAAGGAAATTTTCTTTGAACTGAGATCGGCCACCAGTCGTCAGCTGGGTGTATGTTAGTGCTGTTCCCTGGGCCTAAAAAGAGGCAGATTTATTTATGCAGTCTGCAGGTTTGGCTCCATACTTTTATCTCTGAGTTATCTCAGAAATAAACTGAGAAAACCGTTTTACTTGGTCTGTCAGAGGTATTTGGTGAATTACAGTTGGTAAATAGGTGTTATTTTTGAAAGTGGGTGTGTTAATGAGGCAGGAAAGCCTCCGGAGATGAGGAAACACTAACACCATAAGCTGTTCCTAGTTCTTAATGACTCACTGATGCTTCACCTGAAAATCTGGCCTGAAAATACCTTGTTCCAGTACTGAGTAATGCAGGCAACTTCTGAAGGAGCTGAAGTAAATGTTCCAGGGCTTCAAGGACAAGTGGGGAAAAAACATCATCATTCCAAGGAAAATCTCAGCAAAACAAGCATTAGTTTTCTGGAATTATTTTAATCACCTTTTTTTAATACATAAATCTTGGAGAAATAACCCTGTTTTATGAGCTTCTTTTGCCCCTCCAAAGCATCATTTATTGCTTTTGGGGCTCTTCATCCCTCTTTTTTTTTCAGGCATTTCTTTATATGTCTGCCAATAAAGGGGGAATATTATACCCTGGAATCTTCCTGTGTACGTTAAAACAGTGCTTGGCAAAATGGTACTGGAATAATAAGTAACAGCTTTCTTAAGATAGGGTCAATCGATTCCAGGGGAGGCTATTTACTGGATTATATACAGTCCTCTTGGAAGAAGAAAATCTCTCAAGTGCTCTCAGTTTGACAACCACTTTTTCCATCATCTGGTTGGAATTTCTGTGCCAGTTAGCTTGCAGCCCTGCTATTTCCTCTGCATGTGTTCTGCAAACTGTGGAGAGGATATACTCGTTATTTTGAAGGAGTCAGGAGTGAGATGCAATTATGGGGGCCTAAGCACACAAGAGATAAAATCTCCTTCCTGCCAGCCAGCATAGAGGGCAGTCTGTTTGAGCTCAGAGGCAGCTGATCGGATCTGAGCCTCAGTATTTGAAAAAAAGTCTCAGCTGCCTATGAGCCCCATTTGTTTATTTAGAAAGAAACCATTGTATCATTTGGTTACTCTGACCAGGCAAGCAGAGCAAGTGCTGGCTTCGATATGATGCATGTCAAAAACATCCAGCCTGTGTTCAAGTGAAGTGGCTTCATATTGTGCTGCCTCTCGACACATACCAAGCTGCTCAAGCTTGCCAAGCTTTTTCAAATGTACTTCTGACATTTCAGTGCAGCTTATACCTAGATTTAAAATGAAAGGTATGTTTGAATGAGGGCAACTTTTTCTTGTAATTTGCCTGAATTCTACATTTATGCTTCCTTTGGCCTAGTCTGTTTAATTGAGATCTATTCCTTGGCTGGCTGTCAGTATTAGCAGAGCATGTGGATAGCAGATTGGTTTACCTATGTATTACAGAAAGACTTTTTCTTTCACAGTCATAGAGGTGGACTTGAATATGAAGCTAGAATTGGTTCAACAAAATGTCCCCGAAACTGAGTGTTTACCATTAGCCTCTCAATATGTTTCATTTTTCAACATGTAACTGCGGCAGAGAACTTTTTTTAATTGTTTATTCGGTAAAGCCTACATCAATGTCTGACTTCAAGGATTACTTAGTTTCCATCCTTAAGACCAAAAAAATTACAGTGACATTGTCTCTTACTAAAGTATTGAAGAGTTAAGCATGCAGTGAGAACTAAGGGGCCCTCGATCATCTTAATTACAAAGTCACACCAGCTGAAAGTTTTCAATGAATGTTAACTCTGGCAATTTTTGAGAACTGTAAAACCCTTTTCTTATCATTCTGAATGCTCAATATCTTAAAGGACTTGCTTTACAACTAATTTTAAACTCTAAGTGAAATGATTTAGTCTGAATCTCTGAGGAAGATGTTTTTGTGAACATGGAGGCATCCATTTGGGAACAAAGATGTTGACTTCATCCCATCTGACCAGGGCATTTGAATCCTGTCAGCATGGAACTTAGACCATGGGAGACATCTCGCTTTCATTCAAAAGCTTCTGTAATCAGCTGGTCTCCAGAGCATCCCTCACACATTCTCTTGAGATAAATAAATGCTGTTGGAAAGGAGGATGGTGGAAATGAATGTTTGACCCTGACACATTTTCAGCTGCTCATTGCCTGCCGACCCTTCCCAGGCAGCTTCCTCAAGCCCCCTGCCCTCCCTAATGTGACCAGCCAATGCCTCCCAATATTGCACATTGCTTACCCAGGCATTGGTAATAATAATAGAGGCTCCATTTGGCTTCAAATTTAGCCTTGAAAAAAATAGCCTGTCTGAAAACTGAAAGAGAACCTAATCTCACCATGTCATGAGGCCTGCAAACCTCTGCTTGGTGGTATGCAAACAGCAACACTATGCTTTTCAAAGAAGTTGGTATTAATTTGCTCTAACCTCTGTAGGAACAGAAATTTTGTTATAGTCCATTCTACAATCTTTGGAAAGATGGAAAATCCAGTAGCCTAATGAAGAAACAGAATCTTTGCTAAGTGCTAAAAGAACTCATCCTGTGCATATTTCCATCTCCTTGCTTATATACAAGCACGTATACAGTGCTAGGGTGGGACAAACCAGTTCTAATTTAGAACTACAAGGGACCAGTTCAGTTAGGACTGCAAGGACTACAAGCTCCTTCTCACCCATCCCACTGCTGCCTCCTGCTCTGCAAGCTGAGCACATACCTGTGACTCTAGAAATACTGAGCCAACATCTGCCTGCCAGCTTTCCAAGCAGGAACTGCTCCCACTCCTAGTTCACCTTTGGCTGCAAAGGTTTCAGTAAGCCTCTGGAAGGAGTGACATCACAGGAAGTCTTAAACCCCCTTCTGACCTAAGGCTGGTTATCCAAAGTTGGCTGCAGTGAAAATCTGAAAGAAAGCAGCAGATGATCACTGCTGCTGGGATCATGGGGCATTGCCTTCTCTTTTTATGGGAGATACAGATTTATCTATCTCTATGGCATTGGGTCCCAAACTGGAAAACTACATGTTTCACTGCTAAAGTGCAGTATTTCTCAAAATAACTTCCTTCTCTGCGCTTTATCCCTTGGCAATGTTACCAGCATGGCCATGCTTCTGATGGGTGCTACCCACTGCCTTCGAGCAGCGGGGAAGACACAGCTTGCAGTGTCTGAGCTGAGTATCAAAATGGTTATAGGGATATCACCAGAACGGGCAAAAATCAACCTAAATTTCTACTCTGTGTCATCCAGGCAATGTGGGCAGTACTGGATAGTAAATAAGCACCTGAAATTTGCTGTCTAGATGGACAAGGTTAGCTCAGCCCTCTCTTCCTACAGGCACTTAATAGTATTTATACTCTTGTTTTCCTGCTGCCATTAATGAAAACATTGCTGTTTGCTCATAGGGTTAACTCTTCCCCCATGTAACAGTTCACTCATAAACATAGGTGTTAAATCACAGAAAACCACATTTTGGACTTCACAAATAAAGGGGCACTGGCTATATTTTTTCTTACTTGGTACATTCATGTTCAAAACACTTCATAAACATAAACCCTTTCAACTCAGTTGTGAAATACAAGAGGGCTTTTCATGACCTCATTTCACCAGAGAAGAAACTAGTCAAAAATGGTGTGCCTGAAACACTCACAGGAGGAAGCATAAGTGTGATGACGGGAAGAAGGTCCTGAAACCTCTTCACCCTGTGCACTAGGTATAAGGCACTGCTTCCCATTGCCCCAAATGGGTCTACAGGTAACCTATGTCATCAGGAACTTCTGCTAATTAAGCCATGGTACAGATGAAGACAATGCCACTTTCTGACCATATCCCTCTAATAAAAAAAAAATCTCTCCTGAGCCTGGAAAGACAGCTTCCAACAACAATAATGACCCAGAGTAATTTCTACCTCTGTAAAGTGGACACCAAATATTTGCCAAAAGTTCAAGAGTTTTGCATTCCAAGTGCTTAGATATTTCAACTGGCCTTTGGGAAACTTCATATTTAATAAGAAAATGTATTAACTGGGATTTCAATAGCTAAATCAGGCACAGGAATAAAGAATACATAGTTCTGAGAAGAGTTAGAGAGCCAAAACTTTTGATGGCCTTAATAAATGTGGCTCCTTGAAAGGCTTATGGGACCTCTTGGTCTGAATTAACTACACACATCCATAAATCAGAGCAATCTGATGAGGCTACTAGCATTCAAGCAGCAGGAAATATACCAGTTTACAGAGCAGTTTTAGATGATTACATGACCAGGTACATAGTGTTGAAAAGGTGTTGAGGTTGCCAAAGCTAGGGTTAGCAGCAAAGGAAGCTGGCATCCCAGCAGACTTGCCTGTGAGCAAGGAGGTCAGGCAGAATGACAGAGAGGTGGCTTTGTAGACTTGAGTACAGAGAAATGAGAAAAGGACCAAAGCTAGACTCTGTCTGAGAGACAACTAAACACAGAAATTAATAAAAAAATCCTAGGTTATATTTTGTTTTCACACTTGGAACCATACAGGGCTAAAAGGAGAAATATGACTTAGGGCTCCAAGGAAAGTGAGAGTAAACAAGTTTAAATTCCGCACTTTACATGGCTCACAAGCATTTCAAACAGAGCTGAAGGGAAAATGTGCCACACATTGGAAATAAGTCCTGCTGTGTTGTGCTCCTGATGATTCTCTCTGTGAGTACAGCAGAAATTTGCTTGCAGATTTTATTTTGCAAACTGTAGACTTTTTTTGAACATGGATCCTTCCCCTTGCTCTGCTTCCCATAGTGTAGCTGTCTATTAGCATCATCTTATGTGTGTTATTTGTCTGCAAGTAATCCCTCAAGCTTATATAAATACACCTACTTGTGCAGTGTGCTGGAGCAGAGCTGAGCATGTTATAACAGCTGGCATTCGACTGTCTAATGAGTAAACATTATGTCCAGGGGTTAAAGTGGACTGGAATGGCTCCAACTTACGTCTGCTACAAAGCTACTAGGTTAAATATTTGGTTCTTATCCTTGCTCTTTGAAAAGGTAAAGCATGTTTAAAAATTGAACAACACCAGTTTGCTATAACCATCTTGGGGAAAGCTGTATCTGTGGCAGCCGTGTGCATCAATGAACATTTCAGACTCTCGGTACTCATTCCTGTGGTAAAATGTCCTTTAGATGTCGAAGAACTTGCACTTTAACTTTATGTATACTTGGTGTACACCATATAAATTCAGCCTAATAGAAACTACGTCGAAGTATTAGTGAATTACATGAACATGTCAAAGGCTGTTGTTAGATGATTTGCTGGTTTACAGGACACTCTGACCACTTCTGATGGCTCCTAATCCCAGTTCAGAGCTGAGTCTGACTCTCTGGCAGGCCAGGGTGATGTTGGGCTTGGCAGTTCCCACTGGCACACATGCAAGCTGAGAAAAGATGCAGCTACAGAGCAAGTCTCCTTTGCTTAGTCAGGGTGCTTTGACTGATGGAAGCATTTGTAAGCAGGAAAAAAGGAAGTAGGGAAGTTGGGCTATAAGTGCCAGGTCTGTGTGGAGGGAACAAACCATTTCCTGCAGAATGGAAAACATGGAAACAAGCATGAGGTGTGAAACAGAGGGCACTGAGAGGACACTTCATCCTCACACACATAATAACAGACATATAGTCGTTCCCTAAATCATGAAATTATTTAGACGGAATTTGTCAATTTTAGAAGTAACCTGTAGAAAGAAGTGCAGGGTTTGACATGTCTGCTTGTTCTAATTACTGAGACAGGAAACATCTATTCTTGTAAATAAAAATTAAAACATTTACCCAATATAGCAATTGTGTTGTAATCCAGAGACAGAAGTGCTGTTGTTTTTTTACTTCTCCTTTTACACTTTTCTGTTGTTTCTGTATATCAATCACATCAACTTCATACTGTTGTGGTGTGTTTCCTTCCAGGCTCAGATCAGTTCCTGTCTATGTTAGTGGAAGGACCTGTGCCTCATCTGAACCACTGGAAGATGCGCTAGCTTTTCCAAAAACTGAAAAATTAAAATATCATTATTACACAGTGTTCCAGATTTCACAGATAGATGCAGTTTCTTAATAGCTTTTATCATGCAATTACCAGGGATCTTTTTACCTTACCTTGCCCTTGGTGTGACCAAGGAAAGGTTCAACAAAAGAAGTGCTCCTCACACCTGGCATGGAACAATTTTGGACCTTCTAGACACCTATGCAGAGTTCAAGGGATTAGGCCAATATGTTCAAAATTGTCTGCTCATGGTGATGTGCTCTGTATTGCCCCAGACAGCAAATACCAAAGACAGCTTACAAAAGAGCCAAAAAAGCCAGCTGGACAAGATGCTGGACAAGGTGCCTAAGCAGTTGATTAAAATCTACAGGTGCATGTATCTCATTGGAGTCTTTATGCCTATGCTTGGCAACTCAGGAGCAGAGAAGGATTGCATTGTCACCAGTTCAGCTGGGTGAGTGATGGATATACGAGTGCTGGACCTGCAAATGTAAAATTTCAAGGGGGACACTGAAGCCATAGCCATCACCTTATTGTTCTGTGTCTTTTCTCACTTTACAGATCTTTTCCATAATAACTTCTAAAGATTTTGTACCTATAGAATGCTGGGACTTGAAAAAGCTTTGCATTCCTTTCAGAATAAATTTTATATACAAACTGTGTTTGAAAAAAAATTTGAACATCAACAATACAATTATTCCAGTAATTCATATGTTGCTTTATAAAAACTTTACATTGTCCAAAAATGGATCAAAAGCAGTATTATAAGACTAGACTCCACTTCTATGCCACAGTATCTAAAAATTGAGACAGATCAGCTAAGTAACACCCAGTAGGAAAACAACTGATTAATGAAATTGCTCCAGTAATATCTGAGAAAAACAAGTGTGGTCCAAAGGAAGAAATCTTCAGTCTTCCAATTGATGTTACTAAATAAGAAAACCAGCATTGTTTTGATGCTAGTGTTTCCTATGTAGCCTACATTTTCTCATCAAGATCACTGTGAAACCAGTTTTTTGTTTTTACAGAAAAACAAAATTGTATTGGAGAAAAACATAGAACTGAAGTCAGAAATCTGAGATTTTTTTTTTTTGCTCCATGTTCCTTTATTATTTTGAGTAATTTTCTAATTTCTAAAAACCTTGCCTTGTTGTTTAAAAAAAAAATGTTTTTCAAAAGTCTTAACCTTTATTTACAAGAACTGAACAACTAGAGTAATTGGCACCACAGTGAGGCTTCTCAGCAAACAAAGCCTTACTGGAGATTTGGGCTTTATCCAACAAAATATGATTTAGCCATCAGAGTTCAGGTAGAAGGATGAAGACACTCAGACCAGGGGAAAATGAAACACAGGAAGCAATGCATGACTCATTTCCATGGGGATTCTCATCCTACCTGCCTCAGGGTAACACAGGAAAGAGAAGGAGAGGTAAGAAGGGGAAAGAATAAAAAGTGGCCATGAGCAGGATAAAGGGAAGACAAAAGGACAAAAAGGTCAACAGCAACATAATTATCTGTCTTGGGATCGGCTGTCAAATAAAGTGATAATAGCTTTCTGAAAATCATAAGCTACCTTAATTCATGAATCATCTACTGAGATGCTTTGCAAATGCTAAATAACCTTTGGTGGCTCTGGTTTCAATTATAACGTAAATGCTACCGTCTGCATGAGATGCTCCATGGTCTCCTTTCTGCTAAAAGTGATGGAATTGCTCTTGTCTCTATGTATCTTGATGGTTACACTCCCAAAATCTGAAATGCTGCCTTGCCTTCCTTCAGACTCTAGCAACATTAAGCTTTCCCCAACCCTGGCCAAGCACTATTGTGCAAGGTGAGTCTAATTTGAACTCCCAGGATACAGCAGTGAACTGCAGCTTAAGAAAGCTGAAAGCCAAAGAAGTGCCAAGTTATCACACACCCTCAGTTTCATTAACTACTAAATTCGTACAAAGTAGAAAGTCTCAGCCTCCACCTAACTTGTGTCCTGTGTGTATGGAATGCTTTCTTGCCTTAGTCTATCTGGCTGTTCAAAATATAAAAGTAAATTAACCCTAGCTATCTATCAACAAATGGACACCACAGATCATGCAATCTAACTGTGACCTGGGCTGTCCTCACCTTCTGCACCAAAGCTTCCTTAAGGCTCAGAGGTCTTCAGCAATATACTGCCTACAACCTTGCAAAACTGGGTCATCAGTGTGGCACCTCCACAAAATCTTTGCTATAACTCCTTCTATAACTTTGGTATAACACAGTAGATTGTGTGCGCAAGAGGAAACAATCAGCCTGTTCCCGGGGATTTCTTAGTAAGTGCTAAGGATAAACTCATGTGGTGGAACACCTAAAGCAGGCTGATACCTCTAAATTTGATAGAACTGATCAAATACTGGACAAAAGCTTGTGAATGTACTATGAATGTGTAATGGCTTGCTTCTCCCTTACCCAAGTCTATTGGAGTTTGTGTATTCGCAAATATTCTTGTCCTGTCTAGGTGGTCTGAACAAATGTATATTTCCAGGTTTCCATATACTCAGCCATTAGCACGTGTGACAGGCTTTGTACTTTCACTGTAGTAGTGACCCTTGCTTAGGCATTTTGAAACTGGTACATAAAATACCAGACATTGCAGCATGCATAATCTGTGGACAGCTAATTCTGTGCTAGTAACATTCAGCAAACATTTTCAGATCCAGTGTAATTTGCAGGTAATAGCACTGCCACCAGAATACAAGAAACTCAAGAAAAAATTGTGGAGAATATCAGGAATATTTGGTGTTTTCATGAAAAAGAAGGATTTTTTTAGGTGATTATTTGGTCTCTTATTGATGTTTTCAGCATTCACACGAAACATAATTTTGCTGAAACAATGGAATACTTTTTACAAACAAGTAATTAAAGAGCAATTACCAAAAAGTAACTACAAGATGTTTTCAGCTATCTCTATTCACAAATCTGACCTCAAAGCAGCTCTGAAAATGTTGACCAGAGTGCGTTTTCATCTGTCTTCAATTATGCAAGTCAGCCACTGAAGGCAAAAGAGTCAACACTCTGTAACCAGCTTTCTGCATTCCATTACCGTACTCTGATCTTCTAAAATTAAAAAGCTGTAAGTCATTCCCAAAATCACGAGATGGGCTTAAAATTACAAGATTTCAAAAAATAGATTGGGGCAACTTTAATTCATATGTTCAAGTGTTTGTTGGGGGTGGAGAGGGAGTTTCCTAAACTACCACAAGAATAGAAACACATTCTGTTTTTTGAGTAAGAACATGTCTAGAAATCTGGGGATTTTAAGGAATGCCAGATATCAGTGGTTTATTGTGATATCATAGGATTTGTAGCACTCTTCAGAGCAAATTCTGCCCTGCTGAGCTATGGTACTCAGCTTTTGCAGCAAAATTGGCATTTATAATTTGAAGAAGGTGAAAGTCATGGTCCAGAGTGAGGTGCTTTTCTGAACAGAAAATAATAAACCACCTGTACAGGAACTGTAATGCATACAGGAAAACATAAGATTGCCAGCATGAATGTTGGGATTCCCCAAATTGATGAAAAACTGATACACAGACCTAAACAGTCAGTGGAAATTCAAAGAACCAGACACTTCCAGTCTTCTTTCTGGATTTAAAAGGACAAAGGAAAACACTAAAATTTATTTCAGGGATGACATAAGGGAAAGCCCAAATTAAATAATTGTTTTTTGGAAGATTACTTACATTGTTCTTCAAACAACAGTGTCTCAGTCTGTAGGGCATCTGCTTTCTTTCTCTGTCTGCTCAGACTGACTTCTGGGATAGTAGGAAGATATCAGAAACACTCA
>VYXC01001711.1:5540-43633 GCA_013397175.1 Platysteira castanea | reverse complement strand
TGCTCTCCCTAGCCAGAAGAACCAGTTGTTTAAAGTCAAGAGTAAAGTGAGTAAGAGGGAATCCATCTATCTAGACAGAAGCTGGTCTTTTTCACTGACAAAAAATAAAAAGTGATTCTCACAGTTCATGTAAATCTCACCTTAATCATCCTTTTAGTTCATTCTAGGAGCTAACAACAATTATCCACCATTCTGTATACCAGCACTTCACTGCTTATCTCTGCAGACAGAGTGTGTAAAGTTTAGCTTTACATCTCTGAAAAGACATTAGTTTTCTGTGTCCTTGTTTGCCTACTGCTAAATTTAGTGAAAGTTTAAGGAAGGGGTATTCTGAGTGAGGAATTAAAGAGTTTTACGTGGATTCTAGGACTAATGTCGCTGGTTAGGATAAGTACCTTTGAGCTTTCTATTCTGTCAGTGCATACTTTGATATAAATGCCCCAAAAGATGTCTAAACAATTGCAACAGAAATGGGAATGAGAAGCGTGAACTTCAGGGTGTGAAACACAGACTGACAGCATACATGAGAAGGACACATGCTTTTCAAACATGCGAAGATACAGAAAAAAAGGTTTGTGATTTTAGAACCTTGTCAAGTTGTACTAGCATTAAAAACATTAAATAATATTAATAAATAATAAATGCAATAATGAGACCAAATTTCATGTTTTTAAATCTACTAATACACTTTTCTCATATTTGGTTCTCTGAAAGATTTTTAGGTACTGTAACACAAGCAGTATTGTGTTGAAGAACCAGGGCTGTATTTGTAGAATATATGACTATTTGTGTATGTTTGTGGGTCATCCTTTTAAACCTTTAATGCATATACAAAAGAATCCCTTGGTTAGACTGGTACAACACTGATAAGGGAACAAAAAACTTTGAAACATGCTTAACTTCATGGCATCAAAACTTTTCCTAAAATTAATGGGAATACTCTTGCTTTTAAATTTCAGTAGGTCGTGTGTTAGATTGTGTCTGAAGTAGTTTAGCTGTTTTGCAATCAAAAGGCATCTTTCTTTAACTTGAGATACTCAATTTATGTTTCCAAATCCAGACTCTGCATGTGTGTATGTTCTCAGAAATTCACAATGGGAGAGATAAAGAACACTTGAAAACACTTAAAACTGTCTGGGTATATATAAATACTGCAGTGTGATAAGCAGGTTGACTGAAGTTGTGATTAGCAGTAGGACCATTAGTGAAGCATCTTGATTTTGCTCTTGCACCATGAGGTCATGATTTGCAACTTTCATTGCATTATTTCATGTATTATTTTCATTGTATTATTTCATGTTTCTTGGCCCTGTAAATGAAATCTAATATACTTGAAACTGTAGTGTCGCTGATCTTAAAGAGATATTATCGGGTCTGCAGATCATTATTCTTCTTCCCATATCAAATATGTAAACTTAGTTATAGAAAATACTGTTTTGGAAATAACAGGATTTGTATTGCTGTGCAAGGTTTTGGAATGTATCTCAAAAGGGAGAAATGACAGCCACATGTAGTAGTAACTTTGAGCAATCTGGGTGCCTCCTATCTTCTTGAGGACCCCCCAGATTTTATTACTCAAATAAGGATTCAGTAATGCATGTGTTCGTGTATGTGTGTGGTGTTTGGTTGCTGATGGTAAGTTTGTATTCTTCCCCCAGTCCTCAGAAGATTACTAGAGTTAGTATGATTATTTCTGTAAGGGATCCTGGAACTGCTTGGCTGGCTTTCTATAGCCTCATGATTTGAAACTAGTGAGGTGATTCAGAAATACCTGTTCTGGACTCAACCTTCCATTTGCTGTAATTTTGAGAAACTTTCAATAGTCTGTGGAGAAATTCTCTTGACCTGTGTATAGTTTCCTGATCTAAAAGTCGAGACCTTACCCTATTTTCTACCTCACTGTATTCTGCTCATTAAGTCTTAATAGATTTTTTTTTTTTTTTAAATTGTATGGGTTTTGCATTTTGATTTGGGGGTTTTTTTGGTTAGTTGTTTTATTGTTGTTCATTTTGTTTACATTTCTGTTGGGTTTTTGTGTGTGTGTAAAATGTATTTAGAAACCAGTATAATGCTTTTTTTACTATGTGGACTCATGTTTGAAGCAGTTTATTTCTGCTTCCAAACGGGATATTTGAGGTCATCCACACTTCAGGTGAAAAGAAACACCAATTGACACCACTGACTATTTAAGTTTTATTTTCATTATTACTTTAGCTTTCTAACTTTAAATAATTTTTTTACTTGTTAAATAAAAACTGAGAAAACTGATTAGGAAAATGTGGAGATAAAACTTCTTCATTTTTTGAAAGCAGTATTGGTACTACATTCTCCCAGTTAAGACTAACAGTGACATTAAACTGTTAGCTTTATACTTGATATAAACTAAAAAAAGCCTTTAAAGTTTGCACTGTTCTATTCAGTTTTACAGAGGCAGAAAAGAATCAAAGAAACCAGCTATTTAAAACTAAACTAAGCAAATAATTTTCAACTTTTAGTATTTATAAATGATTGTGTTGTATGGTAAAAATACATATTATGAAAGACCTCTCTCTTTCCTGAGACAACTATATGAACCATCTCAAAAGACTGCACTGTGATTGGGTGGCAAAATACAAGAATACTTAGTACATTTTACTCTCAGCCTTGTTTTTTGTGATTGATTGATTGATTGATTGATTGATTGACAGATAGTGTTTCAGACTACTTTCTTCCTAGTTTTCCAACAAAATTAGACTTCGTTTTGATTTTTAGCTCTGTTCAAGTAGAGTACCACTGAGACTGTTCTGGTGTTGAGATGTTTAATCTGAGATTTTTAAGGAAGCATGTACTGTTCACCAGGTAATCTGCAATCCTTCATGGCAAACACTGTTAAAATCACTTGGAGCAGACCATTGTAGTCATTTAATTCACATTTTGTCAGTTTTAGTGTGGTCAGATTTCTACATCTATGGAAGAGTTTCATGTTTGTGGTTAGTGCTTGCTGCCGTGAGCAAAACCTGCTAGTTCAGGTTTTGACAGTAGTGTATAGGTTGACTATTTCTTTTCTGAGATTAGGAAATAGAAAACAGCTTATTAAGAATCTACTTTCTGCTTGTGAAAGAAGTTGGCAACAGTAGATAAACAGTCAAATCTTCATTGGGTGCAAACAAATGGCATGAATTGAAAATTCAGTTCTATAATTATAATGAAATTTTTATAATTTATTATCAACTTAATAGGAAAATTTGATTTAAAAATTGTTATATTGGAAATTAATTTGTTTTCTGACACCTATTGTGAGATTCCTTTAAAATACCTGTTCTGAAATAATGTGGCTTTTACAGTATCAAAGAGTAGGGGTAGTACATATGGGCTAAAAGGCTGTGTTGTGTTGGGGTTTTGGAGAGCATGTTTTTTTGTTAGTTGCGGGACAAGTAATGGAAATTGTCCAGCCAGCTGAATTCCATTCTTTCATTTTAGAGCACAGCCTTGTTCAATGGACTTTGCATTCAGAATTTTTCTACATACACTCTTTAGAATATAGATAAATATAGAATATAGATCTTTAGAATATAGATCTTGGATTTTAGAGAGCAAGGTGGTATTTTAATCTTTTGGCTTTTAATGCTAATATAATCAAAGGAAGATTAAAAGAAACTCTTAAATCAAGAGACTGTCTTTTGGTTCTCTGATTTATGATTCTAAGTTCTTCTTAGAACTTAGATTTATGATTCTTCTTAGATTTATGATTCTAAGTTCTTCTAATGTTCTTCGCAGTCTAGTTTTATTTCCAAGGCGTTGAAATGTACTCCAAGTAATTTTTACTACAGTGTTACTAATTTAACGAATAATACAATCAGGGAAATGCCTGAATGTATTAAAATTTATCTGTCTGTTTTGATAAAGATATGCTGAGACCTGTAAAAATATTTTAATATTTTCTGCATAAATTATTACAACTATTAATAGTTATTAATTTGATATTTTTATTAATTTGTTATTAGTTTGATATTATTTTAGACTATATCAGGAAAACATAATTTAACAAAGTTGAATGAGCAGCCTTTGGAATTTTACACATAATGGTATTACTTCATGCTCTCTGTATTCATATGACTTTTTCAAAATTTAGAAATGCTTTGCAATTTTAGGTTGCTTTATTTTTGTGCCAGTTTAGAACTAAGAATTAATTTCTACTTCTTACAGACCTGCAATGTCCAAGACCCATGATCTGAATAATGACCTAGATAGAATGAAAGAGAAGTGTAGAATTTTGCTGCCATTCCAGACATTTCAAATGGGACTTTTCTCTCACTTTTTTACAAGGGATAGTGATACCTATTTCTCACAAAACCTCTAACTGATAAAGTTAAACTTAAGCAAGTTTTTCTTCTTTCCAGGTAGAAAGAGAATATTTACATGACCTTGCATCACTTGCATGGTTTTAAAGTCCTTTCCTGGCTTAGTTGTAAAGAAAATATGTATTAAGAAAAGGAACATGTCTAAGCAGTTTTTTTAACTGTCTAGAAAACCTATATGTTTTACACTCACCTGTAGGAAGATGTAGACAAAGCATTTCAGAATGATCATAAGCATTAAATAAACTGGGATTAGAGCCATTATTAAGTGGAGGTCTCTCAGAGTTTCTAAGCAACATAGTTATTAATTATCCTAAAAATATATTCATTTCTTATATAAAGAAGAAGTAATTGTATATCCACCTTACAGTTTTACAATAACATTTTTGGAATAATTGTTACAGATAAAGTAAACAACGTATAGATTTATATACACATCATTTAAATTTTTTGTGTATCCCATCTGCTTCCACGTCACTTTCTGCTGATAAAAATTCAACTGACTATTTAGGTTCTTTGAAATGAGAACATAGTGGAAACACTCTGGAGAAACACTCCAGAAAGAATTGCTAACAAAAGCAGGCGCATTGGGTAAGAAGTAGTATTTACCAGATTCAGTCCCCTGCAATTTTCCTTGTTTGAAAGACATGTAATATATCTTTTAAATTTAGCTTTATATCTGCTTTTTTCGTCATGTCAGGCTTGGGAGGTGAATATTGTGACCTGCAAATAGTTTCTCTGAGACAGGGGTGAGCTCTGTCAGCAGAGCAAACTGCATCATGGTCTGTCATTCACACTTCAAGTAATTGAACAATAAAACAGTGATTTGACTCTGACTATTGATGTGAAAGGTTTTGACTCTGATACAAGTGTCTTCGCTGTAGTTTTTTTTGTTTTTTTTAATTTTAGTCTGATGATTTATGGATGTATAACTAAATATATCTACATGTCTGTAGAAATACACCTATGCAACTAGATATGCCTATGTGCGAAAATACAGACTCATCACATACATACTCCAGGCATTACAAGAAGTTTGATTCAATGTGTGACTTAAAAGAGACATGCTGAAATCACCTTAAGGAAAAAATAAAATTTCCTCTTTAGTTCACGATTTACTAGAAAAGCGATTGAATTGGTGTGCATGCACTGTAAGAGGAGAAAGTCTTGCTAATAGATGTATTTTTTGTCTAATAAAAGGTCTTCAAGAGTGTCAGGGAAAAAAATACATTCTGTTGTCAGTAGTCTGATAATTAGTCAGGCTGATGATTTCTACTTCTTGCAGATGTGTTGTATATAGACAACCATGGTGAAGACTGACATCCCATTGTAAAGTGGATATCCAGTGTTTTCAGGATGTGGAAGTAAGAATTCTCTTACTGATCCATTTTCAAAGGAAGTTTACTAGCATTGTAGTACTCAGTAGGATGTCCCCGTCCCTTGCTCAAAGGTGAGCTTTTATTTTTAATCATTCTAAAGATCTGCAAACATAACTTAGAAATTAGAGAACCGTCCTTCTTTGAGGCAGTGGAGGGACCAGTCCATTTATCTGAGCTGCTTCAACGTGAAGATTTGTTTTAATGTTTACTGACCTTTCTGTAACAAAGTGGAATATTGGGTGTCTTAGATTCAGTTAGGATTAGGGTCCAGTGTTGTGTCTGTGATACTGAGTCAGGAAAGAACCCTTTTCAGGAGTATTTATGCATATAGAGTTTGCTCGTATTTGCAGATCCGTTAGTAAGCCATAATTCACTTCACTTCCATGGATAACTGCAGAATGATGGCATAGGAGTAGACACAGTTGTATGTCTGTGCAATTGGATATTGGATAGAAAAGCAGCATAATCTTTTTGTGTGCTGGTGTTTTACCCTCTGACATAGATGTTGCTTCCAACATATATATATACAGACCTCCAGTCTCTATTTTCTAAAATACATTTTCAAATGTGCCTAATTTCTGAGGGATTTCAGTGTCTAAGTCCTCTTGGATCTCACTGTGAGGAAAAGGTGTAGGAAGCACTGAGGGTGACAGCAATCACTGAGGGTGACAGACAGAAGTCTACTTAACAGATAACAATATGAAGAAGAACAGTGTATCAGCAGATTATTTTTTACTGTAATTAAACAGTAGCAGAACACTGAAAAAACAATAGAATAGTTTTAAGACATTTAAATAGTGTCAAAAAATGGGAATGTGAGTACTAGTATCAAATACCAATAAATTCTATGTGAGAGTCAGAATTGCAGAAATTATTTTAATCAGTTGGATTCTGATATGTTGCTTTAAACTTTAATGAGTTTTGAATGAAATCCCACATTTCTACATTTGGCAATTCTGTGCAGTGATCTAGTTTATAAAATTGATCTTTAGTGTGAAGATTGGGTATCAGCATAAGATTTTTATATTTCTTATTTCCTTAGGAACTTCAGGAAGTCTTTTTCCCTGTTGGAAGAGGTTTAGAAAAAACCAGCAGAATATTTGTTTGAAATCATTTGAGTAAGATTTGCATTTCAGTTGGCATTTATCTGTTGCTAGATACCAAATCCAACGCTAAATCAGATGACTGCACTGACTGTTGTGTAAATGTGCTTGTTCAAGATCTCAACTACAGAAGTAAAGGCAACTTTATTGATAAAAATGAAAAAATTTATAATACAATATACGAACAAATGGATTACACTAGCACATTCCAGTACCTTCCCAAATCCACAGATAAGATGTAAAGTGAACTCTATGTAGATAAATTCAAGCCATCCTCCAAAATTAATTGTAACTTTTTGGTACTTTAATAAGTGTATATCTTTGTCCTAGATCCCGAGTAGTCTCTGACACAAAGACTGGTGGAAATTTGGTCTGGAAATTTGGATCTTCTGTTACAGCATTTCAAAGAAATTTGTTTGATATGGAAGTGTCCATGTGGTAGTGCAGTAGTTGTAACATGACTAAATTTATGTATCTGGGCTGCTTATTTTCTGGCCTGAAGATTATGCCTAAAAATATAAAAAAAAAAAAGGAAGAGGTGCATTGGTTAAAATGTAAAAATAGTGATTCACATTTATTTAATATTTAATGGAGCTGACTTGCAAAAAATAAAATTAATTCTTGAAGCAAATAACTTTATTTTTGGTTCCAGAGTCTTTAAAAAAGGAGAATGCAATAATGTCATGGGTTAACCCCATCTTGAAGTTTCAGTTTGAGGATTATCTCATAGAAGGGACAAATGAGAAAACCAAACCACTACAAATAATGATATAATATGTGGAAGTAGTCCTGGTTTCCACAGTTTTAATGACTAGGAAATGATTGTGAAGTAAATTTTACAAAGAGTAAGGTAACGGTTTGCATACTGTGGACTTTGAAAGGCATGATAGACTCATCTACAGGGACCTGAACAAGACCATCTTTATGGATTTTATATTTTGTTTAAGGCGTAAAAAACCCCCTACCTTCTTCCTCCCCTTGTTCTTTAACCTGTGACCTGCCTGTTTCTGTTTAAACAAGCGTTGTTAACATTGTGCTGGCAGCAGTGCAGGATCTGTTGTATGCAGAGATTAGGACTAAGGAATTCTGGTTCCGGATATCAAGAGGTTAGAGATTGCTTGGGGTACATCCCCGCATTTTTTCACTTAATCCAGTTGTTTCTGTTATTCTGACTTATAAATAATGAATAAATAAAATCATAATTCTCCTGTATATTCTAGCACCTGCGGTGAGCAGGCCGTCAAACGAACACATCAGCCTGACAGCTGAGTAAGATCCTTCGGCAGAAAACCTCTCTTAGAACTGAGGGCTTGCTGCAATATGCAGAGCACTAAGGAAAGGAAACACTCATAGTTTTTTCTCCTGACTTCTAACCCTTGAAATAAAAGCATTTTACCTACCGACTTGTTTGCTGTTAAATCTCAGGAAAAATGAGTTGTTTTTCTTGGCAGAAGGTGTTTTTAACAACATTATGATATACATAAGAGAGAGTCTGAAACATATGCCCAAACTTGGATATGCCACCAACATTTTTTTGGCTTTTTTACATACACTGCTAAAGTTACGTAGAACATCCATAATGTGTAGTTTTCTTCACAGGTTTTTTTTTTCTCTTTTACACTGAAGAAGCAGGATTGGGAAATGTTTTGAAAAATGTTTCTGTTTACTAACGGCAAGGTCCCAAAGTCATTCACATCTGTATACTTCAAATGAGGCTTTTAAAGCTATTGAAAAATTGGTTACAGCTGGCTGCACACCCTGACAGTTGAAAATAAAACTCCCATACCAGTCATAACTAGCAATTCAATTTAACTTATGCACAGTGAGAGCAACAAAACATAGTTTCTTTCCAAAGAGGCAACAGTGCAGTCAGAACTTCTACAGCTGCCTTTCATGCACTGATAATTAAAAAAAAAATCAAAACAAAATCCCTAACTGGAAAATACACCCTCCCTTTATAATTATCTGATTCAAAGCTGTAATCGAGCATTTCATTATGAAGATGCTAATCAATCCAGAACAATACTCCTGGGACAGCACACACACCCAGAGACATAACAGTTATAATAGAAATGCTAGAGAAACTTTACTGGCTTTATGATAGTTGCTCAAGCATTTCTGTTGTGAAAGATGAAACTCCCACAAGTGCCTTGCAGTGTTCCAACTAGAACGTCAGGCTCATCTTCGAGCCTTTAGATGTGTTGAAAATGTAGTACTTTGTTATCAGTATAAATAAGCAGAATGCACTCATCTAAATTTAAAAAAAAGAAAAAAGTTTTCATTCATCTAGCCAGATTCTTAGTTAAAACTAATGATTGTGGGTAAACGAGGCCAAGACTGGAATTGTCTTTCTAGGTTATGTTTTAGATTTTGGTTTTGAATTATTTAACATATCATTATTTGCAGCGCCCTCCAAATTTTGTTATGGAGATTTTATCTCTATGAGATATTGCTAACATTCCAGAGGAATGTTTGGGCCTTTAGTTACCACTGCCAGTTACAGCCCTTATTCGTAGTTTAATGTGTACAGCCTTGGGATTTCAACCTTGTGTTTCATGTGGAATTTGGGTATCTGTGTCACATGGGTGACATTTTTCTGGAGAAGGGAAAACATAAGCCTTTTTCTGCCTGTGTATGGGAAACAATGTTGTGGTAACATGGGTGTCAATGGTGCTAATAAACAGTCAGTAAGATTATATGGCATGTTTCCTCCAAGTATTATGAATAGTTTTGTTTCATCTTCTAAAAAGAGAATTAATGTAAGTTGAGTCTATAAAAGTCTTGAAATATTCTGATGTGACTGTCTGAAGGCTTAAAGTTACTGTGTACTTCTGTAATGTCAGTCCGTATTTTGTACGGAACATGAGGTTAACATTCCAGACAGTTTTTTGATAGCCACCTGTATAAATTTTCTAATATTACATTAGACTCAGTGTTTTCTCCATTGGATTAGTAATGAAACTAGTTCTTTACTGTCATTAGTTCATTAGTTTAATTTCATCATAGCTAAATATAAAGTATTGTGTAGCTGAAGGTTAAACACTTTATTTAGCTTGATTCTCATAGCAGTATGTTTGCTGATTGCTACTTTCCATCTAGAAATTCTGGGAATGAAAAAGCTGAAGGCAGAGGGAAAATGTGGAAGTCCTGGAAGTCTTTGTGTATGAAGCACATGTTGGAAAGGCAGAGGTTATCTCTTCTGTCTTTTCATTCAAACTTGAACTCTGCAAATCAGTCCTTTTTGCAATGGTGTGTGCACAAGTGTGTATGTGTGTATGTTCTTAAACATTTGCTTTACTGGCTGTTAAGTGTATTTTTTATCTTACATCTGTATTTTTTTATTCCTTCTGATGCTGATATTATGAAAGATATTCAAAATCTGAATGACAGGGAGCTGTAATCTAAGACACAATCTTATGTGTTTTCTCATCTGTGTATTTTTTAGGAAAGGTGACCAATATAACTAGGTTATTAACCTTCCTTATGTGTCATATCTTCAGTCTGTTTCTTTTTTATGACTTTCGACTCTTCATTTAGAAGACTAACTATGAGTAGTGCCTGCAGTTGGTTATTTCACCAATTAATTCGTCTGTAATATTTCTTTCTCTGATTTGTCTTGCTCATTGATGAAGGAAGATACAAGATTGCCTGTTTCAGAAACTGTGTCATGTTCATAAGCAGTGAGAGAGATAATTGAGCATATATATGAACCAATAGTATGCAGGAAGTTCTTTGGCAGGATGAAACTGCTCCAGTATATCGGTAGAAAAAATTTTTTTTGCTCACTATGGCATCAATCTATGACATTGTGGTGGACATGCATGCCCTATCCTTTTCACAATGTACTATTGGTATATATGGTATATAAGTTGCAGAGAGATATCCACAGCTGTATACAGTAAAGTTCAGATTTATTTTTTCTCATACCCTTTATGAAAATAATGTTTATTTGGTTGGGTAGCACTTACTCTCACTTTCTTACTGAGAACTGACAAAAAGAGGCTGCAAAAGAAGATGAAGGTTACACAGTGTCAGTATGCAATTAACAATTAGGTTAGAAATTACCAGCTTGTTGCTAAGGCCAGCATATTTGTAAGAATAAACTCCGTTAGTTTTTCTTTAATATCGTTAGCCAAAAAAAAGATGAGTGCTTGGGAAACTGTCATAGGACTTAGATTCGAAAAATTCTTGCTGAAATGTTTCCTGAGAAGAACATAAACCCAGTGAAGAATATAATGAAAATACATAATGTATTTTAATCTATTCTAGTACCCTATAACAGAGTTGTAAGAGGATGAACCACAGGCCTAACAGGGATTTTTGTATTATCATATTCTTGTAGCTAAGGTATATGAGTGCCAAGCTGCCCGGGCAAAACAGTGTGAATGAAAGCTCTGGGTATGGGAACTGCACCACTTCAAAGTGCAGAGAAAATCTTAAAGTTGAAAATAAGAAGGGAGTGCATGTGTACTGGTTAATGCTTTGTACAATCTCCAACTGTTGGGTTGTTTAATGTTTAGTAATAGGTTTCACAGTGGAAATCTTTTGTTGATCTCAGCTGGATTTCACCAGATCAAATACAAGGTCTATGAGGATATACACTTTCTGCTTGTCACTTCCCATTTGAAGGGGATTGAGGGAGAGGTTCTATGAAGCACCTGAAATGCCACGTCTGTTTCTATGAAGTACCTGAAATGCCCTACTAAGCCGCTCATTTCTTCTAATTACAGATAAATCTATAGTAATGAGGTCTATAAAGAAAAACATGCTATGAACCATGCTGTCTGGCTGATGATTTTATGATTTTATTTGGTATCAGACTGTCTTGTCAACATTATGACATTAGATTGGTGTCTAAAAGTGTACCAGTTGGTAAGGAAATTTCAACAATAAAATATCTGTAGGTTGTTGTTGCCTTTTAACTCTTTTTTTTCAGAGTTTATAACTTTACTTCTACTTTTTCTCTGAGTGTAGTAAAACATGTAGTATATTACAAAGATACGTTGTAGTTCTTATCTTTTTTCCAAAGGAAGACCTGTGGACAACCATGCATGATTATGCCATATTAGTATGGGAAATGCACAGTGCTTCTGTTGCTTCAGGAAGTTTTTGTCTTTTATTACCAAATAATTTTATAATGCCAACTACTTTTGAAAAATAACCATTTCAGCTCTTCATCTTTTCTTCTAATACAATTGTATTGCCATCAGCAACATTATAATAAAGTGCAGTCAGGCTAAACTAGCTGCAGCTGGATTACTGTCCTATGTGTACTGCAAATTCACTGTCTCAGTCAGTCATGCTTCAATCTGATTAGCCAACAAGTATATAGAATAGTTTTGAAGCAATACTATTAAGTGAAAAGGAAAAAGAAAAGCCGTAAAAGAAGAAATTGCAGGGAATGTAGAAAAAATGCACTGTAATGCTGAATTTTACCTGTTAGCTCCAAGCTTGCAAATACATTTTTTGTTTTATTTTAGTATCTGTGATACCTGGTATACTTCAACCATGTCTGATCCTAAAGGCGAAGAATAACCTGAATTTTTCACCATTTCCGTGCTGAAAAAGACACAGAAAGGGCAGAATTCTTCTGAAAATAAGATGGCTCTTTAGATGTAAGCAATATTAACATGTCTGTGTCATGTGCATAGCAGTGGAGCTGTAGAATCAATCTTGTTGCTACGCCATCCACATACCTAGCTCTGTGAGGGAGCAAACCACAAATAGATGCCACCTCTGACAGTAACTGTGGTCTCAAAACTCAGCTGCTCATGGTAGAGTCTAGCTGCTCTTGGTAGTTGTGCTTTTTTGTAAGACTGCTGGGAACATCTGCTAGAAAGCTGGTTTTGGAGACCCCTTTCCTGGGAGTGTCTGATGAATATGTGGTATATGGCACAGTGGCTTTATTAATGTTTTTGTATGTGGCTCACCTGATCATAGATTTAGCCTCTTCTAAGAGGTGGTAGCTGCACAGCTCGTGTTGTTCAAATAATGTAATAGAGAGCAAAAGAAGAATAACAAATTTCATATCACAAATACCCTACTACTAATGATTTGTTCTTTCACTTTTTGTTATTTTGAGGCAAACAACTAAGACAAAAATCAGTCTGCAAATGTTTTTGTATAGACACCGTCACTGTATTGTTCTTAAATCAGATTTCAGAGGAAACAATTAATAGAGTCATAGAATCTAGAACAATTTATGTTGAAAAAGACCTTTTAAGATTGAGTCCAACTGTTAATGTAGCAACAAGTCCACCACTAAACCGCATCTGCATGTCTTTTAAATATCTCCTGGCAACTCAACCAGCTTCATGAGGAAGACTGTTCCAGTGCTTGGCCTGTTCAGTGAAGAAATTTTTCCTAATATCCATTCTAAACCTCCCCTGGCACAACTCAAGGCAGTTTACTCTTGTTCTGCTAAGAAGAGCCTGATCCCCCACCTGGTTACACCCTCCTTTCAGGCAGTTGTAGAGAGCAGTAAGATCTCCTCTGAGCCTCATCTTCTCCAGGCTAAACAACCCCAGCTCCCTCAGCTGCTTCTCACAGCACTTGTGCACCAGACCCTTCACCAACTTCATTACCCTTCTCTGGACATGCTCCACCACTTCAGTGTCCTTCTTGGAGTGAGGGGCCCAGAACTGAATAGAGGATTTGAGGTGTGGCCTCACAAGTGCCGAGTACAGGGGGACAATCCCTGCCCTGGTCCTGCTGGCCACACTGTTGCTGGTACAGGCCAGGATGCCATTGCCCTTCTTGGCCACCTGGGCACACCCTGGCTCATGTTCAGTCACTGTCACCAGCACCCCCAGGTCCTTTTCCTGTGGGCAGCTTTGCAGCCACTCTGCCCCAGCCTGTGGCACTGCCTGGGGTTGTTGTGACCCAAGGGCAGACCCAGCACTGGGCCTTGTTGAACCTCACACCACTGGCCTTAGCCCATTGATCCAGCCTGTCCAGATCCCTCTGCAGAGCCTTCCTACTCTTCAGCAGGTCAACAGTCAACAATCACACCCTAGTTGGTGTGGTTTGTGAATTTACTAAGGGTGCACTCAACCCCCTCATCCAAAAAATCAGTAAAGATATTGAATGGATCTTGCCCAGTATTGATCGCTGGAGGACACCACTAGAGAGTGACCTGCTGATTCTAGACCCCTTAGTATGGATTTCACCTTGTTTCTCTTCTGTGGCTGAAGAAAAAGTAAAATAACAGAGTAGCCAAGATACTTCATTACTTTAGCTCCTTTTTTTTTGAAGCTGCTGCTCTTTTCCCCCCTTTCTGTCACTTTATCTTTCTTTCTTCTTGGGCGTTTATTTCGTTTTGTTTTGTTTTTTTTGTTTTGTTTTGTTTCTTTTATTTATTCCTTCCTTCCTTTCTTTTTTGTTCGCTTGGTTTGGTTTTTGCTTGCTTTTGTTTGTTGGTTTGTTTGGGTTTTGTTTGGCGTTTTTCTTGTAGGTTTGTTGATTTTTATTTTAGCAAGTGTCAGAATAGAGTTTGCTTTTTTAGTTTCTCATATGGGCAAAGTCAGAGCAGGACTATTTCAGGGTTACTGTATGTCAGTAATTTACAGGAGTCAAGACTGGGGTATTGGCAGAGTTTGTGTTTGTTTAGGCAAGAAGTCAGTCTTCGTGGACTTAGTGAAAGATATTTAATTTGCCTGCTCAATATCTGTGGCTTTGTAACATGGTCTGAATTATTTCCATAGATTCTCAACAATATGTAACTTTAATATCCATAGACAGATAACATGATATGCTTTTCTCGTCTAGCAAGACTATTTCTGGCTTAGCACTTTGGTCACTGCCAGCACAAAGTTTGTTTCTCGAGACATTATTTGAAGGCACAAAGTTAAGAAGTTAGGCAATGTTCTAATGAACTGTTTCTGCATCATGTATAAGAAAAGTTCTTATGACCTGTGGAAGTGACTAAGACGGCAGAAGCTGGTAAGCATTGAGACACCTGTCAACTTAAAATTGGTATTTTAATTCATGATTGAGAATGGAATTGAAGCTGTATAAAGATCAGGCGAGGCAAGGTTTTCTGTATATGGTTTAAGATTCCATATGAACATAAGTATTTTTGTAAGGTAAAAACCAGGAACCTTTAAACAACTTTCTATATGAGAAAAAACATCCCAGTGATGTAATTTCAAGGTACTTTGCTGTTGTTGAGTTGATTTATTCACCAAACAATTTAATGTATTTCTTCAGTTGCCAAAAATCCACTCTGTTTTTCATGGTAACTGAGGAATCGTTGTTGAAGTCTAACATAGAATTCCTATGTAGAGTTAGATTGATATATAAATTGTTTTATATAGGCAAGATTCCACCTATCACTGCAATGCATTTGTGCTTTTATAGTGATGCAGTTCAAGTGCTTGCATGACATCAGAAACCTAGTGTTACGGATGAGTGCTCACTCATCCTGGAATAACTGTAACAGAGAAATTCAGGAATGATATAGACAAGCATTAGGGTGTATTGTTATCGATAGACAAGCGTTAGGGTGTATTGTTACCCAGAGACTAAACTTTTGAACACTCAGCACAGCTGTCCTTTAAATTTCCTTAATCATGTGTTTGCATTTTGGATTTTTTAAGAATAAAAGCATAATGAAACATGGAACTTTTCCAGCAGGTCAACTATGAAAACATTTATCATGTTTAATCAATAAAAGAGCAAGCAAAATATGGAACTTCTGCTTCTGCCAGTTGCCCTCATTGCTTTGGAAAATACATTTAATTGTCTTTAAAAGACATTGTTTTACCCAGAGGTATTTCTGAATTGATTTTGATTAAAGAGCTTATGAGAATTAATTTAATGCATTATTTTCTATTCTTTCTAGTAATGATTCAGCTGTCAGTTAGTTTTTTGCAGCCAAGAGTTGTCCATGAAATTTGTTTATTTTCTTTTTTAAAGAGGGATCATGGTTGATATGCAAATATAGGAAGTATTTGCTCTTTTTTCATCACTAGTTCTAGTAATTTTTTTTTTTAATTTGTTTTTTGTATTTCTTCTCTTGCATTTGCCTGGTATTAGAAATCTGTGGCTTGGAAATGGATGTAACTCAGGACCGTGGATGTGATGAATGAAGTGTAGAAACAGAATTTCAGCACTGTCTTCTGCTTTAATCTTTGCTGCCATGTATTCTTAGAGAAGCACCATTGTTTGTTTGTGTTTTTTTTTTTTTTTCTTTAAATATAAAGTGTATTCAGTTACTTTCCTATGGGGAGATATAGGGGGTTTCTATGGGAAGTCCTTGAGACAAACCAGAGATGACCATGAACTAAAATCCTCTCTCTGAACAATTTTAAAACTTTGAAAAAGTTGAATCAGAAATTCTGTCTGTAGAACAGATGAACTCTTATACCTTCATAATCCCTTTCTTCCAAAATTCTGTAAGTTTTACTGTTTGCGTCATTATTTTTCTCAATGTGGCTCCCTGGATCTGAGTTCTTTTTTGTCCGTGTTCGTCTTTTCTGACAACTCTTCCCTGCTGAGCTGAATTTCTGTGTTAGCAAGCATTTAAATGCACATTCAGGCATGGAAAAACAAGCAGATAAAAAAAAATATTAGTGTTTACTTTCCTTTTTTTTTTGTTTCTAAAATTTGCCCCCAGGTATGCATTTCCTATAACTATCTTGGAGCAGGAACCATCTTGTGNTCATTGCTTTGGAAAATACATTTAATTGTCTTTAAAAGACATTGTTTTACCCAGAGGTATTTCTGAATTGATTTTGATTAAAGAGCTTATGAGAATTAATTTAATGCATTATTTTCTATTCTTTCTAGTAATGATTCAGCTGTCAGTTAGTTTTTTGCAGCCAAGAGTTGTCCATGAAATTTGTTTATTTTCTTTTTTAAAGAGGGATCATGGTTGATATGCAAATATAGGAAGTATTTGCTCTTTTTTCATCACTAGTTCTAGTAATTTTTTTTTTTAATTTGTTTTTTGTATTTCTTCTCTTGCATTTGCCTGGTATTAGAAATCTGTGGCTTGGAAATGGATGTAACTCAGGACCGTGGATGTGATGAATGAAGTGTAGAAACAGAATTTCAGCACTGTCTTCTGCTTTAATCTTTGCTGCCATGTATTCTTAGAGAAGCACCANAAATATTAGTGTTTACTTTCCTTTTTTTTTTGTTTCTAAAATTTGCCCCCAGGTATGCATTTCCTATAACTATCTTGGAGCAGGAACCATCTTGTGAGTACTGTGATAGCACCGAGAAGATTGTTTTTGCTACTAAAGTAAACAGACTGCAGGGAACCATTTCGATGTTCAGATATTTCATTCACCCAGTTGATCCTTTTGAGGATAATTGGCGCACGTGCCCATGCCCTGGTACTCTCATCTGCTATGCTCCTGCTGAGAAGAATTTTCTTTTGTCTCTGCATTGAACGCTCTGGAGAGCTGCACATCTGCACTTTCACTGATCCTGTTAATAGATACCACTAATCAGGGAAAATCTATCCTCTTACTTACTTATGCGTTATTCTTAGATGTATTGCCTAGTTTCATAGATAGCTCTTTTAGAGATATTGGAAGAGTCATTTTTGATTATTTAATACAGCAGTTATGCAGCACTTAACCTAAAATAAGAACAGCTTTTATTAAAGCTTCATAAAGTGATTTTTTTTCTGAAGAACTGTCTACCTCGATGACAGTTGTACTGTTGTGATCTTCTACCAAGAAGCCCCATCTTTCTGCCCTGGTGCAGTGTGAATGTTGTAATAGGGGCTGCTAAGAGAGTGCCTCACTCAGGATTAGTTCTGCAAGGTAAGTACTGGTCCTCTGATGACGAGGCTAGTGTAACCTGGTGCTGCAGATGCTGTTTGTATTTTCACTGTCTTTGGTACCACACTCTGGATGTAATGAACCATCATCGGGCAGAAACAGAAAAGGAAAGGAGCTACATCATTTAAGATTAATATTGCTTTAGATGAGCCTTTCACTTTGGAACTGCTGAGGTGGTTTGATGTAGAAGCTGATAGTTCTCTTGATAATTTCATTTAATCGTTTTAAGGAATTGCACCTTCATGTTAGTTTTCACAAATAAGCCAAGAACAAGACCTACATACCACATGATATGATGTCAGTGTTGGTACAGTTGTCAGTAGCAGGGTCTGAAAGTCTATTTTCCTTGTCGGTAAAGCTAAGGCAGAATTTTGTGGGGAACTTTGATAGCAGCTGAATATCTCTTGGCTTGTTTTTCTCTATGTTACCAGCCTATCACCTGCACGACACCATTAACAGTGTATCTTCAACTCACTTGAAAAGAAAAATGACTCAACTGCCATCTTTATTCAAGTGCTTCTGTTTCCTTGAGCTAAAATACTAGAAGTTTGCTTGAAGGCCTAAGCAAGTAAAGAGGGAGCTCTGACAACAAGCAAAGGGTCTTCTGGAAACCTTGGTTTATCAGGTTAGCTAAAGCCGTGACTCTCAGAAACATCAAAGAAAAGGAAATACTGAGGGCTATCATTTTATGACCTCAGTGATAATGAATCTTACCTTCAAAGCAGAGACAATGACTGCAGTATGAGCATTTA
This sequence comes from Platysteira castanea, assembly GCA_013397175.1. Lineage (NCBI taxonomy): Eukaryota > Metazoa > Chordata > Aves > Passeriformes > Platysteira > Platysteira castanea. Next base: position 25,269 of record VYXC01001711.1, on the reverse strand, counting down.
GAATGAGAGAATGGAATGAGGTTTTACCAAANGCGGAGAGGGAAGCTCTTTTTTCTTCTCAAACTTCTGTGATACATCCCTTCATTTACAGACAGCTTGTAGAGGATAAATGTATATTCACATATCGGGATAATAAAGTTTTTTAAATTCCCCTTTTCCCTAAGCAGACACTAATATTTTTCCTGTTAGCCACCACATTTAATATTTTGATGGGAGTGCTTGAAATGTATGAAAATAATCTCCAGTGCCCCATTAAAAAACTGTTGTGTAAAACAAGTACCTTGGTGGTCACCATTTTTTTCCCTTCTCTGCTTCCCTTATTAATTATATCAGTACTGTTTCCTTTCTGCTTCCTCCCCTTAAAGGAATAGGGGAGTACTTTGTACCCACCACATTCCTCTGTTCACTTTCACACATCAGATAATGTGGTTGTGTGCTAATGAAAAGGTAGTTTTGTTCTTAAGTGAGCTGCCTTTAGAGATAGTTAAGGGCTCCTCTGTAACTCCTGCATTCCAGAAGAAGCAAAATAAAAATCACCTCTTCCTTGAAAGTACATTTCATACATCTCCATCTTTGTGATAGCATTGGAATCGTTACACAGCAGTTGGCTCTGATATGCTTGCACAGACACAAATTGAGTTGGGCAGGACTGGTGTCTCATGGACTTTGCTGTCATTTGAAATGCTGGCATGAAGATGGTAGTGAATAAAGGGGAGAGCTGGTGCCTTTAGCATTTTGCCTATGAAGATTTCTTAGGCTTGTATTTCTTGATTAGCAGTAGCTGATTCAAAAGATAGTTTTACAAAAGAGATTCATAGCATGGCATAGATTTCTACTAGCTGTTCATGTCTTTTCTTCCTTAAGTAAATTCTTTGGAGCGTTTCCCTGTACTGAAAATGAGCTCTTTATGCCACCCACAAAACTGTAAGATCTATTTCGTGGAGTGATTATTAGTATACTTTTCTTCTCTGCCCTCTTGGTTTTCACCTTTACTGCATGGAAACCACATGAGTTTGAAGAAGGTAGTATCAAACCACATGAAGAAGGTAGTATCAAACTGAACAAAGGTTATATGTTGCAGATCCTTCAGAAATTATAATTGCATTTCATGTTATTTTAGTGACAATGTGAATCTGCTTAGGGATATCTCTAGTATTTCCTGTCTGGGAGAGAAAATATTTTTATATTCCTTAATTTCTGTTAGTGTGGCATATTTGGACAAGACACTCTTTTTTCAAGTCAGGTACTTGAGCTGTAGTTCTACTAGTGTATCATATTCAATTGTGCATTGTAATAAATGAGACAGATTGAATTGGGATCTCAGCCCTTTAATCAATGCCAGATTTCTATTTTTCTATTAGGCATAATTCAGATATGTAGAGGAAATCACGACAGGAATTTTAACCTTTGAAAGTTGGTGAACTATGTAATACGTTAATAACACATCCTGAAGTAGATTTTGTGGTGTTATTCTTATCACATGCCAGGGCATCAACTCCCTTTTTGCATGTGGATTTATTATGAATATCTAATCTGCTTTGATTACCTTCTCGCAACATGATTTCCAGTGATGTCTTAAACTTCATCTACAATATTAGTTTCTTTGGTTCAGAAGATGCTGTTGAATAGAACTAAAGATTCAGGATGTGACAGTTGCTTGATTGTGTGGTAAAGGTACACTAAGAAATGTGTTGTAACAGTACTAACTTATACTATGTCTTGGATATTCTTGGATATAGCAGTAGCCTGAATTTAATCATATTTCTTTTCCTTTCTGTCTTACACTTTCATCTTCTAAAATTGTTTTGCCTCAAATTGTGAATGTGTAAGAAAAAAAAAAAAAAAAGAGAAAAACTCTAGCCCATTTTTTTCTAATTGTATTTTTATCTTTTCACAGGCTCTGAAAATATTTCATCTGAAATTTCAGACTGGACAGACTCGCAGTGGCTTCTAAGCCAGTGAGAACAAGGCTGCCAAAGCATGCTGGTGCCAAGCTGTCGGATGATGCACATAGTCAGGCCAGTGGTGGTGCTCCTGTGCTTGCTACTCTATGCTGATGCTGAAAGTAAGCTTATTATTCATTTATGCTTAGGTCTTGGCCATCATGAATAGTTTTGTTTTCAGCTGGTGGTTACTAAGAGTCTCAGAATGAGTTTCCTTTTGAGTGATTCTTAAAAAATCTGCAAGGTTTTCTCTAGATCACAGCCAGTATTTGGAAAGGATTGTTTATGCAACTTCCTTACTGTTCTTCTTCTTAACGCGCCTTTTCTTAAGCATAGAGCGGTTCTTGCCGAGATGGTGGAGACCACTACCACAAAGTTGTACAATCAAAACAAACACCAACTTTGCTTACCAGACATTGGTCAAATACCTTAAAGACATTTGTCATTCTTTGAATATTTCTGTCTTAACTTCAATTAAAAAAAAAAAAAAAAAGACATCCCCCTCCCAATTAATATCCAGTATACAGTCCAATTAAAATTCCAGTCCCTTTGTAACTGCTGCAACAGCTGTTCTAATGTATTATTTCTGACAGCTGTCGCAGAGTACAGTATCCAAACAAATCAAGCAGAACTGACAACTTATGGCTGGCCTAAACGTGTGACAATTCAGTGAGGAAAGGCACCTATGTTTACTTGTACTGAGGGGAAACTGTTGGAGGTTGGTCAATTAGTTAATCTATTAATGGGAAGATAATATCTTCTTTTTAATTAGGAAATCATTAGGTCTGCCTTGTTTACATGTGTTCCTTCCCCCAGCTGTCCTGTGGCTTCTTGCAGAAGTAATGTGCAAATGAGAAAAGCCATTTGCTTTCCACCTGTTGATCTGCAGGTTTACTGCAAGCTGACTGTTCAGATCGGCTGCAAGCTGTCTGTCAAGATTCATTTCATTCAGGGTTTTTTTCCTACTTTTCTGCTACATCTGAACTCTATGCATGACTAATCATGATACATGACTAATCAATAACTTTGTTTCAGCTCTGTGTTTAGAAGACTTCTGTGTTTTTTCACATCTGTTAAATTAAGTAGGAACACAGAGTAATAGAATCAGCTTTAGTAAGGTTGGATAAATCAGTTCTCAGTAAAGGCATACAGAAGAGTTCCTGATCACTCCACTTATCACCTGTACTCCAGGTATACTGAGTCACAGCAACAAAAGAGATACAAAATTTTTTTCCATTTCATGCGTAATAAGCTTTCCTTCTTTTAGGTGTAGCTATATGAAAGTGAAGTAAATGGAGGAAAAAAGGACAAAACATACATGTTTGTTGTGTACTGACAGCTGAGATTCTTTGGCCCCTTTCCAGTTATATAATGACCAGCTGGGATGATTGGGTCTAAGGTGAAGCCAAGGACATTTTAACACTTTAGCCAGCAAATAATTAATTGGGAAGTGGGCCCATATGTTGGACAGTTTTGTAGTTGTAGTATTCCACCTATTTTAAAAGTTGTAAGAAGCCCAAAAATCAGCTTTTTGTGACAGTGTGCCTCAGAATGAGATTATGATTCTTAAGTATTGAATATTTAAGCAACTTTTAAGTTGCTTAAATAATTATATACATGTATAGAAATGGTATATATTATATGGTATTAATAAAACTGTGTATCATATATATGTGTATGTGACTCTATATAATATTGCATTTATACTGTGAATGGTAAATGGATGTTCTATTTTACTAGTTTATTTGAGGGTCATATAGTGTAGTCACATTTTAATCCTACACACAGTACTTTATTTGGGAGACACACTGAATCTCCACAGATAAAGTTATTTTATGGCCTGGGTGAGTTATAGGACAGCATCTGTGAGCCTTCTGTATGCAGACACACAGAAAGATGTTTCTTCTTCCATGATTAGCCCTTCTCACTTGAAGAAAAGTTCCCACTATGCTGGAGTTGCTTTGCCCTCTGCTCTTGTAGATACCCTTGTTCCTGTTTTGTCCTGCTCTTTCTAGAAGGGTCCCAGACCCTGCTTTTACCTAGTGCTTTTCTTGACATTCTTCACAAAGAGTGGCAGGACCACGCTACTTCATTTTAATGGGGAGAGGACACAGAGGGTGAGACAAAGGGAACAAAAAATTTTTTTCATTTTTTGCTTTGTCACCCTGTAAAGGCCATGCCTTCCTTCTTTTGCCATTATTTTTCTGTTGCTAACATCAAAGCACTGCAGAAGAGAAGGTATATCTAAACATTGACACTGCGTTGTACACTTTCTAGAGTAATTGCAAATGGGTAAGGAACTCACACTCTTCCAGTCTCACTGTCAAATCATTGTGAGTGGGATCCAAGTTGCAAGCCAGCTTAATGCTACTGAAGAAGTCTCCACTTGTAGTCCTTAGTACTTTTTGGTTAACATGCAACCCTCACAGCTGAGGGAGGGAATGAGATGCCTTTGTTTCTCTCCACCGTTGCGAAAGACTCCAAAAACGGAAATGTATGGGCGTGGGCTGATAAACGTACTGGGCCAACAAGTATGTGTGCAAACTAGATTTGGTTCTTACTCTTAATCCATCAACTAAATTTATGCTTGACTGAGAAAAGTAAGCAGAATTGAAGGTGGCAAAACCACCTTTGCTGTTTTACCTTTTGTTGTTAGTAATATGATGTGATACTTGTAAACACAAGAAGTGAAAAATCTCAAGAATTGTGAGTCTTTTTAGTTTTGCCGCCTGAGGAAAGAAAGTACTTGCTTGTTAGTCTTTACTAGGGAACAGCAGTTTGCTAGTTTACAGCATTTTTCACTGGGTGAGTTGTTCTCAGTGACGTAGATGGCAATGCTTCACCACATCTCCTGAGATATTAGTAATATAGCTTTGTTTGTCATAAGAAAGGTACTTGGTTTTTTCATGTTTTTTTAAATGAACTGATGGAACAGTAACTATCCAGAAGCTTTATGCAAGTTCATCTGTTTCATAACAAGAAGCATATATGTTTCAGAGACTCACACATAACTGTCAAATACGGTACATTATTTTCTGTTTCTGACCTTGCCAAGGGTCTCTGAGCTCAAAGAAATACAGGAAATACAAAATTCTTCTAAAAGTGTTATTCCTGGTCTTCGCTAATATTTCAGTTTTCGAAAAATAAGAGTTTAATTTGTATTAATAGAATCAAATATTTTTCTGCAGATAGTCTCCATCCTGCTTTTTAATAACTGAGTTGATTCTTACGTTTCCTGTTCCTTTTTTACCCTGAGAAAGGCCTGATCACCAGCATTTCAAAATTCTCTGCTTCATTCCAGTAATTTTGTCTTTTTAGTGCTTTTCCTTCATTCTTGGTTACACAGCTTCTGCTCTGGCATTTTTCTTTTGTTACTTCTTTGGAGATGCTGTTTTAGAAGAGAAGCAAAAATTCTCTCTTCCTTCAGAAGTGTTTGCAGCTGACTGTAAATAGGCAAACAGAAATACTAGCTAAAAACAATGCATTTGTTGTATATTGCTTCTGTTCCCAATTGTTTGAAATGTGAATAATGCTTGGTTTGTTCTCTGGCTTCTAATGCATATTGTGACAGTTACCATCATGCAGGTAACCACTGTACCATCATACCATCATCTCTAGGCCAGGATCAGTTCTGACAGGACAGTGATTACTTATAACAGATGTTGGGGTAATTGAGACAAATTCTTATTTAATAGGATGTAAAGAAAGGAATTTAGTATTGGTGAAACTAACTTTTCTTCTGTATTTTTTTCTTCTTTCCCTTTCTTTTTTGATTTTGCTTTTTAGGGAACTTCTGTGTTTTTCCCTGCTAATACCACTCTCTCTTTAAGAACTTTCTGTGTTCTTCAACTAGCTGAAACACGTTCATGTTGCAGTGGGGTTAGCCTGCAACCTTCCCTGGCAGACAGCTTTGGCCCGTGGAAAGAATCAGGAACAATAATCTTGATAGATGTTCATGGATGCTCTTTATTTTCTCACAGTCTCATGGCTGGGCCTGGCACAGACTGACCACCACAACTGCCCAAAATCATGTGAACACATACTTAAGTACAGAATTCACTGGGTGGAGTTACATTTGAAAAGACCAATGAGGAACAGGATTTAGACACAAGTGCATCAGGGAGCCTAGAAACCCTCTGTAACCCGACCATGCTTCCACTCCCAAGGCCCATCCCCCCCAGGGGCACCGCTACACATTCATGCAGTCCATATTGAATTTTTTCTCTTTAAACACTTGTCTGTAACACCCAACAGGTCTTTCAAAGTAGTGAAATTAGAGAAATCAGTTATGTTGTAGTAAGTCTTACATGTGGACATATGTGGTTTATAGTAAAAACCCCCACTGTTCCAGAATAAGTTCATAAACACTATAGACAGTGAAGCCCAATATGGAAATTATTTACTTTTTTGTAGATGTACCCTTGATAATTAAGACTGAAATTTTTTTCAGAGTAAATTAGATTTACATTCAAACTCTAACATCTTTGAACAGTGACAAGAAAAACTTAAAGATAAAATCTTTCTGTTCTTTATTGGCAATTTTTTACAGCATCATCTTTCTTTATCTTTGTGCTGATAGCATGTGTTCTGTGTAAGATACAGCCCTTTGGTTACATTGCTCCTTTTTTTAATAATGGTGATGTATGCAAGAGAGTTGAAGTATCAATTGGGTTTTGGGCGGGGGGGGGAATAAAACTTTCAATTTTCTTTTATATTCCTTTTTTTTACAGGAATTTTGATATGCTCTCTTCAGTTCAACCCTAGGACATTTTTCAATTCATTTGATGAAAATTGGTATATACTGTTGCAAGAGTAATTTTATATTGCACTTGTTAAATATGATATTAACATATGTCAAGTAAATCACCCATCAGTTAAAGTTTTAGTTTTAGGGGAAAGTGGGACAGCTAGTCACACCACACCTTTCCAGATGCATTCATTTTGCTCTGCAGGAAAGTGAAGGCTTTGGAATAAATGTGATAGTTGAGATTAAGAGTCAGGGAAAATGAAAGCATTATGTGATCATTCCAAACATACTGACTTAGCTGCAGAAACTGCAGGTAATACAGCTCTTTGCATGAGCCAGGTTTTATCCAACCCTTATTTTTCAAATCCTTACATTGAAGCAAAGTTGAATAATTTAGTTCCAGGAGTAGCCATAACTACCACCATATCTCTTTAACCTGGTGTAAATTATCAAGTATTAACAGCAAAAATGTGAGGTGCTTGAGGAATAAAATTCTTCAGTTTAAATAATTTTTAAGATTTTGTTTTAGTTATCTCTAAATCTGTATGGAAGAAAACATTTTGAAATGTAATATGAACAAAAGATTTGTGTGTATTTTGTGAAGTGTAGATTCAGAATTAAATTAACAGGGTTTTGAACTTCAGAACAAATTGAAGAAAACTGCAGAATGGTTCTTTTGCATGTTTTTCTGTCTACGTATCTGCAGCTCTGAAGATTGCTACTGTGTATCTTTCAGAGCTGTTGTTAATTGAGGTAGTTCTAAGCCCCCACCTCCCAGAAGCAGAGTACGGAACAGAGCTGAGTTGCAAGCTTGGGAGTCTGAGAAGCCTTTAAGCCCCGGCAATTTCACTTCTGTTCAAGTGTAGAGGCAGTGAAGTTCCCCCAAGTAAGAAAACCCTATATCTTATGAATTTTTTTGAGCATATGAAAAACCAGAGTCAGAAAACCCAGGGTCTCCAGTCTTCCCAGACATCCAAAAATCTAGATAAGGGAGCTGTATTTTAATGGCCTTACAAAGTTGGGCAAATCCACATTATTTAGATTAATGTTGTCTGTCAACAGCAAGTGTTTTTGGAGAAACTACAGTATGGGTAGTTATCTCACTGTGTGTAATTCCCTGCAGCATCAGTAATGGCCACTGGCAGATAAAGGAATGTGAGCCATTAATATTCCTGTGTCAGAATTGGCAGTGAATTCAGTGTGTCTGCTAGATTGCTTAAGAACATGTCTACATACTTCAAAAGTTTACTACAAATACATACTGTAATCTCAATATAGGAAGGCTCTTAGGGAAAAAGGGAGAAGAAACAATGGTACAGAATTTTAGATTTTTTTTTTTTTAGCTTATACTCACACAGCACAACAACTGCTGTGGTGTTTTACATTGTTTTTTACCCCTTATCTGAAGCTTAGCCCTCACTGGCTGAAATGGAGATAAAATGTGGAGTAGCAGCATCTGTTTCAGTCGTGAATTTCTGACAACTTTGGAAAATTATAGATATCTGAATGTGTATAGGAAGGTCACCATTCACTTTCGTCCACCCTATCTTTCGGTAAACTCCCTTCCCCCCAAAATAACATATGTAGAGGATGTTTCTGGCTTAAGCAGTGTCTGCTTGAAGCCGTATTTGTTCAAAATAATTAGGCGAATAATTTTTTATTTAATCCTTTCAAATTCATGTGAATATGGACAATATTTTAAACGAATTTTTATTGGTACAAATTCATTTGAAAATTGCTAATTTATTTTGACTGCTTCCTTCTAAGGATAGCTACGTGGAGAATAAAGTTACACCCTGATTTTAAATTGCTATAAAATAGGTTTAAACATAAAGTTGTGTACAAATTGCTACTGTGTCTTTCACTGAATTACACAAAATTGTAAGGTATATGTCATGACAAAATTGATTGTAGAATTTTGGCTGTTGATTACAAAGTTCATGTTATATAATTGAGGAGAATATATTGATAAAAGACACCTAAAATGTGAAATCTGTCATAAACATAAAAATGAAAATGTGTGGCATATGGTCATTTCAGTTTACAAGAAATTCTGGGCCATGACTGTATACACTTTGGGCATGGTCTTGCTGTGCAAGTAGTAGCAAAGAACAGAATTTCACAAGGCATACCACATTTTCAAATTCCTACAAAGCATAAATTTTGAGAGCCTTTTCCCAATAAGGCTGTTGTGAGGAAGAGAACTCAGTAGAAGTTTAAGATTTGTTCTGTTGGGATATAAATTCTTCGCCTGTATGTCTTTGTGAAATCTAAGTGGGTAGAGTTTTGTTCTAGTTACTACTAAAGAACCAGTTTTTAATTTACTTTGTAAAGCTTTCTGTGCTTTCTACTTCAGGACCAGTATATGGATGGAAGAGAGCTTCCACTGCTGTTGATTTTATTTTAATTCACATAATTTCGAAGAAGGAGGCAGAAACAATAAGGGAAAGTGATAAGAAATTTATTTTGGCAGTGAGAGTTAATTACGTATGAGCGCTTCCAGGAAAGTTCTACCTTGTCATTTTTTCCATCCAAGAATGTCACATACACTTCAAAATTGTGTAAAATAATTGTAGAGAATATGGGCAGGTGATGTCTAGACTGAAAAGAGAAATAGTCAATTGTTCGTCTGTTCCAGTAAAAAACCAACACATTTTACCAGCAACAAAGAGTGAACAATATCTCTCAATGTAATTTAGATTTTGAAAATAAACAAGTTTTTTTGGTGTGTGAAAAATTCTTTGTGTTAAGATTAGGTTGTAGGGCCTAACATCTTTTGATTGAAAAGCAAAGGTAGAATGAATGTGAATAAAAAGGCAAGTTAACCCTACAAGTAAGGACATAGTGAGGCAAGTAATGCATTGAAGTTTGTCAGTGGTTGCTGACAAACTGGAGAAGAGGTAAGAAAGAGAAGAGCATAGATTCAGGACTAGGAAAATTCTTTATCATCTTTGGTAATAAGTCTTTTATAAAACTGAAGGCTTACTTCAGGTGATGGATACATATTTTCTTCTGAGAATATAGCAATTGTAGAGAGCTTTGCTCAATAAATCTGAGTTTAATGGTAATTAGTGGCTAATTGTGGTCAATTACGTTGCAACTGTTGAAACAGTGTACTTAAATGTCAGTTTGCTACTATATATCTGAATATTCTCAGATTCAGATTTGATTCATTTTATACACAGTAGAAAAGGTTCTAGACTCGTTACAGAAGTGACAAAGAGAATCCATTTGTTTCTTTTTATTTTTAATGTAAAAGAACTGGTTTTAATCCTATGAGTAATTCTATTTGAGGAAACAAGGAAGTGGAGGAAATCACTGGAAATGGTGTAAACCTTAGTGCACCTGTATCTTGCATATTGGAATGCAGTCTGATAAATCTATCTCAGGAAGACACAACTGAGTTAGATAAATTGCTTTCAATGGCACCTAAAATGATCCAGAGAATGGGACAGCTGCCATGTGAGAAGAGACTGAGGAGGCTGAGACTCTTCCAGTTTCAAGCAGAATGGCAGAAGTGGGTTGTGGGATTTATAGCTAAGGTCTACAAAATTACAGGGGCAGAAGAGAGAATGAAAACAGAATGGATATTCACCTACTCCATAATACTGTGGAGTTTGAGGATTTTAGTAGAAGATTGATTAAAAGCAGGTAAAAGGTGGAAATTGCCATTCATTTTTGTGAAGGCAGACAGTATTTATAGCTGTAAAAAACTTAAAAATCCATGTCCAGGAGGTCCATAAATTAGTACTAAAAGAACAAGCATGAATGCCATCTTTAATGTACTTATGTGTATGAAGTGAATGGACCTCAAAAATTGCCCAGGTTAATGTGCCCATATTTAGCATGTTCTCTTGACACTGCTGGAGACATGATAGGAGACCACAAAGTGTGTCCTAGTAAGGCATTTGCTGTAGTCTTACACTCAGAAATACATATGGTTTCAACAGGCATTGTGCACTGCGTTCATTGACACTAACTTTTCCAGAAAATCTGATTTGGAGATTCTTTTACTACACTGTATCAGAATTATATCCCAATTTGATGTAATTGAAAACTAGGAAGTAAAATTAGAGGCTATGGCAAGCATTTAAGCAGATGCAGTTTATAATTTTGGAAAATTACAATATTACAGTTACCGATAGCAGAGCTCACATATATGCCAGCTCTGTGTGTGTTTTTGTGTGTGTGTATGTGGCTGTGGGGCAGGAGACACAAGGATTAGTATTTTATGGGATGTCTTATGAAGCTTTACAATACACAGGTGAAGTACATTAGTCAAAAATCCTAGTCCGCTTTTTTTCTCTCTTTTACAAACCTTCATCCTCAGACATCCTCTTAATGTGAAGAAGTGTAACATGTTCACTGACCTTTTTCAGTATCTGTGGTCTGATGAAAGTGACTTAAAGGTTGTAGCATCTAAAGATGTATGCATTCTAAAAAATGGAGGTAAACTGCAACTCAGAAAGGTCCCACAACATCTTAGGAAAATGACATTGTATCTACTCTTAGCTTTTGAAATCAAATGGATACAGATTCCCTTAAAAATATTAACATGCATAGTTCCTTTTAAAATTAAGTGTCTCATAAGGAATTAATTTAGAGTCCCATAAAATAATTTGGGAATGTACTAAATAAAGATAAATTTGTTACTATAGACATTTGTTAACATTTTAAGTTAACTAAACATGATTGTCTTGGATTGATTATTTGCATTCTACTTAGCAGCTCAGTGTTGTTTTTTATTGAGAATTATAGACTTATAAAACATTACACTGAAATGAAGTACTTTGGAGACTTGTAAGTATAATGGTGAGGATAACATGAGTATATTAAAAATAGCTTTTAGATTTACATGAAAAATGTGAGGGATTTTCCCATGGCAGAAAGTCTCTAGAAAACTTATCCCAGCTTTTGACAGCAGCTCAGTACCCACACAGAGCAGGAGCTCATTTGGTATCTTGAGAACCTGGTGACAATTCATGATTGATCTCAATTTAGTTAACTGGTAGGTTATGTATAGAGAGTTTTGAGAAACCTGATCCTTAATCTTTCTGGATTTTTTATGCATCAAGTGTAGGATATAGAAAAAAAAAAAGGAGCATTTCTTCTCAAAGCTGTACAATTTAGAGTTATTGCTAAATACTAATAAATGCATTTCCAGTGTTCTTTCAATTTTTTGCTCCTTTTTTCTTCTGAATAAATGTGAATGTGTGAATGGAGGCTAGACAGGATTTTTAGCTACACTTGGCTGTAAATTTGCTTATTTGATTTTGAAATGCAGAATTTGGATAGATATTGCGGATTTTATTTGTATGAAAATATTAGAACTTCCTAGCCAAATTATTCTCAGATCCCCAAGCGCAGCAAGATTTGTTTACCTTTTCCATAGCCAGAAAAATCCACCTTTTGTCTAGAATGTCTCAAACATTGTTCTTTTCAGGATGGTATAGACTGCTATTTTTGGATGGGATCCTCTCTAACATGTGCACTTAAGTGAGAATTTATAGATGCTTTTGTTAATAAATACTCCATTCTGCCACTGAGCAGATCTTCCAACTTTTTAGCATCTGATTTTGTGTGTGTGTGCATTTTTTTTCCTTATCTATGAGTGCATGGCTCAGTGTCTTACTGCAAAATACACTATAACCTTGGGGTAAAAGACGCACTACTCTCAGAGCCTGAAGATCAAGAGTTTGTATTTCTTTGATGTTAATAGATCTGTCATGTCTTTTCATTTTACAAAGAAAGCGTTTTGAAGGATCAGTGAGAATAAAAAGGGCTCTCTAATGTAGGAGGACCAAATCTACACCTCTCAGTTTTTAGTATGTCAATGTGTGGCCCTTGCAATTTTTCTTATATCAAGACAATTTTTTCTAATTCCATATTAGTATTTTCTTATTTGGTGTATTACTATTTACTTCTTAGGTGGTGAACAGAACATAAAACTGCAACTGCAAATCATCAAAACTCTTCTTCTTGAGCTATAGACATCTTGAAATAGTAAGGACTACTATGTCTTGTGCATAGCTCAGTTTCAAAAATTATATTTGTTAGACATTTGACTGTAGGCAAGAGAAGGGTCTATACTGATACTGTCAAATTCAAAAGAATATTGTGTCATATTTTTTCATCAGAGTCACCCAGATACCCTATCCAAAGCTGACTTTCTGGACGTAAATTAATAATCCTTATTTGTAGTGCCTAATCAAGTCTATTCAGACATATTCAGGTAAATTTAAATAACTTTTCAGTTTGGTAGGTTGGTTTTTTTTGGAGGGTTTTTTTTTTTCTTTTTTTTGTCTTTTAGGAAAAAGAAGTTACAAAGGTAGTCAAGCACTCCTGCTATTTGGGAGAATATTGCTAGGAAGGCGCAGGACAGGTAATTCACAATTTCAAGGGAAGCTGATGTCTTTGACCATATAGTATTGCTACAGGCATTGGGATCTCAATGGTATCCCAAAGACTACTGAAATTTGTTTCCAAGAACTGATTCAGAAAAATAAGGTAATGTTTCGTACAATATTCTGATTCATTTATACTCAAGTATTTTGAGATTGAAGTTTTAGAAAAGATCTTAAGCTCTGTGAAAAACATTTCATTGATATTAATTTCTGATTGCAACAATAATGTTTTCTTTAAGATAAATAATTTATGCTACTATTCATTCTGGAGGGGAATTTGTAGTCCTTTAATAATTTCTTTTCTCTTTAGAATGCAGACATGGTCCAGAAAAGACGTTTAACATAGAAATTATTTCAATGTGAATAAGAAATGAAATCACAAATACCATTTAACTGTAAATTGGATTTTAGGGTAATTTAAATCCCTCCACTGGAGTATTTATCTCTAAATGCTCCTAATTTAAAAGCTTTCAAAGGAGTGTGCAAGATTTCTCTGATAGTTAATGCATTTTCCTTTTTCTGCCAAAATATCCTAAGTTGCACAAAGTCAGCAGAACCTGTGGTCTAAAAATAGGGTTTACTCTCCAGTAGTCTTCTTTTTGTTTATCGCGATCTGAGGACCCAGCTCCAAATCCTGCCTGACCTTTGGGGCAACAGTTGTCCTTACACCTGCTCTGCTGGGTGAGTTACCTCTTACAGGCTGTGGCCCAGTTTTCTTCAGGCAAGGCTGAAGTGCATTCAGACTGGAGTTGAGGGAGGGATGTTCTCTGCTTTGAGAAGGAGTGCTTTTTGCTGTGAGGAAGTACTCTTTTGCTAGTCTGGGTGGAATGCAGAGGGATTGCTGTGCACCTGCAGACACCAGCAGCATGCCAGGCCTGAACTTCACATTCTATGTTCTTTCGCACCAGAGGGTGATGAGCGGTGCTGTGAATCTCCTTGGACCTCACCCTCTTAGTGAAACAATTTGTATTTCCTGTGTTTTTCATTTACCATTTGTGTCTCTTCCCATGCATCCATTTTCCCCTTCAGCTCTCTATTTTTTCTTATGTTAACTTCCCCACTCCTCTCTTAATGTCAAAAATATGCACTAGTTTTCATAAGCATCCTTGGAATCTGGTCCAGAAATGTTGTCAGTCGTGCATCACTAAGTAGAAACAAAGCAGGAGCACCCATGTGGAAATAATAGACTGAAAAATTCATCAAAGAAATTTCATGTAAGTTGCAGAAACTCATTAGAGGTCAGTGAAGTACCATTACAACCTAAGGTTTAAGCAGTAGCAACTCTGCTTTCCTCATACTCAAATGGACCAGCTTTCTCATTTTATTTCTGATTTTCAATACTTTGATTGACCAAACTGTTTCCAAAAATCACAAAGATCCTTTCAGTGGTATCTGTGTTGTACAATCAGACAAGAAGTCAGACAGACAAGACTTATTATCTGCTGATCTTTCAGTACTTTCAGTGAAGAAAAGGTAACCTCTAATTAAGGACATAAAAAGAAGCCAAACTAATTTTTTATCTGTCTAGACTATACAGACCTTCTCAAAAGAGACTGTAGTTGTGCACAGGTATTCTGTGTTTTAAAAAAGGACATTCCATGTCTACAAAGAATTTTAAGAATTGTCATTTTGCTAAAATGTTACCCCAATTTACTAGACTGTGGGATCTGTAGAGTTGCTAATCTGGCAAAGTTGGTGTGTTTTCTCCTCTGCATACTTTTATTTTAGTGTAACCTCTGTGTTTCCTTGATTCTGCTGCAGTTTTTCTCATACTAAAGTAGCACTGCCTTCACACAAACTACGTGTAAGAAAAATACATTTCTCAGGGTCCTATCCTAAAAATTGGGAGTTTGGAAAAACTCCTCTTTTTTTGGATTGTAGACTTGCTGTTGTGCATTATCTTAATTAGTTTCAGTAATTAAATCATTAGATGATTGGCACTTACCCTTGCTAACAAACTGTAAAGCCTAGTGCTTTTTTTCTTGACCCCCTGCTATTTCAGTTCTTCATGCAACTCTTCATTTGTGGCATTTGTGCTGTCAAGAGGCATGAAGTCAGTGCACAGCGCCGTAACTCTCCAGCACGAATAGCACTGGGAAGGGGTTAACCTAGCCCACTGATGGTACTTTCAGACAAACTGCATCTGATGTGTGTCGCCTCAGTGAAAAATGAAAGACAATACCAAGCTGACTGTAGCTAATTAATGCTGGACAATGAACCATGTAACTTGAGCTCGTTGTAGAGATCTGACTGACTTTTTAAGGATTCGTTTTCATTACTCATGGTTTTTATAGGAATTCTTTTGTGGATGTGTATTTCAATAAAAATATTTTGGGTGAAGAATGGTTAATATTTTGCTTTAATGATACTCTTGGTGGGGTCTCGCAAGAATGTACATGGTGAGAGTACAAGGTGAGAATAACCTCCCTTCACCCACTGGTTATGCTTCTTGATATATACAAACATAAATAATAGAAACTTAAAAGAGTTTTCCTACAACTCATTTTAGCATGTCCACTGTGTCTAACTCAGTGGCCCCCAACAGTAGAAGAATGTACATCTGTTGGAGAGAGTCCATAGGAGGGCCATGGTGGTGGTCAGAGGGCTGGGACAGGTCTCTTATGAAGACAGAGAGAGGAGCTGGGGCTGGTCCGCCTGGAGAAGAGAAGGTTTTGAAGGCACCTTAGAGCACTTTCCAGTACCTAAGAGAGGCCTAAAGAAAGGCTGGAAAGTGAGTTTTTACAAGTACATGCAGTGGCAGGACAAGGAGTAATGGCTTTCAGCTGAAAGAGAGTGGACTTAGAATTGGGAAGAAATTGGGAAGAAGTTCTTTACTGTGAGGGTGAGGAGGCACTGGAACAGGTTGCCCAAAGAAGTTGTGGATGTTGCATCCCTGGCAGTGTTCAAGGCCAGGTTGGATGGGGCTCTCGAAAACCTGGTCTGGTGGAAGGTGTATCTGCCCATGACAGGGATGTTGGAACCTGATGGTCTTTGAGGCTCCTTCCAACCCAACCTATGGTATGGTTCTATGTTGGCATCAAATTTATATAATTATTAATCAAAAATATTTAGTTTTTTCATCTGCTCACTCTTAGATCTAATTGCTAGTTTGTTTTCAAAACTGAATGAGAAGCCCAGTGCTGACGGAAGCTTTGTAATATAAGGCATTATGTCTCTCACTGGTTGGAAATAATAAAAGTACATCACAATACATCTTGGCCATTAACAGCTGACCTCTAGTGTGCAGTGAAGCCATGTAATTTAATAATCCTGTTTGCGAAGGGAGTAAGTAATTATAGGAAATGGAATTTAAGTACAGCAAAGTGATAAGGAAACTTCTTAATGATGGTGAAAACAGTTATAAAATGAAAAAAAAGTCCTTTTGATCCCTCTAGGCTGACTATTTTTCTGTGCCATAAGGAATTTGAGGGCTGATCACAAAGAAATGTGAGTATTTGTGCTTTCTCTTTGAGTGGCAGAATTCCATAGATGGAAATACTGTGCTACAAGAATGAAACTGTTCTTTTGCATTTAATTATTCATCAGTGAAATGTCACACGCATGGGGAAAAAAAAGAAGGTAAATGTAGGTAGTTTAGACTAATTGAAATGACAGTTTGGATAACAAAAGATTTGAAGGGCTCGACTATTCCTTCTAGAGAAAATAGTAATCCTGGGGTGTTCCCTACAATACAAAATCATCTTTGAATAGGAACGGGGTTTAATGGTATGATGTTTCCAAATAATGACTAATCGACTACTGTTGCTACCTCGGCCTTTTACTTAAATGCAAAACAAAAGGACCGATGCATTTTTCTGTTGCTCTGGTATAGAAATCAATGGATATCCAGAGTACAAAAGAAAGTGTTTCTGTAAAAATTTTGTAATTAAAAAAAATGAAGAATGATTAGAAGTAGAATTCTGGATTTGAGTGAAGAATACTTGCAGTAAAATAAATTAGTTTCGAAGATTAAGATAAGCTCAAAAGCCATGAAAAAGTCTCAGAAATGGACAGTTATAAGGAAATTGTCGGATTAAGTTAGAAATGCAAATTTTACAAATGCATGTAAGATTAATGTGGAGAAATTAATGTATTTGATATCACTTGCAACCTTTTTTTGAAATGTAGCATACTGATACTTAGATATGTAGAGTTGTGGATGTTAATTACCACTGGCTATTAAAAAAGGAGCTCAGATTCAGACCAGACGTAATATTTAACACCCATTTATATACTAAAGGACTGCTAAAATCATATTTATTACGTTAATATCTATACAATATGTTTATAATTTAAGAATATTTTTCCTTTAGGAAAAGGAAGGCTTGGGACAACTTGAAAGACAGCTTACTGTTCTAGTGGATATGTATAATACAGTTTTTATTTCTATGGAAGCATGTAGATTATACAACTGTTCTTATACCATTTGCATCCACAGCAATCTTACAAATATATGTGGTATCAATTACTCTCCTGCTATGCAACAGTGTAGCTGTCTTAATACAGCCAAATCTGTGTGTAAGTTAGTAACAATAGAAACCACCAGATTTTACACAGGTTTTTTTTCCCCTTTACCTCATGGAATGGCAGTCTCAGTATAGATGGTATTCTAGAATAACTTTCTTCAAGGCTTTTGATTTATTTAATATTCAAAGTATGTGAATTCTGTTTCTTTTGAAAAGAATTTTTCTTGCACTAATATAAAGACGTCTTATCACAATAGTAGTTAGAAATCACTAAGTGAAATATATTTTTAGTTGCAATACATATGCTTGTTATTCGTATTATCCTCCTGGCATCTGCTTCGGCTACTTTTCTAAGTAAAGAATAGGATTAAATGAATTACAAATGAGGCATTGTGACTGAAATCTAATCTGAATGTTGAAGATACTTCAAAAAAGTATTTACCAAATAAATACAGTGATGAAACTTGAGAAATGTAGTAATACGGTAGCATCCTGTCTTTTAGACACATCAAAGTATATGTACTTTATATTGTTTTCAGGTTTATTCAGACGTTTGATACAACTTCTGCCATGTCTCTGCCTTTATCCCTTTTTTTATTTTCTCAGGATTAGGACAAATGTCTTAGAAAGAGCTTCTTTTCACAAATATGGGTTAGTAACCTTCAAGTGCAGCTGTTCAGCATCTGTCTTACAGGCACAGAGCTATACTGGTAGGTTTTGTAAAGAAACTGAGCGATCCATTTACAGCTTGTTTTAATTTCATTTTGTTAGACACACACTGATTGAGCTATTAATTGGACGTAAATTATTCTTCCAACTTAATAAATAAATTAGTTTATAGCTATTCTGAGAGGCCCAAGTCATACAAGAGCATGGCAGAGTAATATTTTCAAATAGTATCATAGTAAGTGAAACTTCGGTGTGAAATAAGACATTATTTCTATGCTGTTTATCAGCAACCTCTAGTATATTTTAAGCATACAGTAATAAATTTTAAAATAAATGCATTTTTAAGTGTAAAATGCATGTATTTGCATTATAATAATTGTAATGATACAAACATTCTTGATAGTTGCTGTCTTTTATAGACTAGATATATTTTTATTTCATTAAATAAATTAATCTACTATTAGGGAATGCAAACACTTCTAATAGTGGCAGTAGCGTGACTTCTCTTGATAGCATTTCTCTTTGCTCAGCCTGGAGCAAAATTTTTTGTGCATTCAGTCATTATTTCTCTTTTGCTTCTGTGCCAGCTCCCCCATACATTTAACACAGTGTTTCACTGTCAGAGTCCTCACATAAGTGATTTTCCTCCTTTTGCCATATTGTGGAGTATGTATGTCAGTGCTACAAGACATCACAGAATGAAAAGGAGGTCAACCAGTAGTTATACCAGATGATGAAAGCAGCATTTTCTTTCTGTTCTCCATCATCTGTATTACTTCCTTGCATTTGAGATATGACAACTGTAACTGCCCTCACTTACTCAGTTTGTTTATCTTTCCGGTTTTCCCCTTAGCATGGTTTTGGACCAGTGGCAGCTGGAGAAACAACCTTGGAGGTTGGAATTTCCCTACAGTGGCATGCATTCCTTAGTTTTGTGGTTTTGGACACCAACCCAGACTGCCATGTATTAAGAAAATTTTACAGCCTGTGTATCAAGCTACTGTTTCTGCTCCTTTATTTTCAGCTGGGTTACCAATCTGCTAGAATCCTGTTGGTCAAGATCCCCTGAGAGACAGAGTAAGGTCCAGAACAATAAGTATTGGAAAAGGCTCTTAGCAGGGACACAAGGCTTATGTAGATCACCTGACAATTGCTCCTTTCTCAGGTCCTTTCAGAAGGCTGCCATTATCAATCAACAGCAAATGAATATAAGCAAGCAAAAATTTTGCTCTATAGAGACACCTATATAATAACACTTCAAACAGAACTACACTAAGTACAGATTTAAACTATCCATACATATTATGTATATGGCACAGAGAGAAAGCAGGATTTATTCTATGAGTTTTATTTATGAAATTGATGCAGGATTTTTAGATAAAAAGACAACCAATTTATTTGACACATACATATATTAGTTGAATTCTTCTAAAAGTTTGGGGTTTTTCCCTTCTTTTCATTACTTATACCTTCTTCTACAAGTTTTTTTGGTTTTTTGGG
>VYXC01001710.1:53365-66176 GCA_013397175.1 Platysteira castanea | reverse complement strand
CAGGAGGAGGAGGAGGATGTCAGCCCTGGAGCTCATCCCCTTGAGCATCCCCCCGTGCACCACCCCCCTTCCCACCTGCTGTGCTTCCAGGCGTTCCGCACATCCTTCAGCTTGTTGTTCCTCATGTTGGCCACGGAGAAGACGAAGATGTACTTGTAGGTGTCCACACAGCGCCGCAGCTGCGAGGGAGCCATTACCGGGGCAGGGACGGGCACAGGGGACGGGGGAATGGGGAGGAGAGGGGAGAGGGGCCCGACTCACCTCAGCGATCAGCGCCTGCTTGGCCTCCAGCCCCTTGCGGGGCGTCCGCGTCAGGGACACTGCGGGGAGCGGAGAGAGCGTCAGGGAGGGATGGGACGGGGATGGGGAACAGGACGGGGAAGGGGACAAGAGATGGGCAAGGAATCGAAGGCTGGAGAAGGGAATGGGGATAAGGAATGGGAAAAGGACGGAGAAGGGAGTGGGGAGAGGGCTGTGGCCGGGCAAGGTGCCCGGGGTCAGGGCTGTGGGGGTCCCGCTCCCACCTTTGCGGTCCCGCTTGGACTTGGGCATGGTTCCGCCGTGCTCCGAGGCCCCCGGGCGGCGCGCGGGCTGCCGGGAGCGGGCGGGGCTGCCCCGCGCGCTGCCTGCTCGCTCCCCACGGCGCTGACGCCCTTTCGCCGCGCAGGCGGTGGCGCGGGCTGTCCCCCGGCGCCGAAGGCCCCCCGGGCGCCGGGGCCGCTGTCATGGCGGCAGGGCCGTGGGCGCTGCGGCAGCTGCTGCTGGTCCTGCTGCCTTTGGCCGCCGCCGTCTACGAGGACCAAGTGGGCAAGTTCGACTGGTGAGCACCGGGGGTCCCGCCGAACTGGGTCCCCGCTCCCGCGGACAGGCCCCGCGCCCGCCGCGCCGCTCCCGCCCCCGGTCTCATTTCAGCGGCGCTCCCGTTCCCTCTCGCAGGAGGCAGCAGTACGTGGGGAAGCTCAAGTTCGCCTCCTTGGAGGCCTCACAGGGCTCGAAGAAGCTCGTCGTGGCCACAGAGGAGAATGTGGTGGCCGCCCTGAACTCCCGGAGCGGCGAAATCCGTGAGTGCGGCCGCTCTGGGGCCGAGGGTCAGCGCGATTGTGCTGGCTTTTCCTCTGGAAGGGTTAATGCTGCTGGTTGGGCCTTGGCGGGCGGGAGGGTTCACCGGCAGGTCAGAGCTCTGTCCTGGGGCTGGTTCTGTGAGCAGCCCAGGTTTAAACATAATAACGCAGAAACGCCTTTGTGGGGACAAATGCCGCTCTCCCCGGCCCTGTCTCTTGCAGTGTGGCGCCATGTGGACAAGGGCACCCCGGAAGGAGCCATCGATGCGATGCTGATCCATGGGCAGGGTAAGGGGCTCGTGCCGGGGCTGGCAGCGCTCCTGCAGTGTGGAGCCAGGGTTAGAGCACAGGCTGGAGCTGCAGAACCCAGCCCTTTGTTGACCCGCGGTGGGTACGAGTTCTGTGTTCGTCCCCCTCCGTTCCAGATGCCATCACTGTGTCCAATGCCGGACGAATTCTGCGTTCCTGGGAGACCAACATCGGGGGCTTGAACTGGGAGACCTCCCTGGACACTGGCAGGTGGGATTTCCTGTCTGCACGGGCTTTTTCTCCTGGTAGTGCTGGTCTGGGAAGGAAAAAAATGGGTCATGGGCTCGGTCTGGGTTTGCATTGTAGAGAAAAATTAGTCAGTAAAGTTTCCAAAACAAACTTCGGATGAGTCCTTTGTGAATGCCTGAACCTTGCACAGAATCCCAGAATCACTGATGCTGGAAAAGCCCTCCCAGACCATCGAGTCCAAGCTGTGCCCAATCCCCACCTTGTCCCCAGCCCAGAGCACTGAGTGCCACGTCCAGGCCTTGCTTGGACACCTCCAGGGATGGGCACTCCAAACCTCCCTGGGCAGCCCCTGCCAATGCCTGACCACCCTTTCCATGGAGAAATTCCTGCTGATAGCCAGCTTTAACCTCCCCTGGCACAGCCTGAGGCCATTTCCTCTCCTCCTGTCCCTATGCCCTGGGAGCAGAGCCCAACCCCCACTGTCAGGGAGTTGTGCAGAGTCAGAAGGTCCCTCCAGAGCCTCCTTTTCTCCAGGCTGAGACCTCTCAGCCACTCTTGGTGCTCCGTACCCTTCTCCAGGCTAAAATAGGAAATTAATCCCCTAACTCCTTGTGTCTGTGCTCAGTTTCCAGGGGGCTGCCCTGGTGGGGCTCCCCGAGGCGGTGAAATACATGGCAGTGCTGAAGAAGGCAGCTCTGTCTCTGCACTACCTGTCCAACGGGCACCAGAAATGGGTGGAACACCTGCCAGAAAGGTGAGAACACCTTTGAGGAGAGGTGTGAGCCCCTGGCACGGGGCAGAGGGAAGGGGGCTGCACCTGCCTTTGTGCTTCTGCAAGCAGCAGCGCCAGAAGGTGATGCTTGGTGGTTGCTGCCTCTCTTGCAGTGAGAGCACTCAGTACCAGCTGCTGTATTCCCGTGGGACTGGAGTGATCCACGTGGTTGGCATCGTTCCCCAGAGCCACCTGAACGTCTTGACATTCAGTGTAGAAGACGGAGAAATCACAAAACAGGTAGTGGAGCCAAAGTGCCTGATTTGATGTTAACAAATGTGCTCCCAGCCCTGTGGTGTGGCGGGCAGCGGAATCAATTGTGGTACAGAGAACCCTCCCTTTCACTGAGGCACTGCCTCCAAACCAGGGATTTCATGGCTGAATGCCCTGAAAGCCAAACTGAGTTAGACTGGCAGCTGTTAGTCAAGACTACCCCATAACCCTCAGGCTGACACGTAGTTCCTCCCAGTCACAGATAAAAATAATCCTGACTCAAACCAGTTTGTGTGCACGTGGTTTCTGTGAAGGCTGCGTGCTGCTGAGCCCTGGCTGTGTGTGTCTGTGCAGGTGAGGGTGGCAGCCCCGTGGCTGCGGGGCCTGCGGGGCTCCTGCGGCGTGGTGGGGGAGGCCGTGCTGGTGTGTGCGGACACGGCCGCGCGCTCGCTGCACGTCTGCGCCCTGGACACCGAGCAGGACACGAGGCAGATCCCGCTGCAGGTGAGATTGCTGCAGGAGCATTCCCTGTAACTCCTTGCCCCACTGGTCTGGTGCCCGGCCCAGCCTGTTGGTGAACTGGGGAGTGGTTGGAGGTGGGGGATCATGGTCCGTAAATCGAGGGGAGGGTGGGAAAGCTTTTTGTCTGTTACTCCTTCTGGATCAATGCCTTCCGAGCTTTGCTTCAGTGGAGCCTCAGCCTCCCTGCTGCTGCTCTGTCCCCTGAGCCAGGGAATCTCTCACTGCTGCTGAGGGAAGGAAGGTGTTGGTCTCAGTGAAGGACAACTCTCCCAGCACGTGTGCTTGTCTCCCTTGCAGTCCCTGGAGCTGGAGTTTGCAGATGACTTCCAGGCCAGGATCTTGGCCACTCAGCCCAGTGTGACCAGCGCCTCCCGGACTCAGTTCTTCCTGCAGCTGTCCCCGAGCCACTTCTCCCTGCTGCAGTACAAGCAGGGGCTGCTCAGCCACCTCCGGGACTTCCAGCAGGTACCCGGGACAGATGTACCAGGGAGAGGGCAGAGTGCAGCTGAACATCCTTCAAACTGCTGGGCCGGCTGGCAGGTTCTGAAAATCTCAGTAACTCTGGGCAAAATGGCTCAAAAACCTGTAGCAGATCAGCTATTCCCATCTTTGAGAAGTAGTTTCAGCCTTTTCTTTCTATAGTTTCTGTTTGTTTGTGGGTTTTTTGGAGTTGTTTTGTTTGCTTGGTTTTTGTTTAGATTTTTTTTGTTGGGAGGGGAAACAATACAGTTTAAAATTTGGCTGTGACAGTTCATCTGTTTTTAATTCCACTGTGGTCTTATTTACTTCACAAGTCACTTTTGGTGAGGTTTGGGGGTTTCTTGAGGTTTTTATTTTTAATGATTTCCTGCGATTTTCTTTTCTTTTCCAGGCAGCTCTGGTGAGTTTTGCAACGACCGGGGAGAAGACGGTGGCCGCAGTCCTGACGTGCAGGAGTGAACTGGTCAGCACAATTCCTGTACTCTGGGACCAGCCCAGCTTTGGGGATGGGCACTGGGGGTGGGTTCCACAGGTGTTTCACAGGCCCAGGGAGGGGGAGTCCCTTGAGGAAGAGGAGGATTTGATAATTTTCAGTGATAACACAAGCAGAGCTTGATTATGTCCAGCTCAGGCTGTGCCTGGCTCAGTGAATGTCCTCTTTCAGCCCTGTGGAAGGTGGGCATATGACAAGGAATTGGCCTTAGTGATCCACAGAGGATTTCAGTTCTTGTGGATGACAAGAACACAGTTTCAAATCAAACACAGTTTCATTTTTATCAGAAATAGAATAGAACAGAACAGAGCTGTTTCCTGCCTGACGTCACAGGCGAGCTGAGACTTGTCAGGCAGTTGAAAACCTAATTTTTTTATGCTTTACCGGTGTCTGAAGCCAAGTTACATCTCTTCTCATCCTTGTTTCAGAAACCTGGAAGCTCTGATGGCCTCCATGCTGGCAGTGCTCTGGAGGAGGCCCGGAGGCAGGTACGGGCTGCTCTCGTTCCCAAGTTCTCCTCAGTCCATTTTATTCCTTCGCCTGCAGGAGCAGAATGACAGAGGTGTTACACCAGCTCTGCAGCCTAAAAACACAGCCTAAAAATATCTTGAGGCCCCAGCTCTTGCTGGACATGGAATCCTGCTGCAGAATTTGGTGTGGTGTGTGTGTAACCCCTGTTTTCTGCCCTGTTTGCTGCAGGATTCCTTAACCTGCTCCAATCAAACCTACAACATAAATCTCTACCTGGTTGAAACTGGGCAAAGATTGTTGGATACCACAATCACCTTTAACCTGGAGCAAGGAGGGGCCAAGCCACAGCAGGTGAGCAGGGAGGAGTTATTTCAGTCCTTGCAGTGCCCTCCTTTCCCTGATTTGGCAGGATGGGAGCCCTTTAGCCGAGGGGAAAAGCATTCCAGGGATGACAGCATCACCCTGCCTGCTCTGGTTTCACCTGATTTCTGCTTTCCCCAAGGAGATGATGTGATCTTTAATCTCGCTGTTTTGCTTGCCTTTTTCTTTGTATTTTTCCCAGCTGTACATCCAGGTTTTCCTGAAGAAGGATGACTCTGTGGGCTACCGAGCCCTGGTGCAGACGGAGGACCACATGCTCATGTTCCTCCAGCAGCCAGGTGACTCCCACAAACAGCTTCCTCCATTTGTAACAGTCATCAGGAGAAAATTCCGTGTCCTCAAGGGTTATATTTTATCCTTACTTTCCTTGGAAGCTGAAAAAAATTAATTTAGCTCATCTGAGTCCCATGAAAGACACGGGAGACTCTTGCACCCTCACAGGACACCTGACCATGACAAACAGTTCTGCCTTGTTTTGTGTGGGCAGAGCCTCTGGATTTCAGGGGGTTCCTGCAGATTTCAAAACTCTTTTTGTAGGATGAGCGTGCAAGTCCTGGTGTAGATCTTCCTGAAAGATTTTCAGAAAAGATCCTCGTGGCAAAAATTTTGATTTACAGAAAGGGTTGAAAGTCCCATCTCAGTGGTGGGAATTTTCTGGGGCTGTAAAGGAGTCCAGGAGTTCACACTGTGAATCTCTTGTTTTAAACAGACTCCGTGACTGTAACCCTTTTAAAACACCAGATTGCTTTTTCTGATCCTGAGGTTTTCTTCCCAGAACTGGCTCCAGTTGCATGAAGTATTTGTCTTTTATGAAATAGTTAATTTAATGATTTAAGATACTTACACACTGTTTTGCATTTCATCAAGAGGTGATTTGTATTTCAAGGTTGCACTGAAAGATAATCTTATACTGAGTGAGTCTATTCCCAGATATTAAGTTGATTTTTCCAAGATTCTGCTCTTATTTCTTTCCAGGAAAAGTTGTATGGAGTAGAGAGGAGTCACTGGCAGAGGTGGTGAGCCTGGAGATGGTGGATCTGCCTCTGACGGGTGCACAGGCTGAGTTGGAGGGAGAATTTGGAAAAAAAGCAGGTGAGTTTAACAGAGCTCTTTGTGAGTTTGTTTTCCATACTAAATAAACGTATGTATTGTTTTCTGTTTACTCTGAACTGAGAGATTAATTTAAATCTCTACTGATACCAATTAAAATGAGCAGAAATAAACGCTTTTCTGTCTGAGCTTTGGAAATCCAATCCAGATGACCTGAATGTATTACATTGTTACCTTAAGAAAACAGTCAGCAGCAGTAGGAGGGATTTTGGCCATGTCTCCTGAATGTTTCCTGTGACTCTTTCTGGAAGACTCGTTTCCAATAGCTTTTTTTTTTTTGCTTTCTTTTGTCTTTCCTTGCTGTCCTGGATGCAGCCATCCAAGGTAACCCCATCCTGCATGGAGTGTGCTCTGCTCCTGCCTAATGCTTCCTGGTGCCACTGGTCCCCTCTGCTTGCTGTCCTCGGGGCTGAAACAGAGTTGAAATCCGCTGTTTTGATTATTTTAGGAAGTTAAATACAAACCCTGTTTGGGCAGAATTAGGTATTTTCAATTCCTCTGGGTGCAGAGGGATTTTGCAGAGGTGGGGGAGCTCTAGGTGGGCACAGCGAGGAGGAACACGAAATCCTCTGCATGACAGTTTGCTTTCCGTTGATCAGGGTGTGGTTTGGAATGAGTGTGCAGTGGGAAAGGTTGGTAAATTCCAGAGTCTGTCACAGGAATGGCAGCTATAACTTACTGCAGAGTGGGAGGCAAGGAGTTACCCCAGGTTTATGCATGGCAGCGTTGGACACCGTGATTTCAGCTCAGGGTGGGACGTGTGTGTTTTCCTGCTGGTGTCACTGTGGGTGCCGTTCACAGATGGTTTGCTGGGAATGTTCCTGAAGCGCCTCTCATCCCAGCTCATCCTGCTGCAAGCCTGGACTGCTCATCTCTGGAAGATGTTCTATGACGCCAGGAAGCCCCGGAGCCAGATTAAAAACGAGATTAACATTGACAACTTGGCCAGAGACGAATTCAACCTCCAGAAGATGATGGTGATGGTCACCGCCTCGGGGAAGGTGAGGAGGCCAGGGCAGGAATCTGTTTCTAGGCTGCAGCAAAGAGTCTCAGCTCTGAATTCCCAGCCCTGTTTTTAGCCAGGCTTGGGCAGAAATCGTGGGAAGATGCACAGGATGTTTTGTGGTGGCTTTAAAGGGAGGACTAAGACTCAGCTTTCTTTGAGATATGATAGAGGGAGATGCAGTTCTTGAATGGGAGAGGTGTTTTCCTAAACTTTGGCTTTCCCATGTGTTTTTCCTCAGCTTTTTGGCATTGAGAGCAGTTCTGGCAC
The DNA here is from genome assembly GCA_013397175.1 of Platysteira castanea. NCBI lineage: Eukaryota > Metazoa > Chordata > Aves > Passeriformes > Platysteira > Platysteira castanea. The sequence goes on along the minus strand of VYXC01001710.1, from coordinate 58,902 downwards.
CATCCTGTGGAAGCAATACCTCAGGAATGTGAGACCAGGCTCCTCCTTCAAGCTGATGGTGCAGAGAACAACAGCCCATTTCCCCCACCCTCCGCAGTGCACTCTGCTCGTGAAGGACAAGGTGAGGCCCTTTCCCTGCCCCTCCACTGGGCATGGAAATCTGCCCTTGGACAGGGCAATAAAACATCTTCTTGGCCATCATCTGGCTGTCACTGATGTGGGGATGGGAGGGGAGAAAGATCTGGAGGGAAGCAGACACAGAAGCATAGGAAACTTAAAAATTATCATGGCTGTGATGGACAAATGTGGGATGTTTGTGTGTGTCCAAACAGAATATTTTCAGGATGGAATAGCTGAACCCAGGGTATGAATAGTCAACACCAGCAAGTAACAGTTAGAAAAACACCTTTTTTTTTGACTTGGACAAGAGGCAACACTTTCCCTGCTTTTCAGGAAACCAAAATGAGTTTTCTGTACGTCTTTAACCCCATCTTTGGGAAGAGAAGCCAAGTAGCTCCTCCTGTTCTGAAACGCCCGATTCTCCAGACTTTGCTTCTGCCTATTATGGATCAAGACTATGCCAAGGTGCTGCTCCTGATTGATGATGAGTACAAGGTAAATTGCTTTGCCTGGAGGCAGTTTTCTTCACATTCTGGTTAATTATTCCCCTCCCTTTTGGAGCAAGATGGACAAAAATGCCATTGAGCCACATTTCACACAAAACTATGAGGTTATTCTGGTAAGACAGACCTTATCTTGATAAACATGTTAGAAATAATCTTTCTGGTTTGTTCTGGGGTGGGTTTTTTGTCTGTATCAGTTGTTTTTAACCTGTGTTTCAATTCTTCTTTTCCAGGTTACAGCTTTCCCAGCCACTAAAAACGTCCTTCGCCAGTTAGAAGAAATAGCCCATTCCATCTATTTTTACCTCGTTGATGCTGAGCAGGGAAAACTCTCTGGATTCAGGCTGAAAAAGGTATGGAAGACCCATTACACTTCCCTAAATGCCCCGTGCATAATGGCAGATCTCTCTTTCCTTCACGGAGCTTTGCTCAGAACTGGAACATTCAGCCTCAGAATGCACTCAAGGAACTTGTGAAATCCCAAAGCAAGCAGAGCTGCATCCCGCTGGTGGAGGTGGTGTCCTTGGAGAACAAGATCCAAGCTCCCACGTGCTTTTTCCCTGCAGGACCTGAGCACAGAGGAGAGCTGGGAGGTGGCCATCCCCACGGAGGTGCAGAGGATAGTGATGGTCAAAGGGAAGAGGTCCAACGAGCACGTGCACTCGCAGGGCCGCGTGATGGGCGACCGCAGCGTCCTCTACAAGGTGCTCCTGCAGCTCTGTGTGGGCTTTTTGTTGGCATTATTATCCCATGGCAAGATCCCAGTACCATTCCCTGCTGCTACGTTGGGATGAGCTGCCCTGTGGGGCCAGTTTTGCTTTATGGGCACCGGTGTCTCTGCAGAAAAACTCTCATTTTGGGGGTTTCTTTTCTAAAAGGTTTCCATGCAGCAATTAAGTCAGTCAAAGTCTGATAGTGGGGAAATAGCAGCTTGATTACTTGAGGTGATTTATGCTGATTTGTTCACAATACACCCAGTGCCAAATGAAGAGCAGGAAGGAGGTGTGTGTGGCACTGAAAGGGGGGTCTCGGCTGTTTGTCCTTTGTCCCTAGTCCCTGAACCCCAACCTGCTGGCCGTGGTGACCGAGAGCACGGACACGCACCACGAGCGCACCTTCATCGGCATCTACCTGATGGACGGGGTCACGGGCAGGATCATCCACTCCTCCGTGCAGAAGAAGGCCAAGGGGCCCGTGCACATGGTGCACTCCGAGAACTGGGTGGTGGTGAGAGCTGGTTCTTGTTTGGGGTGACCCCTGAAATCACAGGCTGAGCAATGTTAGGGTGGTAAAAGGTGTTACCTGTAATGAGGGTCCTTCACGGTTGAAATATGGCAAAATGCACACGTAAGGCAGGACTCTGATAATTTTATGAGTTTAACAAATTAGCATAGTTAACAGAAATCATCCAGTTAGAGGCACAGTTAATTAAGTAATCCCCCTTTTTTGGTTCTGCCCCCACTGAAGCCCCTCCCCGCTTCTAACCCCTCATTTATTATGTCTGTGGTGTATGGAGAAAACGAGTCTTGGCTCACTCTAGAGCAAAGTTTATTGTTCTGAAATCTTAGGGAAGGGCTAGAAAGGTTCCACAGTTAGTTAAGGAGCTATATAACCATATAGCAGTAGCCTACAGAGCTACAAATACATGGAAAATGTATAAAAAGCAGAAATCTCTTTGGCACTGGGGCAGTTCCTGGGTTTTCTGCTCACCCTCTGTGATTTCCCTGTGTCCTTGACTGCCTCCCTGATACTCCTGCTGCTCGGGGTGGCAGTACCAGTACTGGAACACGAAGGCCCGTCGGAACGAGTTCACCGTGCTGGAGCTCTACGAGGGCACGGAGCAGTACAACGCCACGGCCTTCAGCTCCCTGGACCGCCCCATTTTGCCTCAGGTTCTCCAGCAATCCTACATCTTCCCCTCTGCCATCAGTGCCATGGAGGCCACCATCACCGAGCGGGGCATCACCAGCCGCCACCTGCTCAGTGAGTACCTGCCCCGTGCTCGGTGGGGAGCACTGAAATCCCAGCAAAATGCACTTTGCTGCCAACAACCTGTGCCTCGGGTGTCCTGGGCTCCTGCAAGTGCAGGGATAAGCACCAGGAGAGTGTTTCTGTTGGCTGTTGGAAAATGCTGTCAGAAACGGCCCTGGGGTGCCAGAGTTTCCAGTGGTGCCCAGAACAGCAATGGCCACAAAGTAAAACCCAGTTTCACCCCAGTGTGAGGGAGAACTTTCCCTTGAGGGTGGCAGAGCACTGGCACAGGTGCCCAGGGAGGGCGTGGAGTCTCCTTTTCTGGCCACATTCCAAACCCACCTGGATGGATTCCTGTTGTCACCTGCTCTGGGTGACTCTTCCTGGGCAGGGGAATTGGACTGGGTGATCCCCAGAAGGCCCTTCCCACCCCAGCTGTTCTGGGATTCTGTGATTTTTAAGGTACTTTTCCTTTAATGCACAGTTGGGCTTCCCTCCGGGGCCATCCTGTCCCTTCCCAAGGCTCTGCTGGACCCTCGGCGCCCGGAGATCCCGACGGAGCAGAGCAGGTAGGGAAGGAGTGAGAACCTCTCTCCTGGGCTGTGGAGAGGGCTGGATTTTGTGTGTTGTGTGGAGAGGAACAGCTTGTCCTGGCTGGACTCAGAGCAGTCTTGGCACGGATTGAAGGGAGGTTCCTTCAGGTCAGAGGTTGGACTAGACCTTGGAGGTCTTTCCCCACCTGAAGGGTTCTGTGTTTCTGTTCCCAGTCTGTGATGATGGGCTGTATTTGTCTGTATTACAGCAGGTCAGTCATTAAACCAGCCTGGGGTCTGCATTCTTAGGGAGGAGCAGGCAGAGGGACTGGGTTTTTTAGAGTTACACTTATTTTTAAAACTTTCAAAGCCTGAAAGGAGATGGCTACAGTTTAGCCTGAGCCAGCTGATACACTGGCTTTTCATCCTGCAGCAATAATGAATCTGCACTGGGAAAAGCTCCCAAATTTGCTGGTTACGTCAGCTTTTGATACTCAGGGTAGGAAACACTGGTGACACGCCCTGCATGCTGCTTGGCTGGGGTTTGATGTCTCTCGTGGTGCCTTGCAGGGAGGAGAACCTGATCCCGTACTCGCCGGACGTGCAGATCCACGCCGAGAGGTTCATCAACTACAACCAGACCATCTCCAGGATGAGGGGCATTTACACAGCCCCCTCTGGCCTCGAGTCCACCTGCTTGGTGAGTGCAGGCTGGAGTGGAACCTGGGCTGGATTCCCATCCACAGCCCGTGGCAGGAGCTCTGTAACTCCCGTAACGCGGCTGCTCACAGCCTAAACCATCGCTCCTTGGGGTTTTGTGCTCCAAGCTGCATCCCCAGCTCCTGATCTCGCCCCTGCAGGTCGTAGCCTACGGGCTGGACATCTTCCAGACCCGGGTGTACCCCTCCAAGCAGTTTGACGTGCTCAAGGACGACTACGACTACGTGCTGATCAGCAGCGTCCTCTTCGGGCTGGTCTTTGCCACCATGATCACCAAGAGGCTGGCCCAGGTGAAGCTGCTGAACCGGGCCTGGCGCTGAGCGAGGCCCAGCCTGGGGAGCAGCTGGGCTGGGGCTGCCCGGAGGGCTCTGCTGGGGTCCCAGCCCTGCTGAGAGATGGATCCAAACACCTCTACTCCATTTGGCTGGGAGAGATTCGTGAGGAGAAGCTGCTGGTGGAACAAAATCTGCACTGCCCACGTGTCTCCCGTGAGGAGAAACGGAAGACGTGAAAAACAGAGACTTTTTTAGTCTGTTCTGACTGAAAAAGAAGGTCCCAAACCTCCTTTAAAGCCCCGAAATCAGTGTGTCCCTGGTGCTGGTGAAGAGATTACCAAGGATGTGTCCTGCCCCTCCTGGGCTCTCCCTCAGCACCAGCTGTGCCCCACATCTGGCAGAGAGGAGAGGGGAGGGTTCTTGGCTGCCGAGGTGTAGTAACGAGCTCCTGGTGTGAGGAAGAGACCTTGGGTGATTTCCTTAGGAAAAATGTTGGGGATTGGGTGTCTGTCAGTGGGAAACGGCCTCATGGAGCCACTGACGAGGCTGCAGCGCAGTGGGAAGAATTTGAACCTAAAGTCTCTCCACGTTCTTTATTTATTATGACAACATCAGTTCCTTCCCATTTGTTTCTAAATTTTCCTGCATTTTTTTTGTGTGCAGCACTGGGGTTAAGGCGGGGTGGTTCAGGAGGAGGAGCCTCTCAGCGTTTTCCTCAGGATCACGGCTCTGAACTCTGGATTTAAATTGTTAACATCCACTTTGACATCGAGTTGTTCCCCCAGGAGAGGCCGTGTCTCCCCCGCGCCCTCCCAGTGTCCAGATCCCAAATAAAAGCTGCGAGCAGGGAGTGGGTTTGGGCTACTGAAGTATTTCTTGGGCTATTTAAGGGGTTTGGGGGCTATTCAAGCGGGCTTTTGCGNCCGCTGCTCTCCGCGTCCTACTCGGCCTTCGACATGAAGGAGCTGCCGCAGCTGCTCGCCTCGGTCATCGAGAGGTGAGGGAGCGCGGGCGAGGGCTGCCGCCCCTCGGCGTCGTCCGCTCAGGGGGAGCGCTGGGGGTGCCGCTGCGGGAGCGGCTGAGGGGCGGCTTAGGCGGGGCCCGGCACTGTGCCCTGCTGGGTGTGAGGTGCCCGGTGCCGGGCTCGGTGCCCGGTGCCNNNNTTTTAGGGGTTATTTAACTGATTTTGCGGGGGGTATTTAGGTGGGGGTGTCGGGGCTATTTAAGTGGGTTTTGGCGGGACCACTGAGGTGTTTTTTGGGGACCACTGAAGGTTTGGGGGCTGTTTCAGTGGATTTTGAGCTACTTAAGAGGGCATTTGTGGCTATTTAAGTGGGGATTTTTTTGGTATTTAAGTGCGGGGTGTTGTTTTATTATTTAAGCGTTTGTGGGGACTCATGAAGCGGAGGATTTTT
>VYXC01001710.1:14486-53137 GCA_013397175.1 Platysteira castanea | reverse complement strand
CTGCGGCTGCCCGGGCAAAGCCCCGAGCTCCGTGCCCGGCTCCTCCCGCCGTCCCGGGGCCGGAGCTCTCGGAGGTGCCCTCGGGCCCCATAACGGGCTGAGGGTGCTCGCCCGGCCGCAGCACCTCGGACAGGCGCCCGCCGAGAGGCTTCGGGACTGTTCTTGTGGTTTTGCTTTTGTCCAGGCGTGTCACAGTTTGCCCGGCTGGGCCGTGGGAAGTGTTGTCTCACCGGGCTCTGGGGGGACCAGACTTCCCTCCAAGTCTTTACCACTGCAATACTTCTCCTATTTTAAGTAGAAATAAAGCAGAACCAAATTAAGTTTGCCTTGTCTTAACCACACAGGTTAGACTCAGAGCATGAGTACCCACTGCAGCTACTTAATTCAACTAGCAGCTTGTTTTATGATCTAAAACACGAGATGTGAATGCCACAACATGACGCTCAGTTGCAGAGATATATAACCCCGGCCACGATAAGTTATTAGGAAGCATAAAATAAACACTGCACTGGGGAAGATGATAAAATAAAGCCTTGTGGTCTTTTGCTTGATGTAGAATGGCTGAGTGTGCAGTGGATGCTTCAGATTCAAAGAGTTCAATTCAAAGAGTTCTGTGCCTGCATACACAGAGCAGTTGTTTCCCCAGAGGCTGCACGCTCAGTGTTGATGGGTTTGGGCAGTTCTTTGGCCAGTCTTTGTTTTAGGAACCGTTCCAGTGTTGCTTTTCCCCCAGCAGCTCTGCTGTCCCTTTGCCTAAAGTTCATTAGTGGACTGTTTCATCAAAATATCTCCGGGACACTTAAGTGGATCCACTTGAGTTCTGGGATAGGGCTGTTTCCTCCTTTAGGGGGAATGTTGGTTCTGTTTTCCCCTTGAGACAGCAGTTTGTTGCCTTCAAGCAGCGCTGCCTGAGGTTGGAGTTGTGTGTCTGATGGTCTGGCAGGATCTGGGCTCTTGCAGGATGGTACTTTTTGTTTCATGCCTTGGTGTGGCGTGCTAAATCACAAAGGAATAAATACAACTTGTTCATGTCTGGAGCTGTGCTTTTCTGTGCTGAACAAGAATCTATCTTTAGATTTCTCGCAGAAAATCTTTTATCTGTTCAAGTTATTTTTAGAAGGCAGCTGTTAAGCTCTTGGTGGTGTCAGCCAACCCCAAAGTGGCTGGATTTCCCCTTAAATAAACTTGGTGTGATGACAACGAAATCACTAGTATTATTCTTTCCAAAATAAATCAATAAACTCCTTTTTTTAAGTACTCTTGTATTTCATGTATAAGTGTTAGCATCGTCAGGTTACTGGTATTCCTCTGTTAGCAGGTGTCCTCAAGAATTGATAGAAATTAATCCCTTATTTGACATAAATGATGGAAATGCTGACTTGGAAAGGTGCAGCTGGGGAGGAGCTCTGGGTCTGTGAAGTCACTCCAGGCTGGTTTTTGGGGAGGGGGGTTCCACTCCTGCACCTGGGGCAGTGCCTTCCCCAGGAGGAGGCTGCTTTGTGCCCACTCCCTGAGGACGGGGGGTGTTGTGGGGCTGCTCGGGGTTGGGGAGCAGAGCTGACGCAGGAGATGGGATTTGACGTTGATAGTGGCACAGAGGCTTCTCCTCAGCCCGAGTAATGAGCTTCCCTGGGAAGCAAAACCCCTCTAAGCAATAAACCACAGTACAGAGGCTGAAAGTCATTATTAAATCTCACTGTATGCTCAAAATAACATTCTGGCACATCACAGATTGTGCTGTTATCTTCTGTTGATGGTTATTTGCAAGGACTGATGATTTCTTGACAGCTGCCTTCCACTTCACATTATCGTAACATCCACAATGTGTTTTAGTAAAACTCAAACCTCTCCCTGCCCAATCCCTATCTTGTGCTGGGTTCTGCACCTCTGTGTTCTTTATACCCTGTGGGCACTGTGTGTTGCACAGCTTGACCTATGCAGTAATTTAGGAGCTGTCAGCCTCTCCTGTACTCTGTTATTCCCAAATTGTTCTAATTTGTTCTCTTAAGAATACTTACATACTTACTGCTTACTGCTGCTGGGTTTGAGTTGGGCCTGAGAGGTAGGTGAGCAAAATTAGTGTCTGAAAAGGAGAGAGCACAGACCGTTTTGCATGTTCAGTCTCTGGGCTCGTTCCTCACCAGAGCAGTTGTGGCAGGAGAGGGTGAGGTAAGGCCTGAGGTGCTGGAACTCGGTCGTGTGACGCTGCTGAATATCTTCCATTAAAGCCTTTCTCTTCATTTTCTATTTTTCTATTTCTATTTCAGTTTTTTAGGCAGACTAAATAAAACCTCAGACCTAGGAAATCAAACTACAAAGCTGATGAGTATTTCTTTCTGCTCGTTTTGGTGGAGAAATGGTTCTGTTCCAGAGTTTCTTCTGTTACAGCTGGAAACGATGGCTTAGGGTGGAAAATCAAGAATTGACTGGGCATAAACTGGGCTTTGTTCAGGTCAGCAGGGAATGGTGAAATCGTGGTTGGAGTTGGGTACAGCCTGTGCCATGGGCTGCTGCCCTCTGCTCCCCCCCTGCCCTCCAGGAATAACCTCTCTCCCAGAGGTGGAGAAGCCTGGCTGGGTTTGGAGAGACAGAGTGAAGCTGAGTCGAATAATCTGTTTTTCCAGCTTTCTTGTTCACCTCACTGTATGAAAAGGTGAAAGTAAATTGAAGATTTGATGGGCAGATATGCACATCTCTCAGTCTTGTCACAGGAAAATCAAGGGATGGAACTAGGTGTGGAGGTAGAGCAGTTTGTGTTCTCTGTGCTGATGGGATGTGGTGGGACACCTTTAAGGTGTCACCTCTGCCATAAAAGGCTGATGTCCGAGGCCAGTGAGCCTCGCTGAGAAGCCTCGGGGACTTTGCCTTACCTGCCCAAGCCCTTCCCTCCCCAGGTGGTCACAGGGGCTGTGCCGTGTGTCTGTTGTGGTTCTGCAGTTGCCTGGTTTGATCCCTCTGATTTGCAGACTTGCACAAACTCCAGTTGCCTCCGTGCCGTGACAGAAAGGGAATGCCTGTGCTCCAGGCCTGGCAAATCCTGCCAGCGTTAGCAGAACACACAGTCCAGGCACTCTGGGCAGCTGAGTTTAGAACAACTTAAAGGTTAATGAGCCTCTGACGGGGAGTGTGACTGGTAGAGCCCGACCTGTTGATGCTGCAGAGGAGAAACACTGGCAGCACTGGAACTATTTCCTTAAATTTCCTGTGTGGACAGCGCTGCTGATGCCGTGACCCGGCTGTGGCTGGAGGAGTCGGTCCTGGGGACACGAGGGTTGTGTTCCCAGAGCTGTCATCTTGCCTTGCCCCTGTCCCTGGCTTCATTGGGTTGTTGGGTGGTGCTGCTGCTGTGCTGGGTCCAGTGACCTCTGTCCCCTTCTCTGTTGCAGTGAATCTGAGATCCTGCACCACGACAAGCAGTACGAGCCTTTTTACTCCTCCTTCGTTGCACTTTCCACACACTACATCACTACTGTGTGTGGTCTCAGTAAGTGTTCCTTTGCTTCTCTTGCTCCTGTGTAATGACTGGGTGCAGTAAAAGTAAATCAGAACTGTTGATTTTTGTATTTGTTTTTTGCCCTCTTGCTGAATCAGAGTTTAGGGCCAGCATTGCTGGCTTTTGTACCACAAAATGTCAGCTCTGATGGAAAGGGAAGCTTGCTGATGGGAGTATTTGGCCACCAACTACTGGACAGCATTACCTTTTTGGCTGCTTATTCATTGACCTGATTTAATTTTTGGTCAGGGGTTTAAATCAGTTTTCAGGATTTTTAGATTATCCTTCAGCAGTTAGAGCACTGCTGTCCCTGGAAATGTCCAAGGCCGAGTTGGCTGAGGCTCGGAGCAACCTGATCTGATGGAAGGTGCTTCTGGCCATGGCAGGGGGTGGGACTGGATGGGATTTAAGGTCCCTTCCAACCCAAACCATTCAGGGCTTCTGTAGTTACATTACTGCGTTGGAGTTAATGATCAAAACATTGTGACTCAAAATATTTTCTGTTATTTTGGCTGACAATTTAGCAATTTCAACAAAAAAATGGGCTTTGTGAACTTGTTTCATGTTCTTCAGAGCTTCTGTCATCATTAAATAATGTTGCTGGGGAAACTGTTTTATCTGTCTGAATTCCCGTCTGGCAGAAGGAATTATCCTCACTTTGCTGACATTTCTTGGGTTACATTGTAATGAGGCTGAGTTTGTATTGCATCTGTGTTAGGCAGGATAGATTGTGTACCCACACTGCAGAGCATCCTGCTTTATTGACAGCACTGGGAGCTTATTACACTGGACTGTTTTAAAACTTGCTCTGAGTACAAAGACCTGTTTTTTTCAGTACCAAGAAACCAGTTGCAATCAGTGGCAGCTGCCTGTAAAGTCCTGATTGAATTCTCCCTGCTGCGGCTTGAGAACCCAGACGAAGCATGTGCTGTTTCACAGGTGAGCACAGGTTTGGACCTCCTGGGCCAGTCTCAGTGTGAAATTGGACTTTGGGCTGTAATTCTGAAATAATCTGCTCTAACGTTCAGTGCATAAAGCAAAATTAATGAAGCTCTTAAAATATTTAGAGTTGCACTTTGGTAGATACTGATTCCTGCTGAATCTTCCCTCTGCATTCTGTAGTCAGAATCAAAGCGTGCTCACAACTCGAAATGAAGGTGACCTGAAGCCTTGGTTAATTCTGTTCCAGTTTCCTACTCTCTGGTTTGATTTTGTGCAACAACCCAGATCACAGCTATTTGCTGGGTTCTTAAAGATGTTTTCTTGCCTGCTTGTATTTCTGTCTTGTGGGAAAGCTTAAATCTGAAAGAGGGAAGGCCTGTGAGGAGTGTTCCCATGATGTAGTGTGTTGTAGCAGAGAGAGCTTTTCCAGGTGTTTTCCATGAGAAGCACAGGCAGTGTCAGTGACCTGCATTACCTGCAGTCAGGGATGTCATGGTCCTGGGGGGACATCAGAGTGGCTCAGAGCTGTTTCAGTGGTCTCATCTGCTGAAGTTGCATTACTCTCAATCCATCTGCTTAGAGTAAACAATACGGAGGAGTGGTGGCAATCAAGAGAGTTTGAATGGTACTTGATGTCTTTGTTTTCTGTAGAAAAACCTCATTCTGCTGATCAAGGGGCTGTGCACGGGCTGCAGCCGCCTGGACCGGACGGAAATCATCACCTTCACAGCGATGATGAAATCAGCCAAGCTGCCTCAGACTGTCAAAACCCTCTCTGATGGTAGGGAGGGGGCTTCAGCTGTGTGTGTTTCTCTGCAGCACTGGAGTTAGGCACAGAAAATCTGGGGTTTGCTGTCTGCAATGGGGGTTTGTTGTTTTCCCTGCAGTTGAGGACCAGAAGGAATTGGCCTCCCCGGTGAGCCCGGAGCTGAGACAGAAGGAAGTGCAGATGAACTTCCTCAACCAACTGACATCAGTCTTTAACCCCAGAGTCTCGTCATCACCATCAATCACAACAGAGACACAGGTGAAAAACTCCTAAAACAGAAAGAGTCTGAATTTCAGCATTAATAACCCAGGTCAGGGAAGGACAGAGGGCTGGCTCTAAGTGGTACTTCTTAATACAAATGTAAAAAGAACCTTTCTTAAATATGTAAATCCTACTTGCATGTGATAAATGGCAAACATCCAAATACTGTTTGTGCTGTATTGGCAATACTGGATTTGTTTCCTCATGGAAGGCAACGTTCAGTGACATCCATGGCTGTTTGGAGTCGTGCTGCTGATAGACCTCGCTTCTGTGCAGAGACTTACAGAAATACTGTGTGGTTTTAGTGCCTTCATAGTATATTGAGTGTGTGCTTGCTCTAGGTGGAAGGAGAGAGCGAGGATCAAGGTGCCACAGATCAAACCTCTGCAACAAAGACCAAGAGCATATTCATTGCTCAGAATGTGGCCAGCCTGCAAGAACTTGGTGAGAATCAGTTTTCTGATTGGGGCCAAAAAAGTACTGGAAAAATCTTTGTCCAGTGTTACATCTCACAGGCCTGAGTGGGAAGAAACTCTGTGACCTGAAGGGTTCTCTGGGTTGCCTGGTGATTGCCAAGGGGGGTTGTGGCTGGAATGAAGTTGTCATTGCAGAGACAAGCTCGGGGTATTTGTGTTTGGAGGGGTAAATAAGGTGGACAATATGAAATACCTTATGGGATGGATTACTGAGCACATGTGGATAAGAATCACAGGATTGTTAGGTTGGAAAAGACCTTTAGGATCATCAAGTCCCACCAGTTGGGCCTGGTGTGCCCTGTAACGTGGACACAGAGCTTTGTGACACCCGTTACAAGTGCAGGCTGGAAGCTTCAGCAGCTGGTGTTGTAAAGCAGTCTTTATCCTATTGCCTCATCTCTGATGGCATTTTCTCACCACCAAGAGCAATTAAGTCAATTATTGAGCACCGTTAGGGCTGAAGCAGTGACACAGCCCTGCTGCTGTGATTGGCAGGTGGCTCCGAGAAGCTGCTGCGCGTGTGCCTGAACCTGCCGTACTTCCTGCGCTACATCAACCGCTTCCAGGACGCCGTGTCCACCAACTCCTTCTTCATCATGCCCGCCACGGTGGCCGACGCCATGGCCGTGCGCAATGGGTCAGTGCCACCCCTGCTTGGGGCACCTCCGTGTGCCTGGGGGAGGTGGTCGTGCTGGTGGGGCAGCGCTCTCTGGCCTGTCCTCACCGTGTGTCCTGGCCGCAGGTTCCACTCGCTGGTCATCGACGTGACCATGGCTCTGGATACTCTGTCCCTGCCCGTGCTGGAGCCCCTGACGCCCACACGTCTCCAGGACGTGACTGTTCTTGCTCTCAGCTGTCTCTATGCAGGTGAGTGGATCTCCAGTAGTTTTTTGGAGCTTTTTGCTCCGCTTTGTTACCTGCACGTTGGAGGCTCAGCCCACAAATAGCCTTTATTTCTCATGAATTTGAAGCTCTGCAGCACAGTGTGGTGATCGGGTTAATATTGAAATTGTTACTGATTCTGCCCCTGTTACTGTCAGTATCTAAGAAAAAGACTGAGTGACTCAACATCTTCTTAACAGCCTGTAATTTCTGCTCTTTCTTTTTGTATTCAGAGCATAATATATTTTTACTTTGTGCTTCAGCTTAATTTGTTATAGCCCCAAATCAGCCTTGTTTCCCAGGAGTGGTTGAAGCACACCAAAATCCTGAGTGTTTAATTGGTATGGGGGAGACTTTAAGGAGATGTGACACTTGAGTATGAAGATTGTCTTAAAAATGGTATTGAATTACATGGTGAAACATTACCTCCTTTAACTGCTCCCATGTGTTTCTGTAGGATAAAACTTCACTCTTTTGAGGATACTAAAGATTTTTTCATCTTTCACTGTAATATTGAGCATTCCCTGCTCCATCAAGTTGATGGACGCGTTCAGTACCGCTTCTCATAGTGTGCTAAATAGGAACATTTTGTCCCAAGACTGGCTCTTCCTAAGCATGTCCCCTGCACTTGTTCTCCCTGAGGTGTGAGCGTGGCCACCTGCATGGCCATCCTGCACGTGGGCAGCACCCAACAGGTACGAACCGGGTCAACGAGCTCCAAAGAAGAAGATTATGAAAATGCTGCTGCTACTATTGTACAGAAATGTGTAAGTGAATGACAGAGTGTTCATTGTTTTCCTCCTCAGCAAGCAAAGAGCACAGAATTTGTATTTATTTGCATTGCAGTACACGCCTATGATTTTGGGACAGTAGCCTTGCTGATAAAGGAGTTAAAGGGGTGGCTAATTGTAGAGGGTAAAATACAATTGCATTTCAAGTTTTTGTTTTTATTGCTGTCTGATGGGGTGCTTTACCATGGTTTTGGCTTTATTTGCAGCTTGAAATCTATGAAATGATTGGACAAGCAATCAGCAATTCACGCCGTGCAGGGGGTGAGGTAAGATTTCCATCTCAGGAAGCTTTTTCACTCTTTTTGTGCTGGTGTACTTTGGCATTTGGGTTGACGGTGTTTTGTCTTTTTGGTGCTTTTTTCTTCCCCCTTCCCCTTGACTTTTGGCACGATAGCATTATCAGAACTTCCAGCTGCTCGGGGCTTGGTGTTTGCTGAACAGCCTGTTCCTCATCTTGAACCTCAGCCCCACGGCCTTGGCTGATAAGGGGAAGGAGAAGGATCCCTTGGCTGCTCTTCGCGTCAGAGACATCATTGCTCGCACTAAGGAGGGCGTGGGGTCTCCCAAACTGGGACCTGGGAAAGGGTATGTGACACCCCTGCAGGAATCATTGTCCAGGGATCTAACCAGGCCCAACAAGCAGCTACTGCAGGGTCTTGCTGGCCTCTTGAAATTTTATCTCTATTTGCAATTCACGTCCTGAGTCTTGGAAAGAAGAGAAGTTGTTGTCTTCAGTTTAGCAAAGCAGTCACTTTATTTAATATTTATTTATTTATTATTTTCCCCCTGAAATGACATTCTGTCCTTTCTGCTTCTGCAGGCATCAAGGGTTTGGGGTGCTGTCAGTGGTGCTGGCAAATCATGCCATCAAATTGCTGTCATCTCTTTTCCAAGATCTGCAAGTGGAGGCATTGCACAAGGTATGCAGGTAGCACAGACATTGTCCTGAGACATTCTGCCTTTTCTTTGAATTCTCCCACCAATTTCTCTTTCTTCCTACTCAGTTTGAAATTCTGTTCTCTGTTCAGGGCTGGGAGAGCGACGGCCCACCAGCAGTGCTGGATATCATGGCTCAGAGCACATCCATCCAGAGGATTCAGCGGCTCATAGACTCTGTGCCACTCACTAATTTGCTGCTGACTCTGCTCTCTACTTCCTACAGAAAGGTAGGAACTGGCACACAGCTAGAGAACTTCTGGAGCTGAGCCACTCCAGATTGTCATCACTTTACAAACTGGGGCTGTGCTGAGAACATACAATTCTTCTTTCAGAAGTTGTCAGCCAGGGCCTCTCTCTTTCCTCTTTTCAGAGATGTAAATTTGACAAACTTGTGCTAATGAAAATGCACTTTTTTTGTAAGTTCGGTGGTATTTGTGATTTTAGTGGGAAGATGAAAAGGCTGCATTGATAACCAATGCTTTTATATTAGAACTGTTACTTCAAGTGTTGCTTACAAGCTTGGCATAGATGGTTTATTTTCAATCATCCTGTGTAATTTTTAGTACAACTTAAGCCTTGAAAAACTGTTAATAAACTAGTTGAGACAAATTTGCTAGAAGAAAATTGAAAGGCATGAGGAAGTTACTCTTATTTTCAAATTATTATCTTCCATAATCATAACATTTTCCTTGTTGTGCTGTTCTTTAGGCCTGTGTCCTGCAGCGCCAGAGGAAGGGCTCCATGAGCAGCGATGCCAGTGCCTCCACTGACTCCAACACTTACTACGAGGATGATTTTAGCAGCACTGAGGAGGACAGCAGCCAAGGTAATAGAGTTTGTGGCAACTCGGGATTTTACACTGCTTTTCACATTTAATGGAAACCTGACTGCTGTGCTGTTGCCTTCTCAGACTGTGTGACTTGCAACACAGAAAATACACAGCAGTTCGTGAGGTCTGTGTGGCAGAAGTAGTGCTGACTGCCCTCTTTGTGTAAATTGAAGCCTGAGTGGCTGGGATTTGGCAGTATTTGCTTAAGAAGAGAATGGAAATAATTTCTTTGTGTAAATTTCTGCTGGACCTCTGTGAAAGGGCTTTGCCTTGTGATTTGGAAAGAAGAAAGGAAGATAACAGACACCTTAACTCTGCTCACTGAAATTCTGTTTTAGGCCTTTTTCAGGCTGGGTAGTTTTGTCAGCTATTTGCTTTTAACAGTGTGGGTTTGTTTTTCCTGCCCTGTGTGCTAGATGACGACAGTGAACCAATCCTGGGGCAATGGTTTGAAGAGACAATCTCTCCCAGCAAGGAGAAAGTGTCCCCACCACCGCTGCCTCCGCCCCCTCCTCTGGAGAGCTCGCCAAGGGTGAAGAGCCCCAACAAGCAGAGTGCTGGGGAGAACGGGAACATCCTGGCCAGCCGCAAGGATCCCGAGCTGGTACGGCCGGAGCTCGGTCCTGGGGAGCTCTGGGGGCTCGGGGCAGGCACTGCTGGGCTGTGGCACCGTGCTCCTGCCAGGGACAGCTGTGCAAGCAGCCTCCACAGGGAATGCCAGGTGGTTCTGGTGCACTGCTCAGGGGGAATCAGGGAGTGTCCTGGCTGTGGAGAAGGGTGTTTTCTCTCCCCTCCTGTCAGGTGGAATGTCTCAGGATTTGTTGCTGCCGGGGAAGCAGAGGCTGGAGATTGTATCTGTTTGGGTTACAGAGGGAGAGGGAGAATGGGGGCAGAGCTGTAAGTGAAGAGACTTGCTGACAGAATGCTTTTAGCTCCAACTCCGTTGGGTAAAGACAAAAATAAATACTGCAGGAGAGAAATTGGAGGCCTCCAACCTTCTCAGAGAGTTCTGGAATCAGTCCTGGCCCAGACCACAGTGCAGGGAGCTGCATTGCCATGAGTGCATCTTTCCTCTGCTGCAGGGAGGGGAGGTTTAAGGGCCTTGATTTATTTTGCTGGTGGTTTAGTTTTTGTTTAATGTTGTCCCTCTGCTTTTGTTGCTTCTATAGTGTGTTTCTCTTTTCTTTTCAGTTTTTGAGCCTAGCTTCAAACATTTTGAACTTTATCACTTCTTCTATGCTGAACTCCAGGAATAACTTCATCCGCAACTACCTGAGCGTGTCCCTGTCGGAGCAGCACATGGCCACGCTGGCAAGCATCATCAAGGAGGTGGACAAGGATGGCCTGAAGGGTGAGTGAGCACAACCTCTCTGGTAGAGCTGAGCAGCTCAGAGGTGTCTCTTTTTTTTAGTTTCATGTCGAAGTTTTCAGTACTGGGGAGCAAAGGTAGTAAGTGGCTCTCGATCCCTGTCTTCCAGGCACGTCAGATGAGGAGTTTGCTGCTGCTCTGTATCACTTCAACCATTCCTTGGTGACCTCAGATCTTCAGTCCCCTGCCCTGCAGGTGAGCTAGGATTGAATGCATAAATAAAATGAAGAAGTGTTGGTGTCTGTTCATGCCTCCATACAGGTTCTCCGGACCTTGAGTAGTGTGTTGGTTGTTCCATTTGGCCCTGAGTATATTCTGCAAAAAGAGCTCGAAATATTTTGAGTCCTGTGATTTGAATGACCTTTGCAGTCATCCAGCGCAAAACATCCTGCACAGTGTAAACTCAAAATCTAGAGTTCAGACTAATCCATTGAACTTTGAAGGCGATGAAGGCTGAGAGGAAAATGAGTTTGTGTATTTTGTCTTGGAGAGCTGCCTCTGTCTATGAGTTTATCAAGAGACTTTCCTACAGATTTGCTCTGCTGTCAGGACTGATGCCAAAAGGCCTTGGAATTCTCTCAGGAGAGAATCAAACTAATCCTTTTGCTTTCATGTCTTAACTTTGTAGCCTCTAGGTTTCTTTGCTGGGTCATGGGCCGACCTGACTTAACACTGTCATGGAGGTTACAAACCCTCTTCACCCATCACTGAATTCAGTCCCTGTGCTTTGTTGACTGCTTCTTACTGTATTTAAAACACTCTGTTGTTTGTTAATTTTTAAAAGCAGTTGGACTTTTCAGCGATCTGCCTTTTTACTGTATGTGGAAAGAAGCAGATATTACTGTGACTGTTAAAGAGCTCTTCTTCCAAATTCACAGATGCCGAACAGAGTAGCATAACCTCTCCTGCTCTGATATTGCAATGAATGAGAAAATGTCATTTTATCTGCATTGATATTAAGATTTTGTTGTCTTTAGAGGGCAAAGTGACAGCATTGAGTGTCCCTCAGTAGCTCTGCCCTGTATCAGACAGGAGAGGCATTGCTGTGTGAGCAGAGCTGAGAGCCCTGCTATTTATTGTCATCTGTATGCTCAGATCATACTTTTAGTTACTTAAAGCATCCGACAGGACTTGCCTCTTTCCAACAAGCCCCTGTTTGTTCCAGAACACACTTCTCCAGCAGCTGGGAGTTGCCCCTTTCTCTGAAGGTCCGTGGCCTCTCTACATCCACCCTCAAAGTTTGTCGGTGCTGTCCCGATTGCTCCTGATTTGGCAGCACAAAGCCACTGCCCAGGGAGATCCTGACGTTCCAGAATGCCTTAAAGTCTGGGAAAGGTGAGATCATTTTATGTTAAGCTGAAAATCAGTCATCTCTTACCTCTCTCATTTCCTGTCAAGTGAAAATTCTCTGGGCCCAGCATTCCAAATGTGTGTTTTCCCTGGTCTGGGGTCTGTGTGGTGCTGGGAGGAGCAGGGGCTCAGTCTGCTGTGCTGTGGAATCCTTCACCCAGAGCCCAGGAAATGAGACCTGCAGTCAGGAGTTGGCTGGGAGGAGGCTGAATTGCAGCAAGGCTGGCTGTGAAAAGGGAAGGAGAGTGTCTTATCTCAGCAGGTTTCTGCTAGGTCCTGCTAGGATGGTGCCAAGATTGTTCCTCTCTGCCATTACCTGGGTGTGAAAGTCTGATAGGGTTCAGGTGGTTTAAAGCTCTAATGAACAGCCTTTCTCAGGGAACAGGCTTGAATCACCCTTTGTCCATTTGAATGATTGTTCCTATTTTCCATCAAATATATTTGCCACTAATTTAATTTCTGTAGGTTTTACTGCTCACACAGTCTCATTCCAATACATAATGTAGTGAACCATTTCTGAAATTGCCAGTATTAGAACAATAAGCAGAAAAATATAATTAACCTTTAGTTAAAGATATTTTAAAGAGGGATCTAAGAAGAAAACTAAACGTGACAAACTTCTCTCGTGTTGCCAGGTTTGTGGGCACCCTGAAGCAAAATGCCTTGCAGGGAACTCTCCCCAGTGACACAGAAGATCTGAATGTGGAGCATCTCCAGCTGCTGCTGCTCATTTTCCACAACTTCTCGGAGAGGGGCCGCAGATCCATCATGATGCTCTGCATCCAGACCATTGTGGAGCTGACAGCAAACATGGAGACCCAGCAGTGCTCTGTGCCTCTTATCGTGGCACGGCTGCTCTTGGTGTTTGACTACCTGCTCCACCAGTACTCCAAGGCCCCCGTGTACCTGTTTGAACAGGTAAGATCCTGACATCTGGATATTTAACTGGTCACCCAGCAGGAATCTGCAGTGGGCAGTCATTTGGTGTGTTCTGTCCACGACCCTTGTGAGTAAGTCAGTTTTGATGTTGTTACCAAACTTTGGAGTTCCAAGGAGTGATTAATTGTCGTGGCTGGTTCCCAGCAGCAGGTTCAGTTGGAGTGTAAATTCCTGGCGTGGCTGGTGTCTTATTAAATCCTACTAAGGACGGGGTGATGGTCCCACCATAACTATAAAATCTTGAGTACTTGGCTGTTTATTTCACAGATACCTTTTGTACCCCTTCCTTGCTTTAGCATTTCACCATGGAGGTTTTTGGCACTGTTCTCGTTAGCGGGATGAGGTGGTGCTTTGTGCCAGGCTTTTCCAGCTGTGGGAAGCTTGGCCATGGATTTAAATTGCTCGGTCCAGAATAAAAACCATCAGAGAGAGTCCAGGGCTTCCCCCAGAAGTGTGGAATGTTGTGTTTTGAACAGGATTGTTTCTATTTTGCATTTCTTTCTCTACGGGGCGATATTTTCCCCCTACCCCTCAGAGACAAGGATGCCATGGGTGGGTTTTTGTTTGGTGTCTTTAATTCAGGTACAATATAATTTGCTGACTCCACCCATTGGCTGGGTGAGTGGATCCCAGGACAGCAGCAGACGAACGTCTGTCCCACTTTATCATGGCTTTAAAGAAGTGGAAGAAAACTGGACCAAACACTGCTCATCAGGTAAGAAAGAAAATGTAAGGAATTTTTTATTCCAAGATTCGCTTTTGTAAATAAATGGGAACCCTTTCTGTGTCTTGGTCTGGGCAGCTTTTCCTGCTTTTAATGGGCGTAGTTACAATAGGTAAAAATACATCTAATAATGCAAGAATTGTTTTATCAAACAAAATTCAAAGTTGTTCTCATCTAGGAGTATGCAACAAGTAATTAAAAATAAGTATGTGTTTATTTTGCTGGGATTGTAGGAGTAGGAAAACTTTGGCTGCGTGTACCACAGGATATGCACAGTGTCATGGAGCTGGCTTGGGCTCTGGTAGTGGTCCTGAAATGTGGAAGGTTGTGGGGATGGAGGAGAGAACATAACATAACATGGCCTATTTAAACTGCCACTTTGAAGGATGTTTTTTATTCTCACATTCCAGACTCGGCTCCACAGCCCAGGTTCTACTGCATCCTGTCCCCAGAAGCTTCTGAGGATGATCTGAACCGCCTGGATGGCACGGTATGGCACTGCTGGTAGAGACTTCCTGGAGAGCCGTGGGGGTTTGCCAAGTGCCAGGGAAAACAGACAAGAAGGAAAAACTTGATTAAACAGAGGGACCAGCAGTCTTTCACTGAGTGGAGAAAATAAGACAACATGGGATTCCTTTTTACTCCTAGTTGGATGTCAGGGCAGTCACTGTGCAAAGGCTGTGAAGATCTGTTGTAGTACTTGCAGGAGTGCTTGGGATTCAGACAAGGACATGTGGAATTAGAGTTGTTTTCTCATCACTTTACTCCAGGTTCTCCCTGGGTTTTGTTCCCTCACTAAATTTGTTGCCATCAGGGTTATGGTCTCTCTCTCCTGCCTGCTCCTTCTCCCCAGTCTATTCATCCTCAGTGCCAACAGAACCTCTCCCTGACGTTTATTTTGTGTGGTTTTGGGCTGTGGGTATTCTGAATGCTTGAAGAGCTTTGCAAAGCAAGGGTCCTGACTTGTCACCTCCTGCAGGTTTGTGAGGTCCTTTTCTCCAGGGCTACGAAGTACGATGAGCTCTACGCAGCCCTCACCTCGTTACTGGCTGCTGGGTCCCAGTTTGATACTCTCAGGAGGAGGGAGAACAAAAATGTCACTGCTCTGGTAAGACTGTCTTGCTGCCTGTGTTGAGGAATAACAAGTTTTCAAACTTAGTATTTTCAGGAAAAGTGTTTAACCAAAGTATTTTGGACTGTGCTTGGAGTAACGAGGAACTTAAAAATCTCATAAGTAACCATAGTGTTTATGGTGGCTGCACGCTCTTGAGTTTTTAATTCATAGTGTGCTTTAGACTTGCTGTAAACCCATGGTAATTCCAGGAGGTGTGGCTAGAACACGATTAAACAGGAGAAAATTGTATTAATTTTTCCTTTTTCTTTCCTCACTCCCGTGTTGCATATTTTATTGTTTAATATGACAGAAACTCAGTCCAGAATGTGTTCATCTGATTTGGCACATCTGCAGGAGTGTGGAGTCCCTGAGGAGATATTTCAGTGGCTGTAATGATGGAAACTGCAATCTTTCTGTACTAATATTTCCAACTGTTCCTCTGTGTAGGAAGCCTGTGCCCTTCAGTACTACTTCCTGATCCTGTGGCGGATCCTGGGGATTTTGCCTCCCTCCAAAAGCTACATGCACCACTTGGCCATGAACACCCCCGAGATGAGTGACTGTGACCTCCTGCACACCCTGCGCTGGTCGTCCCGCCTGCAGATCCCTTCCTACGTCGTGTGGATCAAGGTAAGACCCCAGCTCCCTGGGGTGTGTGGAGATGGTGACAGCGAGTGTCGGTCTCCTCTGTGCTGACTGCACGTGGAGTTTGTTCTGGGGGAGCTTGGGCCTGTCTTTTCTAAACTGGTTAATTCCAGAGCACCGTTCAAGTGTGATGGGTCTGGGGTTTGGCGTTTGTAGGATCACCTTATCAAGCAGGGCATGAAGGCTGAACATGCTGCTCCCCTCATCGAACTGACCTCCAGCAAGTGCATCTCAGTGAAGTACGACGTGGAAATAGCAGAGGAATACTTTGCTCGACAGGTGAGGTGGTGGGAGTGCAGCTGGACACACGGAACTTCTGCTTCTGTGGAATGATCTGCACTTACTGTTGCATCCCCCTGTATTTTCAGATCTCCTCTTTCTGTGCTGTCGACTGCACAACCATTCTCCAGCTACACGAAGTCCCCAGTTTACAATCCATTTACACCCTTGATGCTGCAATCTCCAAGATCCAGGTTTCTCTAGATGAGCACTTTTCCAAGTTAGCTGCAGAAACTGATCCCCACAAGTCCTCAGAGATAACCAAGAACCTCCTCCCTGCTACGCTGCAGCTCATTGACACTTACGCTACGTTTACCAGGTACAGCCTTTGGGATCTCCAGCAGGAATACAATTTCCTGCTGTGCTTTGGGCTTTCTCTGCACTTTGTGTGTCGTTTTCTTAGAAGTGCCTGGGAGTTTCATAGTCCAGAGTAATTACTTTATGTCCTCTAGAGGGTCCGTTGCTTAAATAGAAGAATAACAAATAGCTTCTCAAGCCATGCATGGGACATTGTTGTTTCTGAGTAGCCTCCTTGTCTGATCTTCCAAGGCTTCCTTGCAAGCTTGCAAAACCCTCTTTTCCTCCAAAGATAAAACCACCCTCTGGGATAGTGCTGCTTAGGGTTATTTTTCTGGGATAATACTGAGGCTGTCAGACCATCAAGAAAGAGAGGGGGGCTAATTCTTACATTAAAAATCTGAATTCTTCTAAACTCTCGTTAGAACCTGCGTAGAAGAAAGCAAAAATAAATCAGCTTTTTCTTTTTGGGCATTTCTCCTGTTAAGTAGCTTAGAGGGGATAAAGCCCAGAACTCCCTTAGTGGTGTAAGATGAAGTGTGGGGCAGAACTTGAGAAGTTTGTGTTTTATCTGTCACTCCATTGACGCTCTTAGTTCTGAGCTGCAGAGCTGACTGCTGAGGTAAATCCTCTCCATCCTGCCTGCAGATCCTACTTGCTGCGGAGCCTCTCGGAGGAGGGTTCCTCGGACAGCAAACCCTCCGAGGAGAAGCTGCGGGGCTACGCCGCTGTCCTGGCCATCGGCTCCGGCCGCTGCAAGTCCAACAGCCTGGGTGAGGGGCAGGGGCAGGGTTCAGGGTGCTCCTCCCTGGAGGTGAATCTTTCCACTATGCTGCCAATACCCAGTTTCTAAGCGATCTCCACCAGTCTGTTCAAACTAGTGAGTTGTGCTGCCAGCAGCACACTGCGAAGTCTCTTCCTTTCAGTACTCTACCAACTGAAACAGTTGGGCAAACCTTGAAAGGATCACTATTTTGTGGGTTCCTCTGGGTTAGTGAAATGCTCTTATAACCATGTTGGAGCTGGTGGCATGGAATAACAAGGGGAGCTATGAAATGTTGGGATGCTGAAGACTGCTGTGAATTAGTATTTGTGCCATGGTTTCTGCAGTTAAAATGAGGTGGAAGAGGCTGGGACGCTCTTAAAAGCTTAGGGATGATTTTGACTTGTAGACCTGTGAGTTTATCCAATGCCTGATTGTTCTGTGTAACTGCAGGTCCAACCCTTGTCCAGAACTTGCCATCAGCTGTGCAGACCCTGTGTGAGTCCTGGAACAACATCCACACCAACGAGTTCCCCAACATCGGCTCATGGGTGAGTCCAGCCTCAGGGACTGCTCTGGTGTGGCTGCAGCTGCAGGAATTGCTGGGAGCAGGGGCCACAGTGTGGCTCTGTCCCCGATCCAGGGCTCTGATGTGTGTGTGTGTGTGTGTGTGTGTGTCCCTCCCCAGCGCAACGCCTTTGCCAACGACACCATCCCTGCAGAGAGCTACATCAGCGCCGTGCAGGCCGCCCACCTGGGCACCCTCTGCAGCCAGAGCCTGCCCCTGGCAGCCTCCCTCAAGCACACCCTGCTGTCCCTGGTCAGGCTCACCGGGGATCTCATCGTGTAAGTCAGGCCTTGTGTGGCTCTGTGTGTTCCCTACACTCTGGGTGCGCTGGTCTGTGTCCTGCAGGGCTGACTTGGTCAGGCTGTGCCCATAGGACTCTTACTGACCTGCTGCTGGTTCTGAACTAAACCTTCCAGTTCACAGTTCCAAATACTAAATGAATGGCAGTCTTTCTGTCTTCACGTGAGATCTCCAAAAGTCAAGCTCCCTGAGAGAAACCTTTTTGTCAAATAAGGACTTGAAGAAACTGGGATATAAACTGATACAATATGGATCTAATTAATTCGTTTGTGTTTGTTATCATTCACTTGTGTGAAGTTTTTAATGTGTAAGGAAAAGTGAAATGCCATTTTTTTTTCAGGGACTTAATCTAAAATACTCTGAAACCAAGAAGTAGTTGTTGACACTTCAGACAAGCTCCAAAGCCACAATATGTGACAGTGGGACTGTCTAGGCAGATGTTGTAACTCTGTATATGCAAAAGTAACACATAGAATTTTCCAAAGGGTGACTGTTTTTCTGAAGGGGAAAACGGCTGGGCCAAGGGTATTTATCCCACTGTTCTAACAATGGTTTCATCACTGACTTGCATCCAGAGTTGTGCCTCACTTAATGTGAATTCTGGTTTCCAGTAGGGACATTCTGGGATACGTCACACTGAGAACTAACTCGTGTCCTTTTCTTTTCAAGCTGGTCAGATGATCTGAACCCACCCCAGGTGATTCATTCCCTGCTGCCCCTCCTTCTGGAGACCAGCACAGAGAGTGTGGCAGAAATCAGCAGCAACTCCCTGGAAAGGATCTTGGGCCCTGCGGAGTCCGATGAGTTCCTGGCACGTGTTTATGAGAAGTTGATCACAGGGTGCTATAACATCCTGGCCCATCACTCTGACCCAAACAGGTAACAAAGCTGCGTGCAAAGATTGGCTGCAGCAGTGTCTGGAACAGAAAAAATCAGACTATTTTTATCTGTTGAAAGCTTCTCTCCTTATATACTATAAATATGAGGTATTTTATTCACATTACCAGAATTGTGGAGTGGGGGTGAGAGTAACAGAGAATGGGGAGGAGTAACACTAGAAGAGACTTAGAGTGTAAAAAGAGCAGATCTTTATAGGAATTTGTGTGTGAGGTGTCTGAAAGGTCTGCATTATTCTCGAGTTCTGACTGGGACTTCCCTCAGAGCATCATGTGTCCCTTTGTTCTGAACTTGGTGGATTTACTGGTGATTATGTAAAGTTGTTCATCAATTGTTTTTCTCCTGTCTCTTGGAAGAAGAGCTCTTTCATTTGGTGGAAAATTCACTTCTGGGCTCTCAGAACTGTTGTGATTGTTGAAATTGTTTCTGTATGTTCATATTTGATTTTCATGTATTTGATCCTTATCTCATTCCTCTTCTAATCCTCAGTGGCCTGGATGAGTCCATCTTGGAGGAATGTTTGCAGCATCTGGAGAAACAGCTGGAGAGCAGCCAGGCCAGAAAAGCCATGGAGGAATTCTTTTCAGAAAGGTGAAGTCACTGTGGAAGTTGTAGCACAAGGACTTCATTTCTCATCCTTTTTCTGTTAGCTTGTCACTGCAGACACCAAGGTGATGTTAATGCCAGTGTGCAGGAAAATGCAGACTGTAAAGCCAGGATATCCTCCAGGCAGTGCAGGAGAGTGGGAACAGACTCTGGGGGGGAGAGGACCTGGATCTTGGTCCAAATCAAATACTCAGCAAGTCCTCACAGCGATGATCAGTGGGGAATCTTGCAAGATGATTGTTCTGTCAGAGCAGGTTTCTGAGAGATACTGCTCCATAAGGCACTTACAGACCAAGCTGCAAAATCCCAAATTCTCTCAGTGCTTCTGTGGGGCCACAGGTTGAAAGTTTTAAGGGTGGAGGTAGGGGGTTGGCCTGACTTCAAATCAGGAGGACAAATTGTGCTGGCAGCAGCCTGGAACATCTGTGATGGGAACAGCCTAGCACAAGCTGAGTGTGAGGTCAAGGAGAGGAAAGGCTCTCTCCATCAGAAAGCTGACCATTGCCTGCTTTTTCTCTCTACTTGTTCAACAGTTCAGAATGAAAGCAGCCTACTGGCTGTACATTGTTAGTATGGAAGGGAAAGATGGGCAAGAAAATCTTGACTTTTGGTTTGGAAACCAGTTCAGGCCCTTTTGTGACTCAATACTTGGAGAACACTGAAATGCTACTGAGGAGCCATTTATGAGTTTTGACCTGAGCTGGGTTTGCTGTTTGGCTGAAAGTAGTTTCTGTGGTTTGGCTGCTGAGCAGGGTTAACACAAACTCCAGCCAGTGTGAAACATGAGGGCAGAGACAAGTGCAGGCAGTGGAAAAGGGGAATGGGCTGCCTTTCACAAAGCTGATTTAATTCCCCTCTCTGTACAGTGGAGAACTGGTGCAGATCATGATGGCGACGGCCAACGAGAACCTCTCGGCCAAGTTCTGTAACAGGGTGCTGAAATTCTTCACCAAGCTCTTCCAGCTGAGTAAGTGCTGCTGGGATCTCCTCCCTCCTGCCTTTCCCACTTCACACTCTTCGTGTGTTGTTTGAGATGGGGAGGAAAGCTGTGGGAGGGAGTGGGGTCACAGCTCCACGCTTTCAAGGAAAGCCATTTTCACACGTGTTCCTTGGAGCATCTGTCACTGACAGTCACTTTCCCCCCAGCTGAGAAGAGCCCCAACCCCAGCCTGCTGCGCCTCTGCGGCTCCCTGGCTCAGCTGGCCTGTGTGGAGCCCGTGAGGCTGCAGGCCTGGCTGACCAGGATGACCATGTCCCCACCCAAGGACTCGGACCAGCTGGACGTGGTGCAGGAGAACAGGCAGCTGCTGCAGCTCCTGACCACTTACATTGTTCGGGAGAACAGGTAAAGCACAGCCTTGGTCTTGTCTGGGGTGTGCTGTTCTTGAGAGGTGAGAATTTCATGTGAGGTGCTGCTGGCTCTTTGTGGTACCTGTGTGAAACTGTCCTCTCTTTGCTCAGCCAAGTGGGGGAAGGCGTGTGCACCGTTCTGCTCAGCACCCTGATACCAATGGCAACGGAGATGCTGGCCAATGGCGATGGCACGGGCTTTCCTGAGCTGATGGTCGTCATGGCAACTTTGGCCAGTGCAGGACAAGGGGCAGGACACCTCCAGCTTCATGGTGCTGCTGTGGACTGGCTGGGCAGATGGTAAGAGTGAACTCTGTACTGCTGATGCTTCGTTTGTCGGGTGTTTGTTATTTCTTTCCTGGTTTTTGGGGGACAGAAATTTGTGTTTGGAGCTACTCCCTTCTCTCTTAGTTTACTGTTTGTTGTTTGGACGATAAAGTGTCTGAGGGAGGCTGATCTGTGTCCATCTATTCCAAACAATCACGTTTTTTCTTTCTTTTCTACTCTGGATGGTTTAATTACTGTATTTATATGTTCCCCGTTGTTAATCTAAAGCAAACTGAATGCTTGAAGCTGCTGGTCAGGACTGAGTTTATCCTTCCCAAAGGCTGTCAGCTGGAATGAGGGGTTTTGGGCTTCCCATCCCTGGAAGTGTCCAAGGCCAGGCTGGACAGGGCTTGGAGCAACCTGGGATAGTGGAAGGTGTCTCTCCCCACGGCTGGGGATGGCATGAGATGGGCTTTAGGATCCCTTCCACCCCAAACTGTTCAGGGATTCTGTAGTAATTCCCAGTTTTGTGTTGCAGCAAGAAATACCTGTCTCAAAAGAACGTGGTAGAAAAAATGAATGCCAACGTCATGCAAGGGAAGGTAAGACTTGTGCTGGTGCTTCACTTACAGGAGTGAATCCCAGGCACGAGTTCAGCTGTCCTGGTTTGGTTTCAGGGTGGGAATTCTAAAGCCCTTTGGCCGGGGGGACTGTCCTGTTTGCGTGCCCTGTAGCAGCTCCTGTGGGATGCGAGCGTTGCCTCTGATTTCCCTTCCCTTCTGCTCCCCAGCACGTGACCATCCTGGAGTGCACGTGCCACATCGTGTCCTACCTGGCCGATGTCACCAACGCCCTGGGCCAGAGCAGCGGGCAGGGCCCCAGCCACCTGTCTGTGGATGGCGAGGAGAGGGCCATCGAGGTGGACTCGGACTGGGTGGAGGAGCTGGCGGTGGAGGAGGAGGACTCTCAGGCTGAGGACTCGGTAGGCAACGGGCACAGGGAGTGCTGCAAAGGACAGGAGGGTTTATTTTTACACCTTCCAAACCATTCAGTGTATAAATGGAGATTTTGCTGTTTATTCCTGATGTGAGAGTGAGTGAGGAACCCTACTTGTCAGGTCTGGAGGAGAGGATCTGGCATTCCTGCCTAGATCTGTTGACTTTGTGATGTTAACAAAAGTTAATTTGTTTTTTTAAATTAAAAAAAGGAAGAAATGGAGTAAAATGGGTTTGTGCCTTGCTGGTTGGTGTGTCAATTACTGGTTTTTGTATCGGCAAGCAACTTAGTTAAAAGTTTTAACTGCTACTGGGCGGTGAAAGAAAAGCTGTTAGAATGTGTTCTTTAAATTTTTTGTATCAATATTTTTGTTACTGTTTCTTTTTCTTGTTAACCATTTCATGTTACTACAATGTGTCACCATCTTCTCTCCGTGTGGTTTGATTCCAGCTTTCTCCTTTTAGCTCAGTGTTGCTAATACTTGCTATTCCTAAAATGCACATTTGGGGAGTTTATTCTGTACATGTACTTCACTGTAGCTGCAGTTATGACACCTTCCTAAAACAATTTTCTTCTGGATAGGATGAAGATTCTCTCTGTAATAAGCTCTGTACCTTCACCATCACACAGAAAGAATTCATGAATCAACACTGGTAAGAATCTCAAGCTTGTGTTCAGAGTTTCAGCCTGGTATTTCTGGCCATTGGGGAGGAAACCAGTTTGTGAGCCTCAAGGCACTGCCTTTCAAAACTCACCTGGCTTATTTTGGGCAGGTACCACTGTCATACTTGCAAGATGGTTGATGGGGTTGGTGTTTGCACAGTTTGTGCTAAAGTTTGTCACAAGGATCATGAGATTTCTTACGCCAAGTACGGATCCTTCTTCTGTGACTGTGGAGCCAAGGAGGATGGCAGCTGCCTGGTAAATTCTTTATGTCTTCAGATTTTCAAGTTCTTTGCAATTTTCTGTTCTGCAGTAAGTTATGTCAGGATTTGAGTTCGCAGGAGTGCTAAGACTTGAAGGCTTTGACTTTATAATGAATCCTTGGAATTTACAGCTGGCCTGGAAATTAATTTTGTTGCACCAAGTAAGATCATTGGCAAATCTGTGTCCTAGTGACTCCTGGGATTCCACCTGCCTTTACAGACTTTGCTGCACAGCGAAGAACACCTTTTCCCATGTTTTCCACTAGCAGCAAACGAAATAATTATATCTTAAATACGAAAATTTTTTAATCCTTGGGTGGAGAGTCACGTGCAGGATGCTATTTCTTTAGAACTGTGCTCTTCTTACTGCTCTCACAATCTGTATTCACTTCATCAGTAGCCAGGTTGAGTCTGGTTTGGGCTTTTAGCATCACTCTGTCATTCCCAGGCGCTGGTGAAGAGAACTCCCAGCAGTGGGATGAGCTCTACCATGAAGGAATCGGCCTTCCAGAGCGAGCCCCGCGTGCCCGAGAGCGTCATCCGCCACGCCAGCACCTCCCCTGCCGAGAAGGCCAAGGTCACCATCAGCGAGGGCAAGGGCCCCGACGAGGAAAAGCCCAAGAAGAGCAGCCTGTGCAGAAACGTGGAGGGCTGTCGAGAGGAACTGCAGTCCCAGGTATCACTGCTAAACAGAGATGGGTTATAACGAGGATCTTGGGCAGGCTGGGTTGGTTATCAGCTGAGTTGTTTGATTTTTGTGATGAGAGTGGTCATAAAGAGGTGTCAGGCTTTAAAAAGCAGTTGATGTGCAGCTCCCATCAGAGGCATCTTGTTCCTCATTTGCCTGATCTGTTTCTTGTAGGCCAACTTCTCCTTTGCCCCCTTGGTGCTGGAGATGCTGAATTTCCTGATGGATGCCATCCAGGTCAACTTCCAGCAAGCGTCAGCCATGGGGAGCAGCAGCCGTGCCCAGCAGGCTCTCAACGAGCTCCACACTTTGGACAAATCGGTAGAAATGACGGATCAGTTGATGGTACGGAACAAAGGAATTAACGGAGCGTGGATGAGGGAGTGGCTTTTAACCAGAGGCATTCCAGTGACACCCTTTGGATGCTTTCCCTGGCTCAGGTCCCGACCCTCGGCTCTCAGGAAGGCGCCTTTGAGAACGTGCGCATGAACTACAGCGGGGACCAGGGCCAGACCATCCGGCAGCTGATCAGCGCGCACGTGCTGCGCCGCGTGGCCATGTGCGTGCTGTCCTCGCCCCACGGCCGCCGCCAGCACCTGGCCGTGAGCCACGAGAAGGGCAAGGTGAGCCCCCGCACAGAGCCCGGGCTCCCCAGGGCACGGGGGCAGCCCTGGAGCAGCTGGGCTCCCGAGGGAATGGGAGAACAGCCCTGGAGCCACTGGGCTCCTGAGGGAAGGGAACGGTGCTGGAGCCGCTGGGCCCTGAGGGAAGGGAATGGTGCTGGAGGTGCTGGGTTCCCAAGGGAAATGGAATAGTCCTGGATCTGCTGGGCTCCCAAGGGAAGTGGANGGAGCTGCTGGGCTCCCGAGGGTAGGGAACAGTGCTGGAGCTGCTGGGTCCTGAGAGAAGGCAACAGTGCTGGAGCTTCTGGGTTCCCAGGGAAATGGAACAGTGCTGGAGGTGCTGGGTTCCCAAGGGAAATGGGACAGTGCTGGATCCCTGGGCTCCCAGGGAAATGGGCCAGTGCTGGATCCCTGGGTTCCCAGGGAAATGGAACAGTGCTGGAGGTGCTGGGTTCCCAGGGAAATGGAACAGTACTGGATCCCTGGGTTCCCAAGGGAAATGGAACAGTGCTGGATCCCTGGGCTCCCAGGGAAATGGAACAGTGCTGGATCCCTGGGTTCCCAAGAGAAATGGAACAGTGCTGAAGGTGCTGGGCTCCCAGGGAAATGGAACAGTGCTGGATCCCTGGGTTCCCAAGAGAAATGGAACAGTGCTGAAGGTGCTGGGCTCCCAGGGAAATGGAACAGTGCTGGATCCCTGGGTTCCCAAGAGAAATGGAACAGTGCTGAAGGTGCTGGGCTCCCAGGGAAATGGAACAGTGCTGGATCCCTGGGTTCCCAAGAGAAATGGAACAGTGCTGGATCCCTGGGCTCCCAGGGAAGATGGAACAGCCCTGTGCAGCAGGCATTGCTGTGGTTTGTTCTGCCTATGCTGCGATCTGGTGTGAAGCATTGCGTAGCTTAGCGGACCCCTCTTGTAGGAAAACCTTTTCAGATAAAACAGTTCCTGCAGCAGGAACAGTGACAACAACTCACTGCCATCTCCCACCTCATGGCAACCACCTGAGAGGAGGCTGGAGTCAGGTGGGGGTCCGTGGCTCAGTGAAAGGACAAGAGGAAATGGCCTTAAGGTGCACCGAGGGAGGTTCAAATTAGTTACTGTAAACACAAATTTGACTGCAAGAGTGGTCAGGCATTGGAATAAGTTTCCCAGAGAGGTGGTGGAATCACCAGCTCTGGAGGTGTTCAAGAAGTGTCTGGACATGGCACTTGGGGATGTGGTTTAGGGGTGATTAAGGTGGTGCTGGGGTGGTGGTTGGACTCAGTGATCTCGTGGACCTCTTCCAGCTGTGATGATTCTGTGGTTCTGATTCTGTAACTGTGGGATCTGGAGTTGAAATGCCTGACTGCCCTCAGTCACAAAGTCGGATAACGGAGTTCATTCTGTGGTTCTGATTCTGTAACTGTGGGATCTGAACTGAAGTGCCTGACTGCCCTCAGTCACAAAGTCGGATAACCCAGTTCATTCTGTGGTTCTGATTCTGTAACTGTGGGATCTGAACTGAAATGCCTGAGTGCCCTCAGTCACAGTCAGATAACTGAGTTCATTCTGTGGTTCTGATTCTGTAACTGTGGGATCTGAACTGAAATGCCTGACTGCCCTCAGTCACAGTCAGATAACCGGGTTCACTCTGTGCTGCAGATCACAGTGCTCCAGCTCTCAGCCCTGCTCAAACAGGCCGACTCCAGCAAAAGGAAGCTGACCCTCACCCGCCTGGCATCCGCGCCCGTGCCCTTCACCGTGCTCAGCCTGACTGGCAATCCCTGCAAGGAGGACTACCTGGCTGTGTGTGGGCTGAAGGCAAGTGCCTGCCAAACCCTTTTCCAGGGAGCTGCAAACATCAGCTCCAAGCCAGCTGGGTTTCTTTCCTCCGAGCAGTTAGCACAGAGCTGCCTCCAAAGTTCTGTCACTAGTTCAGCTCCTGATTCACTTCCCTGCTAGATAGATGAGGTAAAAGAAGCAGGACCTGTATGAACAATATAATTTATGAGACAGTGCCTTGAAATAGTACTTCTTAGTGTATTTAGGCTGATTTTGTTTTAAGACAAGAGCCACGGTTTCGTCATGTCAGACCTAGTGTGTTAAAACTAGTCTGTAACTGTTAGTGTTCTTTGGCAGGGACTCCTCTTTTTTGTATTCTCCCAACTTTAGATTCAGCTTTCCCAGTGCAGAATCTACAGATGTGTTATTTAGCTGAGAAAAAGCTGCACTCTCTGGGATTTTTTGTTTTTTATTTTTCAAACCTTCATATCATCTTTTAAGCAGGGAATTTAGATTTAGATTCTCTGAATCATTATTTGCTCTGAGAGAAATGCTGATTTTTAACTCCATTCTTGGCTTCAAATGTTTATAAAACAGTTTGTTCTAATATTTAACCAATTTTCTTCATTACTCCAGGATTGCCACGTGTTAACGTTCAGCAGCTCTGGATCGGTCTCTGATCATTTGGTGCTTCATCCCCAACTGGCCACTGGGAATTTCATCATCAAAGCTGTGTGGCTGCCAGGATCTCAAACAGAGCTGGCCATTGTCACTGCAGACTTTGTGAAGGTGTGTCTGGTCATGAGCTATTGATGAGGCAGGTTCTTGCAGCCATCAGAGGCTGGATCCTTGTGGAGTTGCATGTGGGAGAATTTGATAATATTCTTAGGAATACAGATTTGGGATGTTTGGGCTCTTCTTGCAAGGAAAAGCAAAACCAAAGGACTCAAAAGAGAAAAAACCCCAAACTGTAACACGTCATAGGGATTCTCTCCTCTCAGCTCTTGTCCATTTGCACTGTTTTGTATTGTAGCAGTTAATTATTGCCTTGATAATCACTGTAGTTAATTATTTCCTTGGTTCTTCCCACAGATTTATGATCTCTCCGTAGATGCCTTGAGTCCAACTTTCTACTTCCTCCTACCAAGTTCCAAAATCAGGGATGTCACTTTCCTGTTCAACGAGGAGGGGAAGAACATCATTGTGATCATGTCCTCTGCTGGGTACATCTACACACAGCTCATGGAGGAGGCCAGCAGTGCCCAGCACGGGCCCTTCTATGTCACCAACGTCCTTGAGGTCAACCACGAGGACCTGAAGGTGCTGGTGACTTCCCTTTCTCTCCTTTTTTGCATCTTCCATTTGAAGGCAAAAGTTTCCTTCTTCTTTTTTTGCCTTCTCCTTTTAAGCCCCCTGATCTAGATCAAGGAGCTTTCTCGTTCCTCCAAAGAGAGAAATATCCTTATGGTAAAAAGAGGTGGGGGTGAAAATTAAACCCCTTGATCCTTTCATCTAGAAAATGGAGCATGTTTTCCATGGCTGGCTCTGAAGTTGTGCCCAGCAGGATTTCTCAGCAGGGAGATGGCTTCAGAGCAGTGCTGTTCTCAGAGCCAGGCACTCCAAAGGTGCAGGAGCAGAAGGAACAAATCAGCATTGCTGGGGCTGGAGAGCTGGAGTGAACCTTTGTTTCTAGTCTTGGGGGTGACCTTTAAAATCTCTCCAGTGTTTTTATCCCAGCCTGCTTCAAAAAAGGACTAGATGGGAAGGAGGCCCTCAGGAAGGTCTTTTATGAGCTGGGAGTGCAGGGAATGCTCCGTGTGAGACTGTCACACTGCACTGAGGCTCACAGCTGCGGGAGCTCAGGGTGTTACCTACAGCCTCCGGGTGTGCAGGCTCAGCATCCCCTTCCACAGCCTTTGAAGTGTCTGATGGATGAGTTCACCCAGGAGTTCAGCTTAGAAAATTGTCATTTAGGGCTCTGTTCTCTCGCTGCTGGGGAGGAGGGGCGGCTTTGGGAATAATTCCACCATAAATTTAAAAGCCTGACAGAGTGTTTGGGCATATTTGTGTTTTTGTTAAATGTTGGCATTTCTCTGGATCCCCCAGGACAGCAATGGCCAGGTGGCAGGAGGGGGGGTGTCAGTCTATTACTCCCACGTGCTGCAGATGTTGTTCTTCAGCTACTGCCAAGGCAAATCCTTCGCAGCCACCATCAGCCGGGCCAGCCTGGAGGTGCAGCGGCTCTTCCCCATTAACATCAAGAGGTGAGGATCCCAGGGGAGACTCCCTGCATTTTTATTTCTTTTCGTTATTAATAAATATTGCTTATTATTAAACATCCCAGCTCTGAATGGCCAAACCTTGTGGCAAAGATCCCCTGTTGGCTGATGATTTCTTGCTATTTTTCACGGTCCTTCTGTCCTAATGGACTTGGACGATCCTTGTGGGTCTCTTCCAGCTCAGGAATTCCATGATATCCCGGTTGCAGGGTGATTAGAACCCAAAGCTGGCTGCTTTAGCAATAGGCCACGTGTGCATTTTGTCTTCCCAGCAGGGTTTTGGGGCAGAAGGGTGTGTGCAGGGCAGTGGAGCTGCAGGGAGCGAGCTGCTCCCGCTGGAGCCGAGCGGATTCCCCGCGCTCGCCGAGGGGGCAGAGCAGGGAGCCTTTGTGTCCTTTGGGCACCACCACTGCAGTGTCCCTTGGGCATTGTGCGTGTTAAGGCTGATTTAAGGCTGGTTTTCAGACTCCCTTGGGGAGAACCAATCTCTTGCTCTAAGAATGCAGCAAGAAGAAAACAGTTCTGTTGTGTTTTCTGCTACGCAGTGCTGGGCACTCAGGTCACAGACTCTACACTGGCCTGGCAAAAAGCCGCTGTCATGAGTGGGCTCTGAGGGAGGGTCAAGTTCCAAGAGCTCCTGAACTCCAGTTGAGTTTGGCTCAGTCTTTTTGCAGCTCTATTTTCACTTTTTCCAGTGAGCAGACACTGATTCTCCTGCACTGGCATTTGCTTATTGCTGCTGGGTGTGTCGAGATGTGGAACTGTTCATCTGTTCAGATAAAAAGATTGCTGAAAGCCATTTATAAATTACCTCCTTGACTTGGGGCATAAAATGCACCACTAAGCAAGTTTTTCCTCAAGTTTGCAGAGAGGGATCAGGGCTGAGAACTGGGGTGCTCCACGCTGGTGACTGTGTGAGGTTTCTCACCTGTAGACCAGACACTGTTCATGGATGCAGTGCTTGCATCCCTGCTCAGGACAAAGCTTTAACTGATTTGAACACAATGAAATTTGTGTGGTTTTGCTTGTGCTGCTCCTTAAATTAATGTCATTGTGCTTATGTGCTTCGTCTCTTGCAGTTCCAATGGTGGCAGTAAGACCTCTCCAGCCCTGTGTCAGTGGTCTGAGGTGATGAACCACCCTGGCCTGGTGTGCTGTGTCCAGCAAACCACGGGTGTCCCGCTGGTGGTGATGGTGAAGCCAGACACTTTCCTCATCCAGGAGATTAAGACCTTGCCAGCCAAAGCAAAGGTTAGTCAGAATTCCCTGTATTTTTGACCCTTAAAATTTGGTTTCTTGTTGTTCTGTCAACCAGATCTCCAGTCTTGGTAGCTTTTCTAATGCAACGAGTTTGTTCCTTGAAGCAAGAGTTGCTGAGTCCTCGCCTTGCCTTGCAGATCCAGGACATGGTGGCCATCCGTCACACGGCCTGCAACGAGCAGCAGAGGACCACCATGATCCTGCTGTGTGAGGATGGCAGCCTGAGGATCTACATGGCCAACGTGGAGAACACGTCCTACTGGCTCCAGCCGTCTCTGCAGCCCAGCAGTGTCATCAGCATCATGAAACCTGTCCGCAAGCGCAAGGCGGCCGCCATCAGTAAGGGCTCTGTAACTAATGGAGATGTAAAAATTGATCAGCATCATCTAAATTCTTTACATTCACCTCTGACAATTCCCTAAGAACTGGCTAAGTGGGTAAAATGTTTCCGTAGATGTATATAGAAATACTTTCCGAAGGAGGCGAGTTGTTTCTGCAGGTTTTTTGCCACAGCTTTGCCTGTTTAGAATGTCTTTTCTCATAAAGATCTCTCTCTCCCCTTCTAGCAACTCGCACATCCAGCCAAGTGAACTTCCCCATTGACTTCTTTGAGCACAACCAGCAGCTCACGGACGTGGAGTTTGGAGGCAATGACCTGCTGCAGGTGTACAATGCCCAGCAGATAAAGCACCGCCTCAATTCCACGGGCATGTACGTGGCCAACACGAAGGTAAGTGGGGCAATCTGGGGACTCTTTGAGGCTTCTGGATGACGTTGTTCATGTTGATACCACGCCTTGCCTTAAGGAGTCTGCTTTGTTCAAATGACCCCATACAAATACCGTAATTCCATAAACAGTGGGGGCACCTCCACACAGACTTGTGTCTGCGAAAACACAGTAAAGACGCTCTCACACCTGCTAGGTTCAGCAGAAAGGAGGGAAAAGGCAACTTTATTTACATATGTCACGTCTTATACAATTCTCAACTCCACAAGGGATTGGGGAACATGTCACTTCCTTCTCAGTCCCACTGGAGAAAAAAGATGCTCATCAAAGTTCTCTTATCACAAAAGGAATGAAAAACAGAAAATACCGTTAAGTAAACATTGGCTATTATTTACATGAAACTGTGTGAGAAAGAATTACGACTCCAAAGTTACAACAGAAGGCTTTAGCAAAAACCAGGGCAACACAGACTCCTTGACTTCAGGGGGGATTTTTGAGCTGCGATTTGTTCTTTGCAGCCTGGGGGTTTCACCATCGAGGTGACCAACAACAACAGCACGATGGTGATGACGGGCATGCGCATCCAGATCGGCACCCAGGCCATCGAGCGAGCTCCCTCCTACCTGGAGATCTTCGGCCGCACCATGCAGCTCAACATGACCCGCGCCCGCTGGTTCGACTTCCCCTTCACCCGGGAGGAGGCCTTGCAGGCTGACAAGAAACTCACCATCTTCAGTAAGGCTTTGTGCACTGCTCGGTCTGACCAGCTGAGGGTTTTGTTTGGGTGAGGTGAAGCTGCTTCACCTCACAGCAGGGAGTTTCTGTGAGCTGTTTGTTTGCACTGACTGCAGAAACATTCTGAGGGGGGAGCCCTGAACATTTAATAACTTTGTTTATGGCCCAGTTTCCTTCTGCAGTGAGGGAATGGTCAGTAGTTCAGCTCAGTGATTTTGTGCTGAGGCAAGAGAAGGAAAATGGCCTTGCAAAGGAGTTGGCACTGTCAGTGGCTGTGTATTAATGACAGTGTGATTGCTGTGCTGGCCCTGTGAAACGAGGCTGGTTTGTATCCAAAAGCAACAGTTTTCTCTGCTTTTAAGAAATTTCTCTCATCACTACAGTTGGGGCTTCTGTGGATCCTGCTGGAGTCACCATGATGGATTCCATAAAAATCTATGGCAAGACCAAGGAGCAGTTTGGCTGGCCTGACGAGCCCCCCGAGGACTTCCCCTCTGCTTCCGTCAGCAACGTTTGTCCCCCAAACCTCAACCAAGGGAATGGCACTGGGGACACGGAGTCAGCTGCCCCTGCTGCTGCCAGTGGCACTGTCCTGGAGAGGTATTCCCACAATCCTTCTTCTATTTCTCCTTGGAAATGGGTCGTTGTTGTGGCGGGCACTTGGGCGCACTTGTGTGCTTTCCCTCACTGGAAGAACCAGAGGGAATCAGTGAATTGTTGTCACTGCCTTACAAAGCAACGACTGCAAACAGGGATTATCTTGGTAGGAGGGTTTGTGGTGGCTCGTGGTTGATCTGGTGCAGTAGGTGGGTAGATCTGTGTGCATGCTTGTGCTGCCTTGTTCACGTTTCAGCAGTCCCGAGGAGCTCAAAGCAATTTCTGCTGCCTTGGTACACTCTCTCATTTCAAGCTGGCCCTTTTTCATTCTCTAGAGTTCACAAAGGTCAGGCCTCTCTGAAGTTAAGCTCAGTTTTGAGGAGAGCTTTGTGCGTGACCCTGCTTTAGGCTTGTGGCTCCCACCAACTTGCCTTGTAGCCTCAGGCTGAGCTGTTGTGCCAGGGAAAGTGTTGGGTTTCCCCCATATCCCTGCTGAGAGCCAAACCCCAGGGTCACCTGGACGTATATTTAGTGAATAAATAGAACCTGTGTTGTTTCTTCCATCCACGCTGTGTTTTTCTTTGAGCTGATAGAGTCTGTGTCATAAGGGTTGTAGAAAGCAGCAAGGACAGGAGGGAAGCAGCTCAAAGAGGAACTGGAACTGCTGGAAAATGAGCATTTTAAAGGCTTGTGGCCTTTAAATACGTGCACTGCTCAACTGGGAGGAAGGGGTGGTTAAGTTTGTCTGACTGAAATTCTCAGGTAAAGGGTCAGGATTTGAAGTTCCAGTTAGGCCCAGCTGAGGGACCTGTTCAGCCATCCTTTAATATTTTGTCTAATAGTGCGTGGGATTTTTTCCTGTGTTTATTTTCCCTTTCCTTCCCTCCTCTGCTGTGACATCCCCACAAGATGTCCCTCTCGGCACAGACACACTCTCTGGTTTTCCAGAGCAGTGGGTTTATATTCTAAAAATTCAGATTAAAAAAATTATTCTTCCTATTTGGTGTTACCTTCTAAAGGGCCTCTGGAGTAGGAACAGCTAATGGCAGGCAGGAGGCAGCTTTTCTATCAAAGTTTGGTGTCTGCACTCAGATTTAAGCCCGGGTGGTGCTTTAAGTGGTGCTTTACGTGGTGTTTGGCTTCTCTGTGTGAGGTGACCTGGCTCCTCTCTGTCTTTGTTTTGCTCCAGACCAGTGTGTGCTGCCCAGGTAGAAAGACCCTGCTTAGACTGACGCTCCCCCGGCTTCCTGAGTTCCCCATTTAATTTGCCTTTTGTTTAGAATGTGTTCTAGGGAGTTTTTCTGTGAGCTTTACACATTTTTATTTTTTTTTCCTTTTTCTTTGCTCCCCCAAAGTTCTGACACTGAGTCCCTAACCACCCTGGACCGGTTAGTATGGCATCCTTTTCTCTGCACGAGTGAGTGTGTGTCAGAGAGACAGAACACATGGTGTGGCTTTTGGTGACTGGGCTTTTTTTGTTTTCCAAGTGACATTTGCTTCTTTACATTCTGGTCATTGCATGGCAGATGGTTTAGCCAATGTAAAGACGAGGTGGTTTGCAGATTTTTGCTGTACACAGCGTAACTGTTGCTCGTTTGACAGACTCCTCTCTGCTTTGTTCCTTCCTTGCGCCTTCTTATCCCACTTCTCTTCCCTCCAAGCTTTGTGAGGCTGGCTGTGGGGAGGGGGATGTTATTTCTCACCACCAGCCCAGACAATTGTTCCTTCTGCCTCGTATCCAATCCTACAGTGTTATTCCTCCCCTCAATGCTCTCTCTTCCCTGCTTTTTCCTGTATCTTCCTGCTCCTTCTGGTGTGTCAGGTGGCATCTCAGGTAGTTCTGCCTGGGGGCATGGAGTGCTGCTGCAGGGACTTTGCTGCCACTTGTAAATCAGGTTTTCCCTCGGGACCAGTGTCTTCCCAGCCTGCCTTCCCACTGTCCAGGCCTTGAACCTCAGCATCCCTCCTCGCTTGGGGTCACACCCAGTGCTCCGAGTCGATTTCCCTCTGGAATATTTCGTGCTGAAACCCCAAATTGGAAAGAGCAACCTGTGTGAAAATAGCAAGCGAGTAGAATCTTGCTCCCTGGCAAAGTCGGTTCCGCTTTTTCCCATGTGTCATAGCCAGCCTTGATCTGCAGTCATCTGTACGTCTGGGGGCCATGGTGAATTGGGACTGTCAAGACAATCCAAGTTATCCCTGCTGCAGGCTGCGTAAGGAAGTGTTTTATCCTCTTTGGGAGAGAAAAGCCCCTGTCTTTCAGCTGTGGATTATTAAAGCAGTCCTAAGTTTGTCTGTGAGCGTGAGCCAGGTTTAACTCTGGTCTGTAACACAATGAAATGATATGCATGGTGCCTGTGGCAGGTTTTATCATGCTTTGATTTTGTACTTGGCATTCGTTAGCTGTCTCTGAGCTACTCATGACTGTAGCCCGCATAAAGCAAAGTGCTAAGGAGAGAGAAGGGTTGCTGTACTCAAGCCTGCTTTCCTCTCTCCCTCCAGGCTAGTAGTGAGTTCTTTAGAAGCGCTGGAAAGCTGCTTT
This sequence comes from Platysteira castanea, assembly GCA_013397175.1. Taxonomy (NCBI): domain Eukaryota; kingdom Metazoa; phylum Chordata; class Aves; order Passeriformes; genus Platysteira; species Platysteira castanea. The sequence continues at coordinate 19,152 of VYXC01001710.1, read as the reverse complement.
GCTGTGGGACCAGTCAACGAGAAGGCAAGTAACTTTGTGAATACATTCCTGAGCTTTGGAGCTGGGGGAGGAGGGGCGAGCTCAGCACTACCTCCTGCAGCCCCGGGGGCCTGATAGCAGCAGAGCCGCATCCCTTTTGCTCAGAGCACTGATCTGAAAGTTGCCTTAGCCAAAAGCATTTGAAACTAGTTTAGAATGACAATTGGCATTTGCATTTAGCGCTGGTGGGCTTTTTGTGCTGCCGAGTGACCTCGTTTACAGAAACAGCAGGGTAGGAGCCCATAAATCTCAAAAGGACTTTTCTTATGTAGACATCTGAAATGTTCCCTAAATGTCAAATAGTAAACTGGGGGAGGCTATCAAAAGGGCATTGAGGGGAGGGAGCTGCAGGTACGCTGGGTGATGGTGAATATACTGAATAATGGGCTCGGTCTGTTCTTAGGAGAAGAATAAGATTGCAGCTCAGGAACTGGCTACTGTGCTGCTGTCCATGCCAGCCCCCTCCAGCGTGCAGCAGCAGACCAAGAGCCTCCTGGCCAGCTTGCACACCAGCCGCTCAGCCTACCACAACATCAAGGTACTGCCCAGGGCACGGGCATCTGGGGGCTCCTGGAAGCTGCCAGGTCATGTCTGAGGTGCAGCACGGCCCTAGAGAGCCCTTCCTCCAGGCTGCACAAACCTCCTGCCTCCTCTCCCTCTAGCCCCTGCCCTCCTGGCTTCTGTGTTTTGCCAGAGCTGTGTGACTCAGTGACCTCTTAGGATCAGTTGTCCTTCCTTAGATGACAGATTTCCCCAGGATCTGCCCCTGGTTGTTCTTCAGCTGCTTTCTCGTGCTGCAGTCAGTTGGTTTTCTTTGCCTGTGTTATCTTTCACTCCACAGGATCAAGCACTGCTAAGCAAAGCCATTCAGTATTTGACTTCCTCAACCAAAGAAGGAAAGGACCTTGATCCCGAGGTGTTCCAGAGGCTGGTCATCACTGCTCGATCCATTGCTATTATGAGACCCAACAATCTGGTTCACTACACAGAATCAAAGCTGCCACAGCTGGAAACAGGTAGATAAGTCTGTAATTTTCTCTAAGTTTCTGTTGTGATAATTGAAGCTGTGCTGGGGTATTGGGTTTGGAGTGGCAGGGACTGTATTTGACACGTTTGGTAGGTGTGTGATAGCCTGGTGGTGAGAACATCAAAGCCTCTGAAAAAAGCCATTTCAAATAAACTCGGTATTACCCTCATTAAGGCTTTTCCCTGCACATTTCTGAGAGGTGTTTTTTAATCTGTGCAGAGAGTGAAGAAGGGCAGGAGGCCCAGAAACACACGGAAGGAGAGGGCTGCACCTTCATTACCCAGCTGGTGAACCACTTCTGGAAGCTCCACGCATCAAAACCCAAAAATGCCTTCCTGGCCCCTGCCTGCCTGCCAGGTGGGAGAGCTCTTCCTTTGCTATTGCAAGCCTGTGGCTTCTGAAGGGCCTTATTTTAAGTGTGTAAGCAGAGAAAATGACTTGTTCAGTGCTAGTGGTGCACTGAGGGCTTTGTGATGTGGAGCTGCAAATTCTGCTCCAGAGCTTTTGTTCAGGGGGAGGTGCATTGTGCCAGGAAAAAGGGACTGATGACTGATTTACCCACATTTGGCTTCGTGGGTGGTGGTGTAGGGGATATTCAGTGGTGCTGGAATATGGAGTTCACAATATTCCATCAGACAGACAAGACTGGCTCAGTCTGGACTGAAAATCAATATATTTGTGCTGTTAACATTGTGCCTTGAAGTCTGCAAACAAAAGATGCTTCCTGCAGTGCCTCACTCTGTGCTGAAGTGCAGAGAGAGCTGATTCCAGTCCTGCTTTTATTCCTCTTAGGTCTCACTCACGTTGAAGCCACAGTGAATGCTTTGGTGGATATTATCCATGGATACTGCACGTGTGAGCTGGACTGTATCCATACAGCATCCAAGATCTACATGCAGATGTTGCTTTGCCCAGTATGTTGTCTTGCTCTGCTCTGTAATTGCACCAGGGGAGGTTTAAGTTGGATATCAGGAAAAATTCCTTCATGGAAGGGGTTGTCCAGCCTGCCACAGGTTGCCCAGAGCAGTGGTTGAGTCCCCACCCGTGGAGGGATTTAGAAGTGTGGATGTGGCACTTGGGGACATGGGTTAGGGGGATTGGCAGTGCTGGGTTTATGTTTGGACTCAATCTCAGGGGGCTTTTCCAACCTAAATGTTTCTGTGATTCTATAATGTGAAAAGAATTAAGTGTGGGTAGAACGAGAATACAGAGTACAGACACAAAATACAGCCAAAACCACGCAGCCAGAAGTGAATCAAGGAGAATTCTCTCTCCTTGTGTTCCAGTAATGTTTGCCATGTGGAATTACAAGTGTGGCTTTGTGGCTCCTGAGGGAAGCAGGGAGAACCGGCAGTGACTTGTGTCCCACATGAGCCGTGACCAGCCAGAGTCACACGTGTGTTTGTAGCCATGTTTCCCAGTGCTCTGAAGAAGGCCTGGGAGCTCCAGGAGTGCACTGATGAGCTGTTAACCCTGCAGGACCCGGCAGTGAGCTTCTCCTGCAAGCAAGCCTTGATCCGGGTGCTGCGGCCGCGGAACAAGCGGAGACACGTGACCCTGCCATCGTCCCCTCGCAGCAACACCCCCATGGGTACGCCAGGGCATCCTCTGCCCTCCGGCCAGCGGGGCCGTCTCGGCTGGGCACAAAGGACAGGAAAATAAAGTAGTCTTGTTAGAAATCAGGACTAAAAAGGACTAAAATCGGCCTTTTTCCTTTCTTTTGCTGTCCCTTGCCCCCTAAACCCCTTTTAAAAATTCTATTTAATAAGCTTCCACCTTTTTGTTGATATTTTGTGATTCAAAGAGGAGACCTCTCTGAGATATTCCCCCTTCAGTGACAGGAGAATCTGATCATTTTATCTAGAGAGCAGTAATCCACAGTTAGTATTTCTCTGCCTGTTTTCAGGTTCTAATAAATCAGTCAAAGATGTGTGCAGACCAAAATTAGAGAATCAAAGCTCTATCCAAGAGAGGCTTTTTAGTGTTGAAGCAAACTGCAGGTGTCAGGGAGTCCCTTGGTAACTGGGGGGAGCTTGGGTTTTTTCCCGGCATTAAATGCCTCATCTGGGATGGGATGAGCTGTGCATTTATGAACTCATGCTCTGCCCCTCAGGAGATAAAGATGATGATGATGACGACGATGCGGAAGACAAGCTGCAGAGCTCTGGGATAGCAAACGGAGAGCACATCCGCCAGGAGAGCCAGGAGCAGAGCGAGGTGGATCACGGGGACTTTGAGATGGTGGTGAGTCCAGAGCTTCTCCTTGGAGCCTTTGGAGTGTGCTAGGACCTGAGTTAAATTTAGTTCTGTGGAACCTGCTCGTGGTGCTCCATTGCTGGTGGTGGTCTGGGGAAAGCTCTCACTGTGTTCCCTCTCCACAGTCCGAATCCATGGTTCTGGAGACTTCGGAGAATGTGAATAATGGGAACCCTTCTCCTCTGGAGGCTCTCCTGGCTGGAGCAGAGGGCTTCCCTCCGATGCTGGATATCCCTCCAGATGCAGATGATGAGACAATGGTGGAACTGGCTATTGCCCTGAGCCTGCAACAAGATCAGCAAGGTCAGATGTGGGCACTATTGGCAGGCAAGAAGGGGATGGAATCTGGGAGACTGGGAAAGAAATGAAGCAAAGCTATTGGTGTCACCACCAGTGAGCCAAAGACAGCAGAACCATCAAATGTACAGAAAATGCCAGGGTTAAGCTCATTCTCTCAAAGAAAGATGCTCATAACCTGTTCTCTGCTTGCAGGGAGCAGCAGCAGTGCACTTGGACTGCAGAGCTTAGGACTGTCTGGCCAAGCTCCCAGCTCCTCCTCGCTGGACGCCGGAACGCTCTCGGACACAACGGCATCAGGTAACTGTTCACTGCAAGGAGTCAGCTTTTTCAGATTTTGACCTAAATGATGCCTTAAAATTGGTTTGCAAATACGGTTTGGAAGAGCCAATTATTACTCTTGGCTTCATGTATTTATGAGAGTGTACTTACAGCTTTTCCCTGCTTTGATGGACTCTCACTGTAGACTTCTGAGGAAGTGCTTTCCTCTCTTTAAACTGAAGCAGAAAAAACAAAGCATGTGCTGTACTTCCCTTGCATTTATCAACAACCAGACACTGTTCCTTAAGTACCTGTGCATGCCTATGTGTTTGATGAGAAGGTTTCCTCTCGGGATATCTCCCCTCCACTGCTTTCAGCAGCTTTAATAGTCCTGCTGCTCCCCCCCGAGCTCCCTTTCCGTTTGTAGCTGACCCCAAACCCCGAGCCCGATTCCCGCGGCCTTTCCCTCGTAGCGCGAGCGTCGTTTGCAGTTGTTCCCAGGCAGTGTTTTTACTTGTAACAGCTCTCTTTATTCTCTTAGCTCCAGCGTCCGACGACGAGGGCAGCACGGCGGCCACGGACGGCTCGACGCTGCGGACATCGCCCGCGGAGCACGGCGGCAGCGTGGGCTCGGAGAGCGGCGGCAGCGCCGTGGACTCGGTGGCCGGGGAGCACAGCGGTGAGTGAGCCCTGCTGCTCCCTTCCTGCTCCCTCCCTGCTGCACCCCTGCTGCTCCCTTCCTGCTCCCTCCCTGCTGCACCTCTGCTGCTCCCTTCCTGCTCCCTC